>LR738709.1:724263408-724322064 GCA_902687465.1 Secale cereale | reverse complement strand
TCCTACCCCTGCGCCGGCTGCCTCCGCCCGCTGCCTCCGCGGTAGAAGCCGGCGGAGTACTTCCCCTGCCCGGCCGCTTCCTTCACGCAGGTGTGGCCTCGATCCGGCGCGCCGCCGCCCACCAGCAAGATCCCGCACCTCTGCCCACCACCACCAGGGTCCTGCCCCGCCGCCGCACGCTAGCAGGATTCCGCACCGCCACCCACCACCACCAGGATCCTGCCCCGCCGCCGCCCACCAACAGGATGCCCCTCTGCGCGCGGATCCGTTCTTGGCCAAGCCCTCCCACCGTGACTGTGGAACACGGGGACAGAAGCACCTTCGCCGGAGGAGCAATACGGGGGCGCCGCTAGACGGCAGCAGCGTTTATGCAGTCGCACTAGGGCGGCAGGGGGTTGCAAATCCAGATCATGGGTACTCCATCCGGCTCGCTGAAGTCCAGATTGGGGAGCAGGCACCGTCCAAGTCCCGATTGCCTCGACGGAGACCCAACGCCATCCCAGTCCTGCCTCGCAGCCTCATGGAGGTCGAAACCATCGGGAGCAGCAGTCCACAGCAGAAGGTGAGGGTAAGGACAACACTTTCATTCCATCCATGTTCAGCATGTTTGTGATTTTGGGTAACAGCAATGCATAATGTATATAAGCAAAGTCAGGCCTGCGTGCGCTGCCGCCGCTCATCTCCCCACGACCTGCATACACTGTTCTAGCTTGTTGCAAAAGTTCACAAAATAAGAATATATGCCGTCCAACTTATTCTAGCATGATGCTTCTCCTTCGACTCTAGATGATACAACGTCTTCCTTTCTGATGATGAATTGAATTTTTACATGGTGTGCACTCCAAGCTCAACTTCTCCTGAACTTATATGCAGTCCAAGCTCAGCTTCTCCTGAACATGCACATGGTGTGCCTGCTGCCCCAGGCGCTGATTGATGTTGTCGTAGGGAGGACGAGGAGCTGATTGATATTGTCGCTGGGAGGATGATGTGTGTGTAGGCGTCCGTGGCCAGGACCTGGCGGAGCAGACTGGCCAGAGCAGTCGGATCCGGCCATGGCGAGCGGACGTGGAGGACGGCAGCTCCGCAACACTACGGCCTGCTGCCGCTGGGCGCGTGAGTTGTGCATGCGTGTGTTGTGTTGTTGCCGCGTGTGTTGTGTGTGTGTGTGCGCGCACACACACACGAACTGAAGAAAGTTTCAGATTTGTAGCCAGCTAGTGTGCACCGCATGTGTTTGTATTTTTGCCTCAAAAGAGAAAAGTATAACCAAGCCCTTATTTCCGGGGATGATTTTGCTCTTACGTTTCACCACTTGGGTGAAAGCAACTTGCTAGATTACTGCATGTTGACGCATGTATTTAATTATAAGAAGAAGTAGGGTGATGACTGATGATCCATAAGGATATATTTATTGTCGGACTTTATTCCCTTTATAAGGATATAGGGTGATGACTGATGATCCATATTGCTTTCTTCAGTTTGTAGATGCAAAATGGAGGAGCAGGAGTGAAATTCCAATCCCGGAGCTTGATGAATTGAACGAGAATATGAGCAGGCCTCCTCAAACAGTAGGAATCTCTTAGCATATAATTTAGTTTTGGGTGTGCCTCTTAGCCGTAGGTCTGCAATTTAATTTGCTTATTTTTTGAAGACAATCTTAATAAAAAGGGATTATATGCAGACCTAAAGCAAAATTCTTAAGTTAAACAACATCCATCGATAAATGTTGTTTTAGACTGTTGCTTGAGTAAAAAAAAGGGGGCAGCCCTGTGCATGTAGCTCTCGCTTGCGCAGGGTCCGGGGAAGGGTCCGACCACTTTGCGTCTATTGTACGCAGTCTTTCCCTACATTTCTGTAAGAGGCTGTTTCCAGGACTTTGAACCCGTGACCTCATGATCACAAGGCAGCAGCTTTACCACTGCGCCAAGGCTCCCCTTCAGACTGTTGCTTTAGTAATTTCAGAAGAAAAAAAAATCTATGGGTTTGTCCATTATTCCGACAATCGCACAAGCTGATCATTCCCAGGTTCAACATAGTTTAAGCAGAATAACGTACTTCATTATATGATAGCAGGAAGAGGATTTAATCAGAATGAAAACCTTGATCTGTCTAATTCTGCACATCTTTCCTTCTGTTGGAATTCTGAACTGACATCAGGATAGTTCATATCATGTCCTCACTATTTATTATCTTCAACTTTTCTCTGGCGCATCTCTTCTATGTAGGCAACACTCGGCCATATTTTGTATTGTTTCACAACCTTTTGGTCATAAATAAAGGCATTTCTCATTCACATATATGTACATTGAAGTACATTTATTTCTGCTGCCCATGGTCACACCTCGCTCTTTCTGGGACAACTCTAAATCCATGCCCCTCTATCATCATTTAGACCACATATATCCTCATCATTCAGACCACCTATATCCTTGCAGTCCAGTTTTTTCATGATCATGGAAAGCTTTAAATTTATATAACTACACTACACATTGGATCTGCACCTCTGGGGACACCTTTGCTACATTATCATATGCATCATAACATGCATCAGTTATAAATTGTATATTCCAAGATTGACTACATACTTCGAAACCTCTCATTGGAACCTTCCCCCCTTACTACATCCCAGTAATTAATCATATGCATTTAAGTACAATATAATCTGATTGAGAAAAGAAGTTCCAGTAGGCAGCTACATGCTCATTTACTTGTGCTATCTTTTCCCTAGAGTTATATTTTCTGAGTGTTTTCTTATGCTAAAGGTGCTACTGTTCCATTATGTCAGAGATTGCTACATTTTTGTGCTTTCTTCATAGCCTGACAATGTTTAAGGAAAATTGGGTTACTAGTCTTCTTTAACCACAAAGAATTATTACATTCTTCTGTAATATACTGGTTAGAACTTAGAACCATCATGGACCAATAAGATGTCTTAATTTTAGTCCTTTGTTTGATGTAAACAAGAAGCATAGTTAGTAATCAAAGTAAGCCAGGGCCACCCCTGTCGCATCTCTATTTGCCCCCTGTGTCCCAGCGGTGCGGCGAGCTCATCGGCTGACAAGCTCCCTTCGGCTCCTGAACACACACTTTCCCATCAGTTACGGCCAAATAGGTTAATAAGCCACATACTATGTCCACTTCCATTGAAAAACAATTCAGACTACGGTTTTTCTTCATAGTACATAATTGTTGTTTCAGTAGTTCAGCATGTATAATCTGGATCACTTTGTACTCAGGAACAGAGGTACAGTGAATTGCAGTTGGATAACTGATGGGCAGTGCCACATAGCCTACGATTACTCAAAAGATTCCAAGCGCATATAAGTGTTAAGTGGTGTAACAAGACTAATTTACTTATATATTTGTTCAAGTTTCTTACAAAGGGCCGTGATGTTGCTCGCGTAAGATTTCATCCTATGTTTGAATGTAGATCATTTGTTACTCCTGGAGAACCGACTAGAAGGAATGAAACATTAGGATTTATCAAGTGTAGGTATTGTTCTATTTTCCTTGGTTTTATTTGTTTGTGCTCTTTTTCCTGGTGCTGATGGGTACTTATTATTTTCCTTCTTTGAAATTTCATAGATATCTATGTGCTTGCGAAGTGTATTGGCATATGAGCATTTTAAATATTGCAAGGTTTGTTGTGAGCATTGCTGAGGATTTTCCCCTGCCATGTTTTCAGAAATTTAGTAAAATAAAGGTAACTCTTATTACTTTGTACACCCCCTGCTTTTTTCCCTTCCCTTTTGTTTCCAATATAATGTACTCTAATATGGTTTACCTATTTATTGATGCAAGCCTAGGTGTCAGAAGTGACTGAGAGGGCCATGGTGTCAGAAGCAATTGAGCTACGATGATTTTTGCCTATGATGATCGTGTTGTGTTTATGGATATTTTGTGTGCAATGGGCAGTACTTCTGTAATGTTCTGTTTTAGTATCTTGGGCAATGTCGAATATGTATATGAACATCAAGTCTTTTCAAATGTCTGCTGAAAAATTCTTTAGTTCATCTGTACTGCTTGCATGGCGACCATCTAAATTTGGTTTCACTCATTTCCCATCCGGTAAGTAAAAAAAAAAACATATCTATGTTGAAACATATAAAGTCACTTCTGAAATTTAGAGCTGTATATTAGCCTCTTCGCCTATTTTCTCCTCATTTTGGCCATTCCGACCCACCATCTCTTTTTCTTTGACCCAAAAAACAGCGTAAGGGCACATACATACTCTTCCACTAGTAGAATGCCCGTGCGTTGCTACGGGCGACAATGTGAATAAACAAGTATCCTAATTTTTAGGAAAAGATGTGCATATCTTTTCCTTATCAATCACTTGAATATACATATGTTGCCACTGGATAACAGAAAATTTATGTAACCACACAGATTAAATGAGTGTTCTACTATTGTAACACTTTGTAAATTTCTCCTTCTCCTTAATATAAAAAGCACGCAATTCTCTTGCGTGTGCTTGAAAAAAAAAGTGTTCTACTATTGTTATATACAGAACCCCAACATCAGTTCCCCGTTTTCTATCTAGAGGGACCTCTTTCTCTAGACCCACCTGGCTAAGATGCATGTGGTTTTTTCCCTCCTCCATTCATCTTTCTCCATCAGACCATCGGATCTAATGAACTATGCCGCTACATTTTTGCTGCTACATCTTTGTTGTGGTCCTTGATCATCGACTCAGGGACGCTCCAACGCTCAATACTTAGCATGTACGCCAGGATCAGAAACCTGGCCGATTGGCAGTTATCCCTATGAATGTTAGCGTTAGGTGTAGCGTTGATGCAAGAAATTTCCATATGTACATTGTGTAAAACTTCCGCGAATCATGGTAGACCTTTCTGCACTGTAAACAAGATAGGCAGTTGGAAAACATAACCTTCACATTGACTTAGCAATTATAAATTGTGCACCTGTATGAAATATGAACCACACTTTTGTCAAGGAACAGAAACCTCCGTATAAGGCATATAGTAACCTATAGCTGAAGTGCCCTGAGCGGCAATGGGAAAAAGCCTGTCACCTTGAGGACTTGTTATAAGAAGTGGCAGGGGAGAAATGCCTATGATATAGAGATGTGAAACCTCTATCAGTGAAGAACCGGCATAAACTCCAACATCGAAAACATCATAGAAGATGCATACATGAACTCCGTTTTTGATGAACTCGAGCTTGTCAAGAAGACGACCAAAAAGCTCACTGACTCACACAGAGAAATGCCTATGATATAGAGATGTGAAACCTCTATCAGTGAAGAACCGGCATAAACTCCAACATCGAAAACATCATAGAAGATGCATACATGAACTCCGTTTTTGATGAACTCGAGCTTGTCAAGAAGACGACCAAAAAGCTCACTGACTCACACAGAGAAGAACCAATCAAGAACCAAGAAAGATGATGCAAGAATGCAATGGTTTGAGCTCTCAACGAAGGATACGATCAAGCTACTCATCCGAGAGCCCCCCTTGATAGTACGGCTATCGATCCTACAACCCGGTCTACCAACTACCACCATGAGACCGGTAAAATAGAAAACCTATCAAGGGCAAACCTTTGCCTTGCGCATAGTCCACTTGAGCTAGATGATGACGGTCTTGACCTCCTCAAGATGGACCACCTTTCTTGATTGCACCAGCTCGATGAAGACTAGTTGATTGCTCCCCCATACTCCACTATGGATGAGCCACTCTTTCGCACATCTTCACAAGTCCATTTTCACCACAATGGACGGCAAGCCTCAAGCATGTGATCTCTTCGTGAAGCTTCACTTGAACTTGCACACCACAAACTTGATGACGATCACCACTTGATGTCATCCTCCATGGTTTGTACGATATCTTCCTTTTGATGCACGCCATGGAGCCAAACCAAACCCCACAAAGAACTCTCACATAGAACACGGGTTAGTACACAAAGCGCAATGGACAATGCTTACCATACCATGGGATCACTTGATCCCACTTGGTACATCTTGTACGCTTTGTGTGTTGATCAACTTGATTCACTCGTTGACTTAGTCTTGATCAACCTTGCATCATATCTTCTCATCATAAAGATGATGTCTTGAAGGTAAGCATCAATGTTCGCATAATCTTCTTCTTCAAGACATGTGCTTGCAATAAGCTCAACACTCACATGACCAATCTTTGGATAATTCCTTGAATAGCACTTTGGTCATCACATAAACTCCTTGAAACCAACACATGGACTTCAAGAAAAGCCTATGGACAAATCATGACCAATCTTTGGATAATTCCTTGAATAACACTTTGGTCATCACATAAACTCCTTGAAACCAACACATGGACTTCAAGAAAAGCCTATGGACAAATCCTTCAAATATAACCCAAGACAACCATTAGTCCATAGAGATTGTCATCAATTACCAAAACCACACATGGGGGCACCACATGTTCTTTCAACAGTTGCAGTAGTGACAAAGGCAAAGTCACATTTGGTGCAAATTTAGAACTGATTTTCCACCATCCTCCATCATGTGGTACCATATTCCCACAAAACTAATATCAATAAAATGCATGACCTATAGAAATCATCAATAATGGATGCTGGAGTCTTGTAAAAATTTGTGTTTTTCTATAAACATGCTAAACACCATAGAATAAGCAATTCCCAACATTTGATATCACAAAAGATAAACTTAGCAAGTTGAAAAGGGTTAAATCACCTTCTCTTTTGAAACATGTACTAAATCATGAGGACCATACAGTTGGCGGCGGCGAGATCTCCCCTCCGCTGTGAGGTCCGTGGCGGCGAGATCGCCCCTCCCCTGTGAGGTCGGCGGCGGGGATCTCGTGCGCCCTGTGAGGTCCGCGGCGGCGACGGTCGGCGGCGGCGATCTTGTGCATCCTGTGAGGTCCGCGGCGGCGAGATCGCCCCTCCCCTATCTCGTGCCTCTGCAGCGACAGATCATACGTCGAGGGGATCGAGAGGAGCGTAGGTGGGTTTTTTTAGTGCGTGGGTAGGGGGAGGGGGAGACGAAAAAAACCAGACGAAAAGGGGGACGAAAAAAACCGGTTGAGAGTGGGGGATGCAATCCTACCAAGTCGTCCATTAGGAGTAGAGATAGGCGCGGCGGCGTATCGCCGCGCCTCCACCTGCTAGAACACATCAAATGGTGCATCACGAACTGAAACAGCGATCAAGCCTTGGGTGATAATGAGTATAACGCATCGCCCAAAAATGAGCGCCGAATACAAGTGTACTGAGTACGTGGATGCTCAAATCTCCATAATCATATAAATCCATAGTTACTCGAACTAATTAGAGTACGTGGATGCTCAAATCTCCATAATTATATACTACGATCTGCTGCGTCGCTGAGAGAGCTCAGTAAGTGAGGTCGAACCCGTCCAGGAGCGAACTCCGCTGCTGCAACCTCCCGGCGCGGGATCTGCCCCCCTGCGACGCGTGGAGGGTGGTCCAATTGATATATATATAATATTTATATTAAAAAATATGACATACAAATATATTTAGGAAGAGCTATGTGTGTTAAGATGAGGGGGCCAATGCCCCCCTCCCCCAGCATTAAACTTATTTTCGAAAAAATAATGTTGGGACTTGGATCGGAAATTTTATAGCCTTCGCACTCATGGTTTGTGCCCTCCGCAAGAAGAGATATAGGATCTGTCTAGTTTGGCACTCCGAGCAATCCAACAAAAAAAATTGACGTTGACTTCAATGTTGGCCTCTATTTGGACTTTATTTAATTTATTGGTTCGCCCTAGCCGCAACAACTTTCCCTGTTGGTTTCTAAGCCCATGACCGGCGGCAGATATTTGACGTACCAATATTGACTTATAGCGAGCACAGGAAGGATCCAAACTGACTTGTCGTCTTGCTCCACCATTACATGCTAGTACGGAATTTATAAATAATGTATGTGGAAGTTTAATTTTTGCAGCAATTCTACAATAAAAATCGCTCATACTTAAACCTTGAGGCAAAATCATACTTTGAATTGAAAATGGAGATCATATTTTAAATTGTAAAGGTGTGAAGTTGGTGGAGTTCCTGCCTCGGTGTTTAGCTCTACCATGTTCATGCATTACTACCATCCGCCTCGTTGGCACTCCTCCGCCTTATGCCTACATGGCACAATGCGTCATCGGCTTCTATCACACTAAATGTTAGGGTTTGCCGCGGTGTGGTCGGTTGGAAACTCCGAGTCATCAAGTCCATCCTCTAGCGTACAAAAAACCCGCTTTAAGCATACGAAGGAATATTTCTTGGATAAAGCGTACACCTAGAATGTAGGAAGTAACGAGTGAGCTAGTTATCGGATCCATATTTTTTGGGCTTAGGCCTTTGATGTGCAGTGTGGCCTGATTATTTTTTCTTACACGTATACTGAAGTACCGGCCGATGTACAGGGTGGTCCATGGACCACCCTGTCCACCCTCCAGCTACGCCACTGGGTGGGATTCAGCCGCTGGAGAAAGCGTGCATGGCAGTTCAGTGCATGTGGCTGGCTGTTATGCATGGCCGTTCAGTCATGTGGCTACGTAGCTAGCACCGGGCGCATTCCAACTGCTCAATATAGCTAGCTAGCTAATTTACATTGCTGCATATAATCGCTTGCCAAACAGGTCACTGTATTCTGAATATTCCAAAATACACCGGTTTGTCATTCTCGTTAAAATTCGTTTGAGATTTGCGGGTCGGCGTTTGAGATGCCCTTAATTGTAGCGCGCCTTCCCTCCTTCTCTCGTTGTATCGTAGCCTTGCTGGTGCACTACAATACCTCACACTCACCCGTCCCGGCATTGACTATGCCGTGCAACAAGTATGTCTCATGATCCTCGTGAGGGCCATTTTCAGTTGATCAAATTTGTGAACTTTTTTCAAAATTTGATGACTTTTTCAAAATCGATGAACTTTTTTCAAATGGATGAACTTTTCCCATTTTTCACGAACCCTTTCTACTTTTGAACTTTTTTAAAAATTCATGGTTTTTTTTGTTTGTGAATTTCTTTTCAAATAATTAATTCTGGTTATATAATATATCTCTAGAAGAAGGTTAAATAGCTCTCGTTCCTGATGGTGGACAAGCTATGTTGCTCGGTCTCGAGATTCTGAAGCCAGGTTATTGTTGGTTCCATGAAGAGTTCGAATACTTATATTGGCAGGGGAGGAGTCAAAAAGTACGTTGATTTTGGAAAAACGTTCATCAAATTTTGAAATAAGTTCACAAATTTGAAATAATTTTCCTTGATTTTGAAAAAAGTTCATCAATTTTGAAAAGTTAATGAGTTTGAAAAAATTCATCATTTAAAAAAAATCATGTATTTGATTTTTTATTGATTTTGAAAAAAAAAGTTCACTAATTTTGGGAAAAAATCATTGATTTTGGGAAAAGTTCATCAATTTTGGGAAAAACATAAAAAATTGAAAATAATTTGTGGATTTAAAAAAAGTTCACGTATTTGAAAAAAGTCCACGGGTTTTGCAAAAAATGTTCACGAACTTGCATAAAATTTTTTGAATAGAAAAATGTTCACGCAGATGCAAAAAAAGGAAAGAAAAATCGTGAATAGAAGTTACGTTTGGCGGACAGAAAAGAAAGCAGAAAAAAGAAGGAGATAGACGTGATGTCTGAGGTGGTTATTACAGTTTAAGTGCGAGAATGAGATCGTGGGTTCGAATTTTCCTATTGTGTGTACGTTATTTTTTGCAGTTTTAACAAAAAAAAAAGCTAAACAGGCCGGCCCAGCAGAGAGGGAGGGTGTGCGCCCGTCCGCGGAAAACAAAGAAACGTGTTTCACGGGCCTGTATGTTTCAGCCCAAAACAACTCCTACGCCGCTGCACACGGCTGCACCGAACTTGTTAGTACCACCTCGCTCCCCGGAGAAGCTCCGGACTTGTTTACACACGGCGCCCCTAGATCTATCAGACTATCCTGCCGGCGCCGCTACCTATCGGCGTACTCCTGCGCCATTAGGGGGCTTCAGGACGACGAGCTGCTGCCGCCTCCGAGGTAGTGGCGAATGCAAACGGGCGCCTTTGTAGTGATCGCACGGGGCGGATCGATGCGGTGAGTGCGATGTGGATGGCGCCGGAGCATGGCTTATAAAGCCACGGCCAGGCCATGCGAACGGACAGCCAGCCACTTCAATGCGGCACAGCGGTCGGAGCTGTTCCTCGGCAAGCTGCGTCTGCATTGAAGCGACGACTCCTGAGAGGTTGCGTCTGTCAACGCGCCCTCGTGTCCGGTTACATCACCCGACTACGTACTCTCTCGACCAGGTCATCGTAAGAAAATACTGCGAAATCTCTCCGAAATGAGAGGAGGGAAGGCCGTGAGGGCACCTCGAAGAACCTGCGTCGCTCGCCATGGGGATCCCTCGAGGTTGGACTTGGGAGGAAGGGGAGCGTTTGCGCGATTTGCTTGGAAAGAGGAGTTGGGGTTTGTGGTAAATCCGCACGTCCGACTCGTAGATAAAAAGGGGGAGAGGCCGGCGCTTCGACGTTTCGCCATAAATTGGCTCGCTTCCCCGTAAGACATAGTACCCAAGATTAGAAGGCAGAGGCCACGTCCAGCGGAGCTGGGCCCCCTGGCGGGACTATCAATCTTCCCGAGGACTGACTGAGGCTATTCTGAAGGGATCATATAAGGAACTTGCCTGCCGAGCCGAAGACTCCGAAACCAAAGTTCAAGGGCGTCGTCCTCAGCATCGAAGACCAGTTCAGGGGCTACTGACGGTGTCCTAGACTAGGGGGAACTAACCTAGTCGGCCCATATTCCTCGGGCTGGGCCAGTGGGCCCTCATTCTTATCAAGATGGACTCCGGAATGTATACGCAGGAGGAGAGATCAAGAGTACGCCTGTCGAAGACTTGACATGTACTCCAAGACTTCTGTTGCCGCCTCCACGTCTAGATACCGACCTTGTAACCCTAGAGACCCTACCTGGCGTGTATATAAGCCGGAGGGTTTAGCCCTTAGAGGGGACTTCAACACAATTTCATTCACCGAGCCCTAGAACTAGAACACATTTTACGATCTCGAGGTAGATCAACTCTGTACTTGATACATCTCCATTGATATATAAACAAGAGCAGGACGTAGGGTTTGACCTCCATCGAGAGGGCCTGAACCTGGGTAAACATCATCTCCCTATTCCTGTTACCATCTATCCGAAATCCATAGCTCGGGACCCGGTCCCTACCCCGAGGTCTGCCGGTTTTTACACCGACAATATTTTATCTATTAGGTATCGCAGATGTTGTTATTTTATTCTAGAATCTTGCTCAAACATTCAAATGGTCGACTTGCGTGGAAACCAATACACCTTATATTCTGGAACGGAGGGGGTATCTAATAATACGTATTTGGTATTCTACATGTATATGCTTTTCTCTAGAAATTGGGTCAAGCTTGGTAAAGTTTGAATTCTTTAAAAATCTATACACACTACATTTCGGAATGGAGGGAGTACTACACTTGCAGAGCAGGTACGGAATTCAACTTACGGACGGACGTGCTCAACGCTCATTAATCTGTCCCCCCTGAATTTCAGGGGTGGGTCCATATAGTCTCCAATTAAGTCCTGCCATTTAATCCCGTAGTTTATGTAGCATTGTTTTTTTCAATTTTTTCTGAATCTATGATCCTTTTTTCCAAAATTGATGAACTTTTCTTAGAGTACTCTTGGTGTTACAGTATCCATCGTCGTCTGCGCAGACACCTTGTGATTTGATCACTGGGATGCCGGAACACGGAAACGAGAAAAGAGAATAAAACCGGTAACAAGGTAACTTGAATAGTGGACAAATGGTTGATCCACGGGGATGCAATAAATCTCACCTCGGGTGTTTGTGACATATCGCGAAGCAACAGGAATAGCTCACGGCAACTGGAGGTTCACTTGAATATTCTTTCGTGTGGGTTTTGGTGAAACCGAAAAAGTTGTTTCGGGTTATACCATTAAGTCAAAATGGTTTCGGCACGTGCCTGATAATTCTTGGAGGGTGCCAGAATCGTTCTAGAAACTTTCTGGAATTTTCTGAAATGAAAACCGGAAATGTTCCGGAGCTGCCGAAACCGCTTCAGATGCTTTTCGCAGATGAAAATCACTAATCCGGAATTGTTCTGGAACGCGTTGAAAATTATTGTGGTGGGTACTGGAAATGTTCTAAGCCCACATAAATATTTTCAGTTTGAACGGACGCTGAAAAATGTCGTCGTGAATAGTGAAAGTGTTTTTTGGGTTTTTTATGGAAAGCACCTTTTGGGATTTTCCCAAAAGGCTTCTAGAAAGACTTAGGGACTAAGGAACCCCCTTTGGGGGGGGGGCTTGCTTGTGGCCGGCCAAGGTGGAGCTCCTTCATGGAGCTCCACATGTCCTTCTTTTTTTCCCTATATGCCCTTTGTGTGAGACATAAAGTGGGGGTGTTTTGGTATTTTGAATGCCCACACTACCCCTTGGCTTTCCTATAAATAGAAGAGGTGAGGGCTGCCATCTCTTCATCCTTGGTTCTCATACACATGCTATGCTTTGCTAGCTCTCTCTCTCCCTCCCACGAAAAGAGTTTTTCGTAGAGCCGCAAGGCTGTCTGGGTTCCGGCAGGAACTAGTTCTGGACGGCGAAGCCCTACCGGATAGTTGACACCGTATGTGTGCAACCCCGTAGAGAGGTCGTAGTTCCGATCTTTTGCCCGAGGGGCTATTCGAGTGTCCTCCCGAAGGGCTGTCCGAGTCTCCGTTCGAGTTTCGAGGGTCCTCCCGAAGGGCTGTCTGTGACATCGTCCGGGGGACTGTCCGACCGCCTCCCGAAGGGCTGTCCGACGAGGGAGTACATCCTCGCGGTTGGGAGGTTGTAAATCCTAGCTGCGGGGATCTGCACTAGCGATCTCCACCGACTCTTCTTTCGCTGCGCTTCGAGTCGGTACGGATCAGATCAAACCTTGTATGCAGTCTTCATAGTGGTCCTGGGCGTGCTCGCTGTACCGAAATTTTTCGTTTTCTGTCGCGTTCCCCTACAGTGGCATCAAGAGCCGTGCTATGCGTAGATGCAGGTTTCGATCTAGAATACATGGAGATGTATGGGTATTGCATAATATACTTAGGTAGTAGATAAGATCTATTGCTGAAAATTATTTATGCGGGTGGCAGATGAAATCTGCTACCCGATGTTCTTGTTGCTTCCCTAGAATTTGCGTATTTCTGATCTTGAAACGGCATGGTGGAATTTCACAAAGTTCTGGCAATCCGCGATCCTGATTGATCAACGAAGTGCTATCAGTTCTTTGGTTTCCACCGTAGTTAAAGGAAAGATGAAATTCACAGATGAAAGGGCAATGCAGATATGATCTGCACGGGGGTCATGCGTATGACGAAGTTTAGTATGAGGCTCGAGATTTTATTATCTCGTGTTTCATACACCCTGGAAAGTTAATCTAGCTACTTGAATAATCATACTTGATGATAAACGTTGGTAGCTGCGGTTTGCATCAAAACCTTAGAAGCCACGCAAAATAAATTTTTGCATAAACCGATTAGAGGTGACTAACTTGGTTTTGCAGGATGGTTTGCATGTGATGTGGTATAGCAAGTCTCATATTCAATTTGATTATGTATGAGATGACTATATGATGTAATTAACATGACCTTCGTGTGATGATTCGGCATGATGGCTGGAGCCATATGATTGCACTTTAATGACCTGCGTGTCAACCTTGTGTAATGCATTTATTTTATCTGCTATGGAGATAGCAATATTATCTGGTGCATCGACAAGGTGGTGGCAATCTTCGCGAAGGTGAACACCGACGCGAATTGTGACGCCCGAGACCGACGTCCCAGAAGATTCCAGAAGGTTCCAGAAGATTCCAGATGTTCCGGGTTGCCCGTGGGTTTCTTTTGAGTTTGTGTTATTTATTTTTGCATTGCATCATGTCATCATGCCATCATGTCATTTTAATTTTTGCATCTCAACCTAAATAATCCGTGTGGGCCTTCGGTCCATTTAAATCGAGGGAAGATGTCTTCTCTTTATAACATATAAAAGTCTCTCAATATTTAGGGAGCTATATTTATTAATTATTCCATTGCTTCGGAATCACCATAACACACTTGCATAATTCCCCATGTTTATTTCACTTCGAGTTTGACTTCTATACCTTGCCTATAATTCTTTTCCGTTGTTTCGAGGTTCCTCCAAAAATTTGAACATTTTTGGACACTTCTATAATCTCGTCTTAGTTCAAACCTATTTGAATTCTATTCAAATATGTTTGAATTGTTTTTCCGTTCATGCCTTTCTTATTTTTCTCCGGTCGTGCTTATTTTTATGTGCCCGAGA
The DNA here is from genome assembly GCA_902687465.1 of Secale cereale. Classification (NCBI taxonomy): domain Eukaryota; kingdom Viridiplantae; phylum Streptophyta; class Magnoliopsida; order Poales; family Poaceae; genus Secale; species Secale cereale. Next base: position 724,307,725 of record LR738709.1, on the reverse strand, counting down.
AAATACTCCTTTGCCCCATTTCTCTCCTAACCTTCTCCTCTCTTTTCTTTCTTCCTTTTTTTTCCTTTTTCTGTAATTCTAAGAGAAGAGGGCAGCCGCACCTGCCTCTTGGGCCTCCTTCCCTTCTGGCCCAGCTGGCCTCGGCCCAAACCCCCGAAACCCTAGGGCGCCGTCCGCAGCCCCGTCGCTCTCCTTCTTTCCCTCAGCGCTGCCGCACTCACCTCCCCTCTCTCGCTCTCCCCCTCGCAGCCCGCACCAATCCCCTCGAGCGTTCGTTCCTATCGCCCCGTTCCCTCGCCGCACTCTTCTTCCCCGCTCGAGCCCGATCTCCCTCTCCCGTCTTCCTTCCTCACCGGCCCGAGCAGCTCTCTCCCTCGCCTCGGCCCTCTCGCTTCGGTCCCGTTGGCAACAGCCAGCGCCCCCGCGCCCCGAAGCCAGCAAGGCTGCCCGCCCCGCTCCCTCCAGGCCGGCCGGAGTCCCTCGTCTGCGGATCAGCGGCGCGTCAGCCTCCTCCCGAGCTCCGCCGCAGCTCTTACTGCTGCCCCGACTTCCAGCGTCTCCGCTGTCCGTGCCGTGCTGTTTTGCTGCTGCCTTGACCTCGCCGCTGTCCCGTTTTCGCTGTAGTTTTCTTTTTGTTTTGTGGCTTGTGTTGACCTTGACAGAGAACGTGTACCCCTACGCTAAAGACCGGCGACTTCCTCTACGGAAACGAGTACCACTACATGGCATGTACCTCTACGAACGGGAACACCTACACGACATGACGGACGAACATCTACAAACGTGTACCACGACGACCGAGTACATCTACGGCCCGAACGACTACCGTCGCCCCGTGAACGACTACCGAGGCGCCAAGTACCTCTACGGAACGACTACTCGTTGGCGACCTCGTGAAACGGCTACTTCCTCTTCGGAAACGTGAACGACTACTTCCTCTACTTCCACTACTACGGCTACTTCCACTACGTCTCGAACCGCCCCGAAACGCACGCTTCGAAGGTATAACCCCGTCGATGACCCGTGAGATGCTTGTTGTGTTGTATGAAATGTCTCCCGTGTGTGCTTCGTGCCCGTTCCACCTTTTGTCATGTCCCTCGGTTGCCTCGCCACCGACTCGTGGGAACCCGGCAACGGGAACACCCCATCATCTCGTTTGACTCGCTCACGCCGTCTATCTTTTGCATCGGACTCTCAACGAGTTGCCGGAACCGATATGATGCGTTGCATCATTTTCGGATCGTTGCCGTGGCACCCTTTTGTTCCACCACTGTGACAAATGCTTCTTATCTTCTTCTTGTTAACTTTTAATAAAACTTGCATAAACTTGATCATGTCATCCGCATCATGTTAACAACATTATAATGTTTAATTGTTGTTGCTTTATAATTATTAAACATGCTCATGGGGATTTTCCGGATATGTTGTTGTTATTTTCCGGCCTCATTTATATTGCCTAATAGTGTAGTTTCCTTATGTTTCACCTCTTGCCATGCTAAAAACATTTAACCTTGTCTTGTAAATAACAAGAGCCAATTAAATAATTAAATGTGGTGTTTCGTCAATATGCAACTCGTTGCATATTGATCTCCACTTAACTTGTAGTATTTGTTTGTGCACTTTGCCATGCCATGCATATTTAAACCGGACATGCATCATACTTGTTTGTGCATCGTATGCCATGTCTATGTTGTGTGTTTACCGTGTTGTTTCTTTCTTTCCGGTTTGCTTCTCTTGTTAGCTTCGGTTTCGTTCCGGAGTTGTGAGGTTTCCGCTCGACTGTTGCTCTGTCTTCTTCGTGGATCCGTTCTTCTCCCTTGTGGAATCCCAGGCAAGATGACCGAACCCGGATACCATTACTATCTTTGCCTATTGCTAGTAGTTCCGCTCTATAGTTTTGCCTCGATGCCCATGTTCTTCTTGTCAGCCTCCTACTTGTAACCATTGCCATGTTTAACCACCCTTCCTACGCAAACCATTGCTTGGCTAAGTACGCTTCGCTCAGCCCCTCTTATAGCATTGTTAGTTGCAGGTGAAGATTGAAGATGCTTGCTTCATGTTGAAGTTTGGTTGGGTTATATCACACTATATAAATGCTTAAACAATTGAAATCATCTATATACTGGCAGGGTGGAAGGCTAAGCCTTTTGCTTGGTGTTTTGTTCCACTCATGCCGTTAGGAACCGTATAAACCGGTGTTATGTTCCTTGATTTTGCGTTCCTAACACGGTTGGGGTGTATGGGACCCCCTTGATAAACCGCTAAGTGCTAAGTCTTTTCCAGCAAGTCCCAACATTTGGTACTATTTGCCTCATAATAACAACTTAATTAATTAATTAAATTTGCATAGAGGGTCGCTCCCTCGAGGATCCTTTATTTCTACATAGCAGGGGGGGCCAGTGCCGATGGTGTTGGTCCCAAACGGGGAGCCTGCGGGAACCACCACGGGGAAACTCGAGGTTTGGGTCCTGTAGCATCACCCATCCGGTCGTGTCCTGAGACTTAGATACGCGCGGCTACTATCAGGGTGTCGACACGCCGGGAGGATTTGCTGGATTAGCCTTACCTTAGTTCGGTTTAACTTGAGCACGGGATTCCGAGAATACTCGGGTCTTCCCACCTATGGAGTTGCGACTTCGCGGATCGTGGGCTTGTAATGGGTCAAGTTGGAACACCCCTGCAGGGTTTGAACTTTCGAAAGCCGTGCCCGCGGTTATGTGGCAGATGGGAGCTTGTTAATTCCGGTTGTAGATAACTTGACACAATGTTCCAATACACTACCAGCGTGTGTACCGTGACTGTCAATTTCCGAATAGGGATTCGGGAGTTGAACACGGTGGGGTTATGTTTGACCGGCTTTAGTTAGGATCACTTCGTGATCATCTTTCGACCGATGCACTTCTCTTCTCGCTCTCTTTTGCGTAAGTTAGTGCTAGTTGCTGCTGCAGACTCTTGTTTGTTCCTTCACCTCATTTTCTTTCTTCAGCCTAGTCCTCACCCAAGGCTTAAATAGTCTTGTTACCCGGGAACGGGATTGCTGAGTCCTCTGTGGCTCACAGTTACTTCACCACACCAGATGCAGGTTCAGCCGAGTTTGATGCAGGAGCTGGTTCAAGTACTTCACCAGGAGCTTGTTGAAGAGTTTGGCCGTTTGCTTGTGACGTTTCGATGTTCAGTAGTGGTTTCTACTAGGATTCGATCTTGGCCTGTGGCTTTTGTTGTTTTGGTATCTTTCTTTTGGTTCTTCACCCGTAGTCGGGTTGTGATGTTTTGTATGATGATTTGTTTATTTAATGTATTGTGTGAAGTGGCGAGTGTAAGCCAACTATCTTCTTTTGCAATTTAATCCCTCTTTTACATGAGTCGTGCAAAGATACCAAACTTGAGATCATTCTAGGATGGGCTTATACCTTTAAGTCGTGCCTCGACACGTAGGAGGTATAGTCCCATCCTGGGCATTACAAGTTGGTATTCAGAGCCTTCTCCGACCTAGAAGCCCCACTGATTGATCGAATCGTTGACGGTTGAGTCTAGGCACACACTGAAAACTTTTGAGTCCTATATATATATATCGGAGAGTAGGATTTCTTTGCTTCTCATCTCCTTTCTCTCTGGTAAGGACTCCTGACGATTACTCTTTTCTCTTCTACTTTCAAAAAATGCACCAAATTTTTTTTTAGGATCCCGCGAGTATTCTGGGATTGTTTCGATGTTCTTGTGACAAGGATATTGTTCTCGATGCCTCCTGTTACCGAGGAGTTGAGCTTCGGGGTATCATTGTAACAAGCATATCGCGGCAGTACTAAATACTTAAGACGGCCGACATCGAAAATCTCTCCTATACGGCCAGTGGCAAGATAACCCCGACATCACCCAGTACTGGGGAGGTAGTTCGAGAGTATTGCCATAGCTTGTTATAGTGGATGCTTTTCGAAGGTCCGAGGTACACAGTTTCCGAGAAAGACTGGTTATGTGTTGAAGGATGGATACACCTGGATGTAGGTTTAGAGTTGATTGCGCGGTGCTTCCCGTGTATCCCCAACACCTGATTGCATAACTGGAAACTTTCGGAAATCTATAGGTGGGTTCATCTAGTAGTTCTAGGCATTCTTCCAACGGATGCTCGATATGAAGTTCGGGGTTCTACATTGAGTGAAGTGGTTTTATGGACTTGTTCTGATCGGGAGTTGCATCTTAAAGGGTCCTTGGCTATGCTGATCCGGGGATGACAAAACCCTTTTGTAACACGTTCCATGAGCTTTCAGCACGAAGATGTCGAACGAAGCTTCTATCTTGTATTTGTTCTATCTGATCCTTGTTCCTTTTTATTTACTTTTGTTCTCCAAGTGGCTTCTCGTCGAGTTGATGTACCTGCGGAATTCATTCGTTCAATTCTCTGTTCGGATGATATTGTGAAGATGATGCTGCAACATATCTATCCGTCGTTGCTGTTTTGATTCTGGTATGCGAGTTGCTTCGATGTCAAATGTTGATTCCATACCTTTCCTAATCGGCGTTCTCATATTTCTATGGGAGTGCTAGTCCTTCTTGATCAATCAAGATCTTCATGTTAATCCTTTTCAACCGGTGTGCCTTCTCTTCAAGTTTTTCCATACAGACACCGTTGAGAAATCTGACGAATTGTCTGTTTCATTCATCCCAATTTGTCTTTGTTTTTTCCCACCCTCCCACCCCTTTTCTTCTTGGAGCCAGCAATTCTCAAATGAAGTATCCATTTTATTCATGTCATATTCCTTCATTCTTTTCCTTCAATGTTCTTATCCGGTGTTTTCTCAAGAAGATGCTCAAGAGCTTCAAGTTCATCATTCTTTTGTTCTCAGATTCTGTTGGTGGATGTAATTCAAGATTTTGGTGTTGATCTTATCCTTTTCCTCTTTTCACAATGCTTTCTTATTCTGGTGCACTAATTAATCTTTCTCCTCTTGCTATTCATATCCGGAGAGCTCAAGATATCTCAGAAGATTCATAATTCCATTCTTAATCCATTCAAGCTATTTTGAGGATTGCTATCTTATTCAAGCCATTTAATTCAACCGGTGCAATATCTCTTAAGCAATCTTTTCAACGGTGATTTCTTTGAGTGGGCCCTAACCCACAGGTCTTTTCCAGGATCTTACCTGACTCTTCTATTTGTTTTCCGGAGTTATACTCAAATTCTTTTCAAGTGTGACGTAAGAATGATTTCCATCAGTCACATGCCTTCTTCAAGTTTACTTTCAATTTCTTTCCATCGTTGGGTCAACCTTTTAATTCTTCATTCCGGAGTGCTCAACAATTCTTCATGGCATTTCTCGTCTTCGTTCTCAACATTTGGAGACCGGTGAAGTGTTTCTCTTAAATCTTGGCCCGTTCTCTCAAGATTCTTCATGAATTCTTTTCCTTTGTGATCCTCCGAAGGCCATCATTTCAGAAGATTTCTTCGTTCTCAGTTTTCAACTTCAACCTCCAACTATTCTTCATTGATGTCTCTTCGTTCGTCTCCATATTCTTACGGTGGTTCTTTCAAGTTTACTCTTCCGTTGTTATCATTTTAATTCATTTGTTCTTTTCACATTCCCACCGGTGGTTTGTTGAAGATTTACCCAAGCTTGTGCTAGATCTCTCTTAATTCCTTGTAACGAGAATAAGTAGTATGCCAAATCCTTTGGTTGTCATCAATTTAAATTGGTGAAGGAGATGCATAACATAATTCTTATTCTTGTTCCTTCAGGTGTTTTAATTCTTTTGTCTGGAGCTTGTTCATCATATCATATCCTTGGTTTTAAATTCTTCATCTTGTTTTCCGGAGCTTCAAGCTATTTCAATTATATCATTTCAAACCTCAATCTAATTCATCGCAGGCCTTGAATCTTATACTTTTCATCTTTCACTTCTCATGCTTTCATTACCGGAGTTCTTCATGGTGGTTCATCATGATTTAATTCATCCTCGAAGTCTTCATCAAGATTCTTGTTGGAGCTCAAGCATTCTTCATCATGCTTCCAATTGCAATCCTTTCTACCTTATCTTTGAGATGGTGTTATGTCATTCTTGACAATTCCTTCATGTTTCATGATTCACAAGTTGTCAAGAATGAGATAATTAAAACCATCATTTATTCTCTTTAGGAGATCCTTTCAACCCCTCTTTTATCTCTGGAGTAATCTTGGGTTCTATTTCACCTAAAGCTTTCCCTAAGGATTGTTGTATTGCGGTGCTTATAAATGACCCAAGTTCTTCAATTATCATTCCGGTGAATAAGTTTATCGTCTCCTTGTTGATCTCAATCCAATCAAATGTTCTCCTCAGTGGCTGGTTATCACCTCTTAATTTTGAGATGTTTTCCATAAGCCCACAACGAGCTTATTCTTTTCGTTGTTGATTTTCCATCAACCCCATTCAACCCTTCTCGTAAAGATGCTCTTTCAAATTTAATTTTGGGAGAAGTTGTCATTTTCTTCTCTGTTCAATTCTTTCATTGAGCTATATGCTATTCTTTCATTCCGGAGGCATTGTGATGTTGCTCTCTTTAACCATCATCTTGTCATATCAAGATCATGTTCTTTCCCTTGCTTATCATTTAACCGGAGTGTTGTTTCTTCATTCAAGTTCCCTCTTTTTATCAAGTTTTGCCTATCTTTCAACCGAAGTGCTGTCTGAAATCTTTCTTACCTCTTGTGCCATTCTTTTAATTGTTTCGGAGGCAATATGTTGTTGTTTTCATCAAGTATCATCTCAACTTGGCTAGTTCTTGTCCAATTCCTTCCATTTTCAGACGGAATGCTGTCCAAATTCTGTCATTCTTATTCCTTGACTATACCATTGCGGTTTCTTATTCTTTTGGTCCGTGAGCTCTTGTTTAATGTCTTTCAACCTCTCAAGGTTATCATTGTGTTCCTTGTTTTCTCTTTTCTAACGGAGTTTTCATCTTCGTTCATCTCCGTTGTATTCTTCTTTCATCTTGTTCAACCTCTTAAGGTTGTTTGGTTTCACTCGTCTGTCAAAGAAGCAACTTTGTTTTACCTCTTCCTCTTTCGTTTTTACCCGGTGATATCTCTAGGATCTCGGGTCGAGATCCTCTGTTAGTGTAGGAGAGTTGTGACGCCCGAGACCGACGTCCCAGAAGATTCCAGAAGGTTCCAGAAGATTCCAGATGTTCCGGGTTGCCCGTGGGTTTCTTTTGAGTTTGTGTTATTTATTTTTGCATTGCATCATGTCATCATGCCATCATGTCATTTTAATTTTTGCATCTCAACCTAAATAATCCGTGTGGGCCTTCGGTCCATTTAAATCGAGGGAAGATGTCTTCTCTTTATAACATATAAAAGTCTCTCAATATTTAGGGAGCTATATTTATTAATTATTCCATTGCTTCGGAATCACCATAACACACTTGCATAATTCCCCATGTTTATTTCACTTCGAGTTTGACTTCTATACCTTGCCTATAATTCTTTTCCGTTGTTTCGAGGTTCCTCCAAAAATTTGAACATTTTTGGACACTTCTATAATCTCGTCTTAGTTCAAACCTATTTGAATTCTATTCAAATATGTTTGAATTGTTTTTCCGTTCATGCCTTTCTTATTTTTCTCCGGTCGTGCTTATTTTTATGTGCCCGAGAAAATACTCCTTTGCCCCATTTCTCTCCTAACCTTCTCCTCTCTTTTCTTTCTTCCTTTTTTTCCTTTTTGTGTAATTCTAAGAGAAGAGGGCAGCCGCACCTGCCTCTTGGGCCTCCTTCCCTTCTGGCCCAGCTGGCCTCGGCCCAAACCCCCGAAACCCTAGGGCGCCGTCCGCAGCCCCGTCGCTCTCCTTCTTTCCCTCAGCGCCGCCGCACTCACCTCCCCTCTCTCGCTCTCCCCCTCGCAGCCCGCACCAATCCCCTCGAGCGTTCGTTCCTATCGCCCCGTTCCCTCGCCGCACTCTTCTTCCCCGCTCGAGCCCGATCTCCCTCTCCCGTCTTCCTTCCTCACCGGCCCGAGCAGCTCTCTCCCTCGCCTCGGCCCTCTCGCTTCGGTCCCGTTGGCAACAGCCAGCGCCCCCGCGCCCCGAAGCCAGCAAGGCTGCCCGCCCCGCTCCCTCCAGGCCGGCCGGAGTCCCTCGTCTGCGGATCAGCGGCGCGTCAGCCTCCTCCCGAGCTCCGCCGCAGCTCTTACTGCTGCCCCGACTTCCAGCGTCTCCGCTGTCCGTGCCGTGCTGTTTTGCTGCTGCCTTGACCTTGCCGCTGTCCCGTTTTTGCTGTAGTTTTCTTTTTGTTTTGTGGCTTGTGTTGACCTTGACAGAGAACGTGTACCCCTACGCTAAAGACCGGCGACTTCCTCTACGGAAACGAGTACCACTACATGGCATGTACCTCTACGAACGGGAACACCTACACGACATGACGGACGAACATCTACAAACGTGTACCACGACGACCGAGTACATCTACGGCCCGAACGACTACCGTCGCCCCGTGAACGACTACCGAGGCGCCAAGTACCTCTACGGAACGACTACTCGTTGGCGACCTCGTGAAACGGCTACTTCCTCTTCGGAAACGTGAACGACTACTTCCTCTACTTCCACTACTACGGCTACTTCCACTACGTCTCGAACCGCCCCGAAACGCACGCTTCGAAGGTATAACCCCGTCGATGACCCGTGAGATGCTTGTTGTGTTGTATGAAATGTCTCCCGTGTGTGCTTCGTGCCCGTTCCACCTTTTGTCATGTCCCTCGGTTGCCTCGCCACCGACTCGTGGGAACCCGGCAACGGGAACACCCCATCATCTCGTTTGACTCGCTCACGCCGTCTATCTTTTGCATCGGACTCTCAACGAGTTGCCGGAACCGATATGATGCGTTGCATCATTTTCGGATCGTTGCCGTGGCACCCTTTTGTTCCACCACGGTGACAAATGCTTCTTATCTTCTTCTTGTTAACTTTTAATAAAACTTGCATAAACTTGATCATGTCATCCGCATCATGTTAACAACATTATAATGTTTAATTGTTGTTGCTTTATAATTATTAAACATGCTCATGGGGATTTTCCGGATATGTTGTTGTTATTTTCCGGCCTCATTTATATTGCCTAATAGTGTAGTTTCCTTATGTTTCACCTCTTGCCATGCTAAAAACATTTAACCTTGTCTTGTAAATAACAAGAGCCAATTAAATAATTAAATGTGGTGTTTCGTCAATATGCAACTCGTTGCATATTGATCTCCACTTAACTTGTAGTATTTGTTTGTGCACTTTGCCATGCCATGCATATTTAAACCGGACATGCATCATACTTGTTTGTGCATCGTATGCCATGTCTATGCTTGTGTGTTTACCGTGTTGTTTCTTTCTTTCCGGTTTGCTTCTCTTGTTAGCTTCGGTTTCGTTTCGGAGTTGTGAGGTTTCCGCTCGACTGTTGCTCCGTCTTCTTCGTGGATCCGTTCTTCTCCCTTGTGGAATCCCAGGCAAGATGACCGAACCCGGATACCATTACTATCTTTGCCTATTGCTAGTAGTTCCGCTCTATAGTTTTGCCTCGATGCCCATGTTCTTCTTGTCAGCCTCCTACTTGTAACCATTGCCATGTTTAACCACCCTTCCTACGCAAATCATTGCTTGGCTAAGTACGCTTCGCTCAGCCCCTCTTATAGCATTGTTAGTTGCAGGTGAAGATTGAAGATGCTTGCTTCATGTTGAAGTTTGGTTGGGTTATATCACACTATATAAATGCTTAAACAATTGAAATCATCTATATACTGGCAGGGTGGAAGGCTAAGCCTTTTGCTTGGTGTTTTGTTCCACTCATGCCGTTAGGAACCGTATAAACCGGTGTTATGTTCCTTGATTTTGCGTTCCTAACACGGTTGGGGTGTATGGGACCCCCTTGATAAACCGCTAAGTGCTAAGTCTTTTCCAGCAAGTCCCAACATTTGGTACTATTTGCCTCATAATAACAACTTAATTAATTAATTAAATTTGCATAGAGGGTCGCTCCCTCGAGGATCCTTTATTTCTACATAGCAGGGGGGGCCAGTGCCGATGGTGTTGGTCCCAAACGGGGAGCCTGCGGGAACCACCACGGGGAAACTCGAGGTTTGGGTCCTGTAGCATCACCCATCCGGTCGTGTCCTGAGACTTAGATACGCGCGGCTACTATCAGGGTGTCGACACGCCGGGAGGATTTGCTGGATTAGCCTTACCTTAGTTCGGTTTAACTTGAGCACGGGATTCCGAGAATACTCGGGTCTTCCCACCTATGGAGTTGCGACTTCGCGGATCGTGGGCTTGTAATGGGTCAAGTTGGAACACCCCTGCAGGGTTTGAACTTTCGAAAGCCGTGCCCGCGGTTATGTGGCAGATGGGAGCTTGTTAATTCCGGTTGTAGATAACTTGACACAATGTTCCAATACACTACCAGCGTGTGTACCGTGACTGTCAATTTCCGAATAGGGATTCGGGAGTTGAACACGGTGGGGTTATGTTTGACCGGCTTTAGTTAGGATCACTTCGTGATCATCTTTCGACCGATGCACTTCTCTTCTCGCTCTCTTTTGCGTAAGTTAGTGCTAGTTGCTGCTGCAGACTCTTGTTTGTTCCTTCACCTCATTTTCTTTCTTCAGCCTAGTCCTCACCCAAGGCTTAAATAGTCTTGTTACCCGGGAACGGGATTGCTGAGTCCTCTGTGGCTCACAGTTACTTCACCACACCAGATGCAGGTTCAGCCGAGTTTGATGCAGGAGCTGGTTCAAGTACTTCACCAGGAGCTTGTTGAAGAGTTTGGCCGTTTGCTTGTGACGTTTCGATGTTCAGTAGTGGTTTCTACTAGGATTCGATCTTGGCCTGTGGCTTTTGTTGTTTTGGTATCTTTCTTTTGGTTCTTCACCCGTAGTCGGGTTGTGATGTTTTGTATGATGATTTGTTTATTTAATGTATTGTGTGAAGTGGCGAGTGTAAGCCAACTATCTTCTTTTGCAATTTAATCCCTCTTTTACATGAGTCGTGCAAAGATACCAAACTTGAGATCATTCTAGGATGGGCTTATACCTTTAAGTCGTGCCTCGACACGTAGGAGGTATAGTCCCATCCTGGGCATTACACGAATGCCGAAGACGAAGAAATACTTGACTTCTCCGTCAGAAGAGGCTATACCATATCATGCTATTATGAATTGCCTGAGATGTTTATCCCTCTTGATGCACCCTTCTTGATTGCGCGGTAGTCGCTTTTATTAGGGTGATCTCTCACTAAAAATATCAAGTAGTTAGTGTTCTCCCAAGTGTAGCACCGTCACGGCACCTAACTTTTTGGGGCATCACATGATCTCCATGGGTGCGAACGATTAGAGAAGTGTGAGGCGGGTAAGTTGAGACCTCGCAGCGAGATCACTTGGTTGTCTTGACGTTCAGGCAGGACAGTCCTGAGCTCGAAACACACGCATCGAAAGATGAACAAGAATCACATAGAGATGTGATCGGCAAGTTTGCCTACCGATTGAAGTTCACGCCATTTGGGTTCATCTCGAACCGTGACGATGAATGGAAATATGGGTCTTGAATCACTCACAATCAATTTTGAGAGATATTGATTTGAGTGGGAGCGCACTTTAGAATAAAATTGTTTATTCATTAGTGCAAAGTAATTATGAACAAAGTCTAAGTGAATTGTGTTTTCCGTTGTAGATCAAATGGCTCGCAACACCGCACTCAACTTAGGCCTGATGTTAGAGAAAGAGAAGTTAGCTGCGACTGAGAAAAACTATGCGGATTGAATCCGCAACCTGAGGATTATCCTCAGGAGCGCTAAGAAACTCTATGTGCTTGAAAATGATATTCCAGCTAAACCGGCGGCTCAGGCCCCAGAAGATGAACAAAATGTCTGGGCCACTAAGGATGATGATCACAACTTAGTGCAGTGCCTCATGCTAGCTTGCATGAGTCCAGAGCTTCAAAAACGTTTTGAATTCCACAAACCCCGTGATATGATCCGGGAGTTGGATGCTCTGTACAAGGAATTCGTAAAGTCTGAACGATTTGATATCATGAAGGCTATGATGGAATGCAAGATGGCTGAGGGTAGTTCAGTTGGCGAGCACGTGGTCAAAATGATCAGCTATGTTGAAAGGCTTAAAACCCTGGCATTTCCACTTCCAGATGGCCATGTGATGGACATGTTGCTTTCTTCACTCCCCCCGTCTTACGACGGTTTTTTCATGAACTACAACATGACAGGGATGGAGAAAACACCGGAAGAGGTGCTCACCATGCTGAAAAACACTGAAGCAGGGCTGCAGAAAAATCGCAAGCAAGTGTTGCTTGTGAATAAAACCGCCAGTTTAAAAAAGAAAGTCAAGCCAAAGAAAGGCAAGGGCGCCGGTAAGACCGGCTCCCAAAGAAAATCTAAGGGCGGAGCCAAGGATGGAACTGAGTGCTTCTACTGCAAGGGCACAGGACACTGGAAGAGAAACTACAATAAATATCTGGAAGATAAGAAGTCCGGGAAAACCGGAAAAGGTATAATTGTTATACAAGTTAATGTCATTGACGTTTTGCTTGCTAGCGAAAATTCTAAGTCCTGGGTATTTGATACCGGATCGGTTGCTCACATTTGCAACTCGATACAGGGGCTTCGGAAGGTGCGCAAGCTGGCAAAGAATGAAGTCGTGATGCGTGTCGGGAACGGCGCTGGGATCGCCGCTCAAGCCGTCGGCATTATGCCTCTACGTCTCCCTTCAGGATTTATTTTGGAACTTGGTAACTGTTATTTTGTTCCACTGTTGTGTAGAAACATTATCTCTGGATCATGTTTAGTACACGATGGGTATTCGTACAAGTCTGGGAACAATTGTTGTTCACTTTATTGTAAGGATATGTTTTATGGATTTGCACCCATTGTTGGGGGCCTTTTCATTCTAAACCTTGAATGTGGAAATGATGTCTTTAACGTGAATGCTAAACACCTTAAGAAGGCTGATACCACCACCACTTTCATGTGGCACTGTCGGCTTGGCCACATCGGAAAGAAACGCATGCAAAGACTCCATAAAGATGGAGTTTTACCATCCTTTGATTTTGAATCATTTGACACATGTGAACCTTGCTTGATGGGGAAAATGACCAAGACGCCGTTCGCGGGTCATCCCGAACGGGCGGGTGAATTATTGGAAATAATACATAGTAATGTATGTGGTCCAATGAACACAGCCGCACGGAATGGGTATTTCTACTTCATGACTTTTACTGATGATTTAAGTCGGTATGGCTATATCTACTTAATGAAGCATAAGTCGGAAATTTTTGAAAAGTTCAAAGAATTTCAGGATGAGGTAGAAAATCATCGTAACAAAAAGATTAAGTTTCTGCGGTCTGATCGTTGAGGCGAATATTTTAGTCACGAGTTTGGCCAACATCTGAGTGACCGTGGAATCATTTCACAGCTTACGCCTCCCGGAACTCCACAGTGAAACGGAGTGTCGGAAAGACGTAACCGAACCCTGTTAGACATGGTAAGGTCGATGATGTCTCTTACAGATCTACCGATATCTTTTTGGGGTCACGCACTACTTACTGCCGCTCACACACTTAACAGAGCACCGTCTAAGTCAGTTGAGACGACACCATTTGAATTATGGTATGGGAAGAAACCCAGTGTGTCACATCTCAGGGTTTGGGGTTGTGAAGCTTATGTAAAACGTTTACAACCAAGCAAACTTGATCCCAGATCAGACAAATGTTACTTTGTAGGTTATCCCAAAGACACCATTGGGTATTCCTTCTACAACCAGTCCGAGGGCAAAGTGTTTATCGCAAGAGTTGGACACTTTCTCGAGAAAGAGTTTCTCTCAAAAAAATTAAGTGGGAGGACAGTACAACTTAATGAGATTAGTGAATCTTCGGCAACCGTTGATATGTCTAAGGAACCGGAAGAAATTCTGCTAATTATCCCTACAACCAAGCCGGAAGTTGTCGCATGTGATGCAGAGACTTCAGACAATGTTGTAACTGAACCGCGCAAATCAGGTAGGGCTATCCAGCCACCTGAGTGGTTTCATAACGAAATCTTCATTCTTGAAGACGATGAACCTGCGCACTACAAGGAAGCGATGGCGGGGCCTAGCTCAAAAGAATGGCACAAGGCCATGAGATCCGAAATGGAATCCATGTACGAAAACCAAGTTTGGAACTTGGAAGAACTTCCAGAAGGCGTTAAGCCAATTGGTTGTAAATGGATTTTTAAAAGAAAGACGGACGCGGATGGTAACATTACTATCCACAAAGCTAGACTTGTCGCGAAAGGGTTCACGCAAGTTCCAGGAGTGGACTACGACGAGACTTTCTCGCCCGTAGCTATGCTTAGGTCTGTTCGGATATTACTAGCAATTGATGCTTATTTCGATTATGAAATATGGCAGATGGATGTCAAAACGGCTTTCCTAAATGGAAACCTCAAAGAGGATGTATACATGATACAGCCAGAAGGTTTTTTCATTCATGAGGATGCTGGAAAGGTATGCAAACTTCAGAAAGCCATTTATGGTCTGAAGCAAGCGTCAAGGAGCTGGAACATTCGTTTTGATGAAGTGGTCAAAAGTTTGGCTTCATCAGAAATGACGAAGAATCTTGTGTTTACAAGAAGTTTAGTGGGAGCGCAAAAGCATTTCTAATCTTGTATGTGGATGACATATTGTTGATTGGAAATGATGTGAATTTTCTTAATGAGATAAAAGAATCATTGAAAAAGAGTTTTTCAATGAAAGACTTGGGCGAAGCGGCATATGTATTGGGCATCAGGATCTATAGAGATAGATCAAAACGCCTGATAGCGCTTAGCCAAAGCACGTACATTGACAAGGTGTTGAAAAGGTTCAACATGGAGAACTCCAAGAAAGGCCTACTCCCCATGTCACCTGGCACAGTGCTTTGCAAGAATCAGAGTCCTCGGACTCTCGATGAGCGAGTACAAATGAATGATGTTCCATATGCCTCGGCAGTTGGTTCTATTATGTATGCCATGCTATGTACAAGACCGGATGTTTCCTATGCGCTAAGTGTTAGCAGCCGGTACCAAAGTGATCCAGGATTGGAACACTGGGCCACAGTCAAGGGTATTCTAAAGTACCTCAGACGGACCAAGGATTTACTCCTTGTGTACTGAGGTGATGAAGAGCTCATTGTAAGTGGTTACACTGATGCAGGCTTCATGACTGACCCAGATGACTTCAAATCTCAATCAGGCTATGTTTTCATATTGAACGGTGGCGCAGTTGATTGGAAAAGTTCCAAACAAAAGACTGTGGCGGACTCTACGACGGAGGCGGAGTATGTTGCAGCTTCAGAAGCCTCCAAGGAGGCGGTATGGATCAAGCAATTTCTTGAAGACCTTGGTGTGGTTCCAAGTGCTCTGGACCTGGTGGAGATCTATTGTGATAATAGTGGCGCCGTGGCTCAGGCAAGGGAGCCAAGTTCGCACCATAAAACAAGACATATTCAACGCAAATATAAACTCATTCGACATCATGTCGAAGAGGGTTTAGTGAAAGTACGCAAAGTTCACACGGATCTGAATGTGTCAGACCCGATGACGAAGACTCTACCACGAGCAAAGCATGAGCAACACCGGTTAGCCATTGGTGTTAGGGAAGCCATGTAACTGGATTATGACTCTAGTGCAAGTGGGAGTCTGTAGGAGATATGCCCTAGAGGCAGTAACAACAGTTATTTTGTATCTCCTGGTTTGTAATGAAAGTTTATGTTCCATGCTATAACTGCAATGATTCTCGAGTCTACTATAAAACGAGGCTTCGAGGGAAACTCATGTGCACGTGCGGGATAATAAACGGTAAATTGTATTCCTAGTCTTGCCTCTAAGACTGGCTCAAATATTGCATGATGATCCTGTTTTCCTGATCATGGGCATGGCTATGCCGGCAATTTTGACGGCACGATGTTAGTGGAACACTTGTGTTGAATCGACCCAAATTGATGTTATGCTATGAGATACGTTCGTCACAAGTTAATGGTTAATAACACAGGGAAGTTAATGTTTGCATAATTCCTTAGACCATGAGAGTATCGAGTTCCTTCGTACTTGCTTCGTGAACTTTGGGTTTGTTAAACGTCATCCGTAACTGGGTGGCTATTACGGCGGCTTACGGGTTCACGGAAAAGTATGGCAAGTAACGAGATAGCTCAAGATTGGAATTTGCTCCTCCGACGATGGAGAGATATTCTCGGGCCCTCTCGGTGTTACGGTATCCATCATCGTCTATGCAGACACCTTGTGATTTGATAACTGGGATGCCGGAACACGGAAACGAGAAAAGAGAACAAAACCGGTAATGAGGTAACTTGCATAGTGGACAAATGGTTGATCCACGGGGATGAAATTAATATCACCTCGGGTGTTTGTGACATATCGCGAAGCAACAGGAATAGCTCACGGCAACTGGAGGTTCACTCGAATATTCTTTCGTGTGGGTATAGGGGTCAATATGGGTGTCCACGGCTTCGATGTTGATCATTGATCGGAAGGGGTTCCGGGTCATGTCTATGCTTCATCGAACCTATAGGGTCACACGGTTAAGAGTCATCTATCTGTTGAATACTAGACAGGGAGTCTAAGAGAAAGTTTTCGAATAAAAAAATCAGAGACAGCGGAAAAGTTCCGAAGAAAGAGGTCACCGGATGAGTTTCGGTGAAACCGAAAAAGTTGTTTCGGGTTATACCATTAAGTCAAAATGGTTTCGGCACGTGCCTGATAATTCTTGGAGGGTGCCAGAATCGTTCTGGAAACTTTCTGGAATTTTCAGAAATGAAAACCGAAATGTTCCGGAGCTGCCGGAACCGCTTCAGATGCTTTTCGCAGATGAAAATTACTAATCCGGAATTGTTCTGAAACGCGTTGAAAATTATTATGGTGGGTACTGGAAATGTTCTAAGCCCACATAAATATTTTCAGTTCGATCGGACGCTGAAAAATGTCGTCGTGAATAGTGAAAGTGCGTTTTGGGTTTTTTATGGAAAGCACCTTTTGGGATTTTCCCAAAAGGCTTCTAGAAAGACTTAGGGACTAAGGAACCCCCTTTGGGGGGGGGGGGGCTTGCTTGTGGCCGGCCAAGGTGGAGCTCCTTCATGGAGCTCCACATGTCCTTCTTTTCTTCCCTATATGCCCTTTGTGTGAGACATAAAGTGGGGGTGTTTTGGTATTTTGAATGCCCACACTACCCCTTGGCTTTCCTATAAATAGAGGAGGTGAGGACTGCCATATCTTCATCCTTGGTTCCCATGCACATACTATGCTTTGTTAGCTCTCTCTCTCCCTCCCACGAAAAGAGTTTTTCGTAGAGCCGCAAGGCTGTCTGTGTTCCGGCAGGAACTAGTTCTGGACGGCAAAACCCTGCCGGGTAGTTGACACCGTATGTGTGCAACCCCGTAGAGAGGTCGTAGTTCCGATCTTTTGCCCGAGGGGCTGTTCGAGTGTCCTCCCGAAGGGCTGTCCGAGTCTCCGTTCGAGTTTCGAGGGTCCTCCCGAAGGGCTGTCCGTGACATCGTCCGGGGGACTGTCCGACCGCCTCCCGAAGGGATGTCCGACGAGGGAGTACATCCTCGTGGTTGGGAGGTTGTAAATCCTAGCTGCGGGGATCTGCACCAGCGATCTCCACCGACTCTTCTTCCGCTGCGCTTCGAGTCGGTACGGATCAGATCAAACCTTGTATGCAGTCTCCATACTGGTCCTGGGCGTGCTCGCTGTACCGAAATTTTTCGTTTTCTGTCGCGTTCCCCTACATGCACAGCGAGAAGGGACAGCAGACCTCCGGAACCCCGCCTCTTGTGATCCTGTACGGGAGAGGGGCGATCAGGTTTTTGGGGAGCGCACTCGCGCGACCTGCTGGCAGCGACGACTTCGCCAACGACAACTTCTTCCCCGACCTCGGCAACCTCTTCCTCAACGACATAGGCGACAACATCAACGCCAACGATACTGCTCCAGTTGCACCGTATGTGATTCTGTCGTTCTTGTTCGAGATCGTGGTAGAATTCATGTTTCTAGTCTGTGCCCTAGATTCGATATGTTCTTCTACTATGCTAGTCCGTACGATTAGTTCAATATCTGTTATTGCTGTCATGATTTATTATGTGCTTATTCGGATTAAATCTCGTAGTAATTTGCTCACATATCCAACAGATCTTTCACTCGCGCAACAGATAGAAGATTTATGCGGAAGAGATATTCAGTGGCTAAGACAACGGAAACAACGAAGTATTCGTAGCAGATGAAAATCGGATGCAGATGAATTATCAAGACTAGAGATATAAGGTGGATGTGTACGTGAAGGAATAACTAGAGTAGATCGATCGGAAGTAGCAGACGTGGTGTAGTAGTACTAGAGCTAAGACATATATGGATGGGTTATGCTAATGACGATCAGTGGTGGCTGCGACGACGACGAAGTAATTAGCAGATGGAGATCAAGAACTAGTAGAAGTAGATGGAGAAGACAGGAAGATGGGTCGAACCTTGCTGATCAAGGACCAAAACGAAGCTTGTACCTTGGCGATCGACGTCGCCGAGACGCATGCAAATATCAAACACTAAATAGGGACGCAGCAGTACGGATGCGCATCCATTAGATGCAGTTTCTGTGTTTTCTTCTCAAACTAAAACCTGACTTTTACATGGCCATATGGCCTTTATTTATAGAAACACGCAGGCACCTGGGCGCCCGTAATTCACAGAAATACAAACCGGACTCAACAAGGAAAATACTAGAAAGCATCTAACTAGAACACGGCCGGGACAAAACTTGTTCAACCAAATAAAAACTAGAAGACCTTCACGTAAGCTTGCTTTTCTGGTTAGACACTTAGACTTGTACAAGTAGTTGCATGGAGTTCTAAAACAGGGCTCCACTTCATCCAGTGGGATCAACTTAATAGGTATCTCATCGATGAAAACTGTGGTGATCCTTGGAGGCTTGAATAAAACATCTGACTTTTGTCTTCCTTGATTGGTACGTGAGCAAGACATGGAGCCTAATATACCTCTTTGATTTGTTGAGTGCAACATCTTCCTTTGACTAAAGCAGGAACAATATACTTTGGCGTATTTTCCTCACTAGTGTCTCCTTTCAAAGGTATCTTATTTAGCACTAATGGCGGAACAACAATATTACCTATGGTGGTCGCATCAATACGATCGCCCACGCTCGTTTGAGTGGTCGTATGAAACCCTCATCAAAAACCACCAAAGTGTCCAGCACGGAAGACAGCGTATCAAACGAGGGCAAGCGCCCGCATACGCGGTCGTTTGGACCTCGAGCGAACTCAACCAGGAGAACAGGGAAAAAGACGGAGTATCATACGACCGCCCACGCTCGTTTGAGCGGTCATATGACACTCTGCCCTGCACGTCTTCAACATCCAGGGAGAACGACGGCGTTCCTCGCGTCCGTATGAGCGCCCGTCCCAGGTACGCAAACCATAGATCGACAAAAATCAACGAGAGACGGTGTTTCATTTGGACCAAATTTTCATATATGGAGGCTGTCGGCGCAGGGGGATCTTCTTCTTCCTTCCCCTTGCGCCCAAACCCTAACAAAAATCCTCCAAAACCTCCGTTTCTTTGTGGATTTCGTTCATGGTGTTTTAAACCCATGCATGCATGAATAGAAAACCACCCCTGACCCCGACCGACCCGAGTGGCCGAACACCCCCCCCCCAAACACCACCACCGCACGGCCGCCTCCTACCCCTGCGCCGGCTGCCTCCGCCTGCTGCCTCCGCGGTAGAAGCCGGCGGAGTACTTCCCCTGCCCGGCCGCTTCCTTCACGCAGGTGTGGCCTCGATCCGGCGTGCCGCCGCCCACCAGCAAGATCCCGCACCTTCGCCCACCACCACCAGGGTCCTGCCCCGCCGCCGCACGCTAGCAGGATTCCGCACCGCCACCCACCACCACCAGGATCCTGCCCCGCCGCCGCCCACCAACAGGATGCCCCTCTGCGCGCGGATCCGTTCTTGGCCAAGCCCTCCCACCGTGACTGTGGAACACGGGGACAGAAGCACCTTCGCCGGAGGAGCAATACGGGGGCGCCGCTAGACGGCAGCAGCGTTTATGCAGTCGCACTAGGGCGGCAGGGGGTTGCAAATCCAGATCATGGGTACTCCATCCGGCTCGCTGAAGTCCAGATTGGGGTGCAGGCACCGTCCAAGTCCCGATTGCCTCGACGGAGACCCAACGCCATCCCAGTCCTGCCTCGCAGCCTCATGGAGGTCGAAACCATCGGGAGCAGCAGTCCACAGCAGAAGGTGAGGGTAAGGACAACACTTTCATTCCATCCATGTTCAGCATGTTTGTGATTTTGGGTAGCAGCAATTCATAATGTATATAAGCAAAGTCAGGCCTGCGTGCGCTGCCGCCGCTCATCTCCCCACGACCTGCATACACTGTTCTAGCTTGTTGCAAAAGTTCACAAAATAAGAATATATGCCGTCCAACTTATTCTAGCATGATGCTTCTCCTTCGACTCTAGATGATACAACGTCTTCCTTTCTGATGATGAATTGAATTTTTACATGGTGTGCACTCCAAGCTCAACTTCTCCTGAACTTATATGCAGTCCAAGCTCAGCTTCTCCTGAACATGCACATGGTGTGCCTGCTGCCCCAGGCGCTGATTGATGTTGTCGTAGGGAGGACGAGGAGCTGATTGATATTGTCGCTGGGAGGATGATGTGTGTGTAGGCGTCCGTGGCCAGGACCTGGCGGAGCAGACTGGCCAGAGCAGTCGGATCCGGCCATGGCGAGCGGACGTGGAGGACGGCAGCTCCGCAACACTACGGCCTGCTGCCGCTGGGCGCGTGAGTTGTGCATGCGTGTGTTGTGTTGTTGCCGCGTGTGTTGTGTGTGTGTGCGCGCGCACACACACACGAACTGAAGAAAGTTTCAGATTTGTAGCCAGCTAGTGTGCACCACATGTGTTTGTATTTTTGCCTCAAAAGAGAAAAGTATAACCAAGCCCTTATTTCCGGGGATGATTTTGCTCTTACGTTTCACCACTTGGGTGAAAGCAACTTGCTAGATTACTGCATGTTGACGCATGTATTTAATTATAAGAAGAAGTAGGGTGATGACTGATGATCCATAAGGATATATATATTGTCGGACTTTATTCCCTTTATAAGAATATAGGGTGATGACTGATGATCCATATTGCTTTCTTCAGTTTGTAGATGCAAAATGGAGGAGCAGGAGTGAAATTCCAATCCCGGAGCTTGATGAATTGAACGAGAATATGAGCAGGCCTCCTCAAACAGTAGGAATCTCTTAGCATATAATTTAGTTTTGGGTGTGCCTCTTAGCCGTAGGTCTGCAATTTAATTTGCTTATTTTTTGAAGACAATCTTAATAAAAAGGGATTATATGCAGACCTAAAGCAAAATTCTTAAGTTAAACAACATCCATCGATAAATGTTGTTTTAGACTGTTGCTTGAGTAAAAAAAAGGGGGCAGCCCTGTGCATGTAGCTCTCGCTTGCGCAGGGTCCGGGGAAGGGTCCGACCACTTTGCGTCTATTGTACGCAGTCTTTCCCTACATTTCTGTAAGAGGCTGTTTCCAGGACTTTGAACCCGTGACCTCATGATCACAAGGAAGCAGCTTTACCACTGCGCCAAGGCTCCCCTTCAGACTGTTGCTTTAGTAATTTCAGAAGAAAAAAAAAATCTATGGGTTTGTCCATTATTCCGACAATCGCACAAGCTGATCATTCCCAGGTTCAACATAGTTTAAGCAGAATAACGTACTTCATTATATGATAGCAGGAAGAGGATTTAATCAGAATGAAAACCTTGATCTGTCTAATTCTGCACATCTTTCCTTCTGTTGGAATTCTGAACTGACATCAGGATAGTTCATATCATGTCCTCACTATTTATTATCTTCAACTTTTCTCTGGCGCATCTCTTCTATGTAGCCAACACTCAGCCATATTTTGTATTGTTTCACAACCTTTTGGTCATAAATAAAGGCATTTCTCATTCACATATATGTACATTGAAGTACATTTATTTCTGCTGCCCATGGTCACACCTCGCTCTTTCTGGGACAACTCTAAATCCATGCCCCTCTATCATCATTTAGACCACATATATCCTCATCATTCAGACCACCTATATCCTTGCAGTCCAGTTTTTTCATGATCATGGAAAGCTTTAAATTTATATAACTACACTACACATTGGATCTGCACCTCTGGGGACACCTTTGCTACATTATCATATGCATCATAACATGCATCAGTTATAAATTGTATATTCCAAGATTGACTACATACTTCGAAACCTCTCATTGGAACCTTCCCCCCTTACTACATCCCAGTAATTAATCATATGCATTTAAGTACAATATAATCTGATTGAGAAAAGAAGTTCCAGTAGGCAGCTACATGCTCATTTACTTGTGCTATCTTTTCCCTAGAGTTATATTTTCTGAGTGTTTTCTTATGCTAAAGGTGCTACTGTTCCATTATGTCAGAGATTGCTACATTTTTGTGCTTTCTTCATAGCCTGACAATGTTTAAGGAAAATTGGGTTACTAGTCTTCTTTAACCACAAAGAATTATTACATTCTTCTGTAATATACTGGTTAGAACTTAGAACCATCATGGACCAATAAGATGTCTTAATTTTAGTCCTTTGTTTGATGTAAACAAGAAGCATAGTTAGTAATCAAAGTAAGCCAGGGCCACCCCTGTCGCATCTCTATTTGCCCCCTGTGTCCCAGCGGTGCGGCGAGCTCACCGGCTGACAAGCTCCCTTCGGCTCCTGAACACACAATTTCCCATCAGTTACGGCCAAATAGGTTAATAAGCCACATACTATGTCCACTTCCATTGAAAAACAATTCAGACTACGGTTTTTCTTCATAGTACATAATTGTTGTTTCAGTAGTTCAGCATGTATAATCTGGATCACTTTGTACTCAGGAACAGAGGTACAGTGAATTGCAGTTGGATAACTGATGGGCAGTGCCACATAGCCTACGATTACTCAAAAGATTCCAAGCGCATATAAGTGTTAAGTGGTGTAACAAGACTAATTTACTTATATATTTGTTCAAGTTTCTTACAAAGGGCCGTGATGTTGCTCGCGTAAGATTTCATCCTATGTTTGAATGTAGATCATTTGTTACTCCTGGAGAACCGACTAGAAGGAATGAAACATTAGGATTTATCAAGTGTAGGTATTGTTCTATTTTCCTTGGTTTTATTTGTTTGTGCTCTTTTTCCTGGTGCTGATGGGTACTTATTATTTTCCTTCTTTGAAATTTCATAGATATCTATGTGCTTGCGAAGTGTATTGGCATATGAGCATTTTAAATATTGCAAGGTTTGCTGTGAGCATTGCTGAGGATTTTCCCCTGCCATGTTTTCAGAAATTTAGTAAAATAAAGGTAACTCTTATTACTTTGTACACCCCCTGCTTTTTTTCCTTCCCTTTTGTTTCCAATATAATGTACTCTAATATGGTTTACCTATTTATTGATGCAAGCCTAGGTGTCAGAAGTGACTGAGAGGGCCATGGTGTCAGAAGCAATTGAGCTACGATGATTTTTGCCTATGATGATCATGTTGTGTTTATGGATATTTTGTGTGCAATGGGCAGTACTTCTGTAATGTTCTGTTTTAGTATCTTGGGCAATGTCGAATATGTATATGAACATCAAGTCTTTTCAAATGTCTGCTGAAAAATTCTTTAGTTCATCTGTACTGCTTGCATGGCGACCATCTAAATTTGGTTTCACTCATTTCCCATCCGGTAAGTAAAAAAAACATATCTATGTTGAAACATATAAAGTCACTTCTGAAATTTAGAGCTGTATATTAGCCTCTTCGCCTATTTTCTCCTCATTTTGGCCATTCCAACCCACCATCTCTTTTTCTTTGACCCAAAAAACAGCGTAAGGGCACATACATACTCTTCCACTAGTAGAATGCCCGTGCGTTGCTACGGGCGACAATGTGAATAAACAAGTATCCTAATTTTTAGGAAAAGATGTGCATATCTTTTCCTTATCAATCACTTGAATATACATATGTTGCCACTGGATAACAGAAAATTTATGTAACCACACAAATTAAATGAGTGTTCTACTATTGTAACACTTTGTAAATTTCTCCTTCTCCTTAATATAAAAAGCACGCAATTCTCTTGCGTGTGCTTGAAAAAAAAAGTGTTCTACTATTGTTATATACAGAACCCCAACATCAGTTCCCCGTTTTCTATCTAGAGGGACCTCTTTCTCTAGACCCACCTGGCTAAGATGCATGTGGTTTTTTCCCTCCTCCATTCATCTTTCTCCATCAGACCATCGGATCTAATGAACTATGCCGCTACATTTTTGCTGCTACATCTTTGTTGTGGTCCTTGATCATCGACTCAGGGACGCTCCAACGCTCAATACTTAGCATGTACGCCAGGATCAGAAACCTGGCCGATTGGCAGTTATCCCTATGAATGTTAGCGTTAGGTGTAGCGTTGATGCAAGAAATTTCCATATGTACATTGTGTAAAACTTCCGCGAATCATGGTAGACCTTTCTGCACTGTAAACAAGATAGGCAGTTGGAAAACATAACCTTCACATTGACTTAGCAATTATAAATTGTGCACCTGTATGAAATATTAACCACACTTTTGTCAAGGAACAGAAACCTCCGTATAAGGCATATAGTAACCTATAGCTGAAGTGCCCTGAGCGGCAATGGGAAAAAGCCTGTCACCTTGAGGACTTCGATATCTCTACAGGAATACATATTAAGAAGAACCATAGAGTATAAAAGACGATTCAAAACAAAACAAAAATAGTGAACCTTAAAGAATTTGATATGTCTACAGGAATACATAATTACTCCCTCCGTAAAGAAATATAAAACTGTTAGATCACTAAACACTCTTATATTTCTTTACAGAGGGAGTATACATCTTAAGGAAGGACCCTTGGAGGACAGATAATGATTCAAAAAAAAAATATCAACTTAGAAAAAGGTAGAAAAAGACAAATATGGCTTCTTACAGTGAAAGAGACCTTAGAACTTCATAGAAATCAACCGGCCAAAGTAATTTACAACTAAATTATAAATCCACCAAGAATTTTTACGACGCCTCACATGTTTAGTTCACCAGACACGCAAGCCATACATATTAAGATGACCATAATCGACCAAGGTGCAGAATAGGTGGAACAAATATGTCGTGGAATATGCTATATATAGTTTCCAACACTACAGAGCAAAGCATAAAGCCACACACATCTAGAAAAAATGAAAAGTTATAACACGATCATCATCAGACGAAAGCTAATTAAATAAACCATACTGAAACAACATTAGAGTAGCACTTCTGTTCTGTATCAACATCCTAAATGTTAGGAATGTACAAATGTTAGCTGAAAGGTGCGATGGAAAATATAGCTTATTTAAAGAATCATACAGTACAAAATATTGTCACAGTTGAAAAATCGTGGATGTCGCCTAGAGGGGGGGGGGGGTGAATAGGCGCTTTAAAATAATTACGGTTTAGGCTTGAACAAATGCGAAATAAACCTAGCGGTTAATTTGTCAAGCACAAAACCTACAACAACTAGGCTCACCTATGTGCACCAACAACTTATGCTAAGCAACATAAACAACTAAGTGATAGCAAGATATATGACAAGAAACAATATGGCTATCACAAAGTAAAGTGCATAAGTAAAGGGCTCGGGTAAGAGATAACCGAGGCACGCGGAGACGACGATGTATCCCGAAGTTCACACCCTTGCGGATGCTAATCTCCGTTCGGAGCGGTGTGGAGGCACAATGCTCCCCAAGAAGCCACTAGGGCCACCGTAATCTCCTCACCCCCTCGCACAATGCAAGATGCCATGATTCCACTAAGGGACCCTTGAGGGCGGTCACCGAACCCGTACAAATGGCAACCCTTGGGGGCGGTCACCGAACCCGTACACTTTGGCAACCCTTGGGGGCGGTCACCGGTACCCGTCAAATTGCTCGGGGCGATCTCCACAACTTAATTGGAGACCCCGACGCTTGCCCGGAGCTTTACACCACAATGATTGAGCTCCGTAGCACCACCAACCGTCTAGGGCGCCAAGGTACCCAAGAGGAACAAGCTCTAGGGTGCCCAAACACCCAAGAGTAATAAGCTTCTCAAACTTCACTTCCACGTATCACCGTGGAGAACTCAAACCGATGCACCAAATGCAATGGCAAGGGCACACGGAGTGCCCAATTCCTTCTCTCCCAAATCCCATCGAAGCAACTAATGCTAGGGAGGAAAATGAGAGGAAGAACGAACGAAGAACAGGAAGAACTCCAAGACCTAGATCCAAGGGGTTCCCCTCACTTAGAGGAGAAAGTGATTGGTGGAGATGTGGATCTAGATCTCCTCTCTCTTTTCCCTCAAGAACTAGCAAGAATCAATGGAGGGATTGAGAGAAAGCAAGCTCGGAGAAGGTCAACAATGGGGGAAGAACACGAGCTAGAAGGATAAGGTAAAGTGGGGAAGAAGACCCCCTTTTATAGACCCCCACGAATCTGACCGTTATGTGCAGATACGCATAGGGCCGGTACTTCCGCTCGCACCACCGGTAGTACCGGTGTGTGCAGGAAGGCACGCCCATGGCACCAGGGCGGTACTTCCGGTGGAGCACCCGGTAGTACCGGTCTTCCGGAGAAAACCGGAACTACCGCTCCACCACCGGCCAACTACCGCTTCTCATCCAGAAGTTCTTCACCCAAGGGCGGTAGTTGGGGCGGTGGTTGTACCGGAACATCCGCTGGGACAGCAGTTCCTGTGTGGTGGCCAGGCGGTACTACCGCTCGGAACACCGGTAGTACCGGTCTGTCAAGACCGACCGGTACTTCCGGGCCACCACCGGTCTACCACCGCGCCAGTACAGAAGGGTATCACCCCTATGCGGTACTTGGGGCGGTAGTTCAACCGGAACTACCGGCCACCGGTACTACCGGTCGGGGGACCGGTACTACCACCATGTGTATTACTGCACAGTCACAGATGACTTTTGGGGACACACTAAAACCAGAACTGCCACAACTTCTTCACAAGAACTCCGAATCCAGCAAACTCAAGCTTATTGGATAGACGACGACGAATGCTATCCAAACAGCGACTGGTTATAATAAGAAGTGGCAGGGGAGAAATGCCTATGATATAGAGATGTGAAACCTCTATCAATGAAGAACCGGCATAAACTCCAACATCGAAAACATCATAGAAGATGCATACATGAACTCCGTTTTTGATGAACTCGAGCTTGTCAAGAAGACGACCAAAAAGCTCACTGACTCACACAGAGAAGAACCAATCAAGAACCAAGAAAGATGATGCAAGAATGCAATGGTTTGAGCTCTCAACGAAGGATACGATCAAGCTACTCATCCGAGAGCCCCCCTTGATAGTACGGCTATCGATCCTACAACCCGGTCTACCAACTACCACCATGAGACCGGTAAAATAGAAAACCTATCAAGGGCAAACCTTTGCCTTGCGCATAGTCCACTTGAGCTAGATGATGACGGTCTTGACCTCCTCAAGATGGACCACCTTTCTTGATTGCACCAGCTCGATGAATACTAGTTGATTGCTCCCCCATACTCCACTATGGATGAGCCACTCTTCCGCACATCTTCACAAGTCCATTGTCACCACAATGGACGGCAAGCCTCAAGCATGTGATCTCTTCGTGAAGCTTCACTTGAACTTGCACACCACAAACTTGATGACGATCACCACTTGATGTCATCCTCCATGGTTTGTACGATATCTTCCTTTTGATGCACGCCATGGAGCCAAACCAAACCCCACAAAGAACTCTCACATAGAACACGGGTTAGTACACAAAGCGCAATGGACAATGCTTACCATACCATGGGATCACTTGATCCCACTTGGTACATCTTGTACGCTTTGTGTGTTGATCAACTTGATTCACTCGTTGACTTAGTCTTGATCAACCTTGCATCATATCTTCTCATCATAAAGATGATGTCTTGAAGGTAAGCATCAATGTTCGCATAATCTTCTTCTTCAAGACATGTGCTTGCAATAAGCTCAACACTCACATGACCAATCTTTGGATAATTCCTTGAATAGCACTTTGGTCATCACATAAACTCCTTGAAACCAACACATGGACTTCAAGAAAAGCCTATGGACAAATCATGACCAATCTTTGGATAATTCCTTGAATAACACTTTGGTCATCACATAAACTCCTTGAAACCAACACATGGACTTCAAGAAAAGCCTATGGACAAATCCTTCAAATATAACCCAAGACAACCATTAGTCCATAGAGATTGTCATCAATTACCAAAACCACACATGGGGGCACCACATGTTCTTTCAACAGTTGCAGTAGTGACAAAGGCAAAGTCACATTTGGTGCAAATTTAGAACTGATTTTCCACCATCCTCCATCATGTGGTACCATATTCCCACAAAACTAATATCAATAAAATGCATGACCTGTAGAAATCATCAATAATGGATGCTGGAGTCTTGTAAAAATTTGTGTTTTTCTATAAACATGCTAAACACCATAGAATAAGCAATTCCCAACATTTGATATCACAAAAGATAAACTTAGCAAGTTGAAAAGGGTTAAATCACCTTCTCTTTTGAAACATGTACTAAATCATGAGGACCATACAGTTGGCGGCGGCGAGATCTCCCCTCCGCTGTGAGGTCCGTGGCGGCGAGATCGCCCCTCCCCTGTGAGGTCGGCGGCGGGGATCTCGTGCGCCCTGTGAGGTCCGCGGCGGCGACGGTCGGCGGCGGCGATCTCGTGCATCCTGTGAGGTCCGCGGCGGCGAGATCGCCCCTCCCCTATCTCGTGCCTCTGCAGCGACAGATCATACGTCGAGGGGATCGAGAGGACCGTAGGTGGGTTTTTTTAGTGCGTGGGTAGGGGGAGGGGGAGACGAAAAAAACCAGACGAAAAGGGGGACGAAAAAAACCGGTTGAGAGTGGGGGATGCAATCCTACCAAGTCGTCCATTAGGAGTAGAGATAGGCGCGGCGGCGTATCGCCGCGCCTCCACCTGCTAGAACACATCAAATGGTGCATCACGAACTGAAACAGCGATCAAGCCATGGGTGATAATGAGTATAACGCATCGCCCAAAAATGAGCGCCGAATACAAGTGTACTGAGTACGTGGATGCTCAAATCTCCATAATCATATAAATCCATAGTTACTCGAACTAATTAGAGTACGTGGATGCTCAAATCTCCATAATTATATACTACGATCTGCTGCGTCGCTGAGAGAGCTCAGTAAGTGAGGTCGAACCCGTCCAGGAGCGAACTCCGCTGCTGCAACCTCCCGGCGCGGGATCTGCCCCCCTGCGACGCGTGGAGGGTGGTCCAATTGATATATATATAATATTTATATTAAAAAATATGACATACAAATATATTTAGGAAGAGCTATGTGTGTTAAGATGAGGGGGCCAATGCCCCCCTCCCCCAGCATTAAACTTATTTTCGAAAAAATAATGTTGGGACTTGGATCGGAAATTTTATAGCCTTCGCACTCATGGTTTGTGCCCTCCGCAAGAAGAGATATAGGATCTGTCTAGTTTGGCACTCCGAGCAATCCAACAAAAAAAATTGACGTTGACTTCAATGTTGGCCTCTATTTGGACTTTATTTAATTTATTGGTTCGCCCTAGCCGCAACAACTTTCCCTGTTGGTTTCTAAGCCCATGACCGGCGGCAGATATTTGACGCACCAATATTGACTTATAGCGAGCACAGGAAGGATCCAAACTGACTTGTCGTCTTGCTCCACCATTACATGCTAGTACAGAATTTATAAATAATGTATGTGGAAGTTTAATTTTTGCAGCAATTCTACAATAAAAATCGCTCATACTTAAACCTTGAGGCAAAATCATACTTTGAATTGAAAATGGAGATCATATTTTAAATTGTAAAGGTGTGAAGTTGGTGGAGTTCCTGCCTCGGTGTTTAGCTCTACCATGTTCATGCATTACTACCATCCGCCTCGTTGGCACTCCTCCGCCTTATGCCTACATGGCACAATGCGTCATCGGCTTCTATCACACTAAATGTTAGGGTTTGCCGCGGTGTGGTCGGTTGGAAACTCTGAGTCATCAAGTCCATCCTCTAGCGTACAAAAAACCCGCTTTAAGCATACGAAGGAATATTTCTTGGATAAAGCGTACACCTAGAATGTAGGAAGTAACGAGTGAGCTAGTTATCGGATCCATATTTTTTGGGCTTAGGCCTTTGATGTGCAGTGTGGCCTGATTATTTTTTCTTACACGTATACTGAAGTACCGGCCGATGTACAGGGTGGTCCATGGACCACCCTGTCCACCCTCCAGCTACGCCACTGGGTGGGATTCAGCCGCTGGAGAGAGCGTGCATGGCAGTTCATTGCATGTGGCTGGCTGTTATGCATGGCCGTTCAGTCATGTGGCTACGTAGCTAGCACCGGGCGCATTCCAACTGCTCAATATAGCTAGCTAGCTAATTTACATTGCTGCATATAATCGCTTGCCAAACAGGTCACTGTATTCTGAATATTCCAAAATACACCGGTTTGTCATTCTCGTTAAAATTCGTTTGAGATTTGCGGGTCGGCGTTGGAGATGCCCTTAATTGTAGCGCGCCTTCCCTCCTTCTCTCGTTGTATCGTAGCCTTGCTGGTGCACTACAATACCTCACACTCACCCGTCCCGGCATTGACTATGCCGTGCAACAAGTATGTCTCATGATCCTCGTGAGGGCCATTTTCAGTTGATCAAATTTGTGAACTTTTTTCAAAATTTGATGACTTTTTCAAAATCGATGAACTTTTTTCAAATGGATGAACTTTTCCCATTTTTCACGAACCCTTTCTACTTTTGAACTTTTTTAAAAATTCATGGTTTTTTTTGTTTGTGAATTTCTTTTCAAATAATTAATTCTGGTTATATAATATATCTCTAGAAGAAGGTTAAATAGCTCTCGTTCCTGATGGTGGACAAGCTATGTTGCTCGGTCTCGAGATTCTGAAGCCAGGTTATTGTTGGTTCCATGAAGAGTTCGAATACTTATATTGGCAGGGGAGGAGTCAAAAAGTACGTTGATTTTGGAAAAACGTTCATCAAATTTTGAAATAAGTTCACAAATTTGAAATAATTTTCCTTGATTTTGAAAAAAGTTCATCAATTTTGAAAAGTTAATGAGTTTGAAAAAATTCATCATTTAAAAAAAATCATGTAATTGATTTTTTATTGATTTTGAAAAAAAAAGTTCACTAATTTTGGGAAAAAAATCATTGATTTTGGGAAAAGTTCATCAATTTTGGGAAAAACATAAAAAATTGAAAATAATTTGTGGATTTAAAAAAAGTTCACGTATTTGAAAAAAGTCCACGGGTTTTGCAAAAAATGTTCACGAACTTGCATAAAATTTTTTGAATAGAAAAATGTTCACGCAGATGCAAAAAAAGGAAAGAAAAATCGTGAATAGAAGTTACGTTTGGCGGACAGAAAAGAAAGCAGAAAAAAGAAGGAGATAGACGTGATGTCTGAGGTGGTTATTACAGTTTAAGTGCGAGAATGAGATCGTGGGTTCGAATTTTCCTATTGTGCGTACGTTATTTTTTGCAGTTTTAACAAAAAAAAAAGCTAAACAGGCCGGCCCAGCAGAGAGGGAGGGTGTGCGCCCGTCCGCGGAAAACAAAGAAACGTGTTTCACGGGCCTGTATGTTTCAGCCCAAAACAACTCCTACGCCGCTGCACACGGCTGCACCGAACTTGTTAGTACCACCTCGCTCCCCGGAGAAGCTCCGGACTTGTTTACACACGGCGCCCCTAGATCTATCAGACTGTCCTGCCGGCGCCGCTACCTATCGGCGTACTCCTGCGCCATTAGGGGGCTTCAGGACGACGAGCTGCTGCCGCCTCCGAGGTAGTGGCGAATGCAAACGGGCGCCTTTGTAGTGATCGCACGGGGCGGATCGATGCGGTGAGTGCGATGTGGATGGCGCCGGAGCATGGCTTATAAAGCCACGGCCAGGCCATGCGAACGGACAGCCAGCCACTTCAATGCGGCACAGCGGTCGGAGCTGTTCCTCGGCAAGCTGCGTCTGCATTGAAGCGACGACTCCTGAGAGGTCGCGTCTGTCAACGCGCCCTCGTGTCCGGTTACATCACCCGACTACGTACTCTCTCGACCAGGTCATCGTAAGAAAATACTGCGAAATCTCTCCGAAATGAGAGGAGGGAAGGCCGTGAGGGCACCTCGAAGAACCTGCGTCGCTCGCCACGGGGATCCCTCGAGGTTGGACTTGGGAGGAAGGGGAGCGTTTGCGCGATTTGCTTGGAAAGAGGAGTTGGGGTTTGTGGTAAATCCGCACGTCCGACTCGTAGATAAAAAGGGGGAGAGGCCGGCGCTTCGACGTTTCGCCATAAATTGGCTCGCTTCCCCGTAAGACACAGTACCCAAGATCAGAAGGCAGAGGCCACGTCCAGCGGAGCTGGGCCCCCTGGCGGGACTATCAATCTTCCCGAGGACTGACTGAGGCTATTCTGAAGGGATCATATAAGGAACTTGCCTGCCGAGCCGAAGACTCCGAAACCAAAGTTCAAGGGCGTCGTCCTCAGCATCGAAGACCAGTTCAGGGGCTACTGACGGTGTCCTAGACTAGGGGGAACTAACCTAGTCGGCCCATATTCCTCGGGCTGGGCCAGTGGGCCCTCATTCTTATCAAGATGGACTCCGGAATGTATACGCAGGAGGAGAGATCAAGAGTACGCCTGTCGAAGACTTGACATGTACTCCAAGACTTCTGTTGCCGCCTCCACGTCTAGATACCGACCTTGTAACCCTAGAGACCCTACCTGGCGTGTATATAAGCCGGAGGGTTTAGCCCTTAGAGGGGACTTCAACACAATTTCATTCACCAAGCCCTAGAACTAGAACACATTTTACGATCTCGAGGTAGATCAACTCTGTACTTGATACATCTCCATTGATATATAAACAAGAGCAGGACGTAGGGTTTGACCTCCATCGAGAGGGCCTGAACCTGGGTAAACATCATCTCCCTATTCCTGTTACCATCTATCCGAAATCCATAGCTCGGGACCCGGTCCCAACCCCGAGGTCTGCCGGTTTTTACACCGACAATATTTTATCTATTAGGTATCGCAGATGTTGTTATTTTATTCTAGAATCTTGCTCAAACATTCAAATGGTCGACTTGCGTGGAAACCAATACACCTTATATTCTGGAACGGAGGGAGTATCTAATAATACGTATTTGGTATTCTACATGTATATGCTTTTCTCTAGAAATTGGGTCAAGCTTGGTAAAGTTTGAATTCTTTAAAAATCTATACACACTACATTTCGGAATGGAGGGAGTACTACACTTGCAGAGCAGGTACGGAATTCAACTTACGGACGGACGTGCTCAACGCTCATTAATCTGTCCCCCCTGAATTTCAGGGGTGGGTCCATATAGTCTCCAATTAAGTCCTGCCATTTAATCCTGTAGTTTATGTAGCATTGTTTTTTTCAATTTTTTCTGAATCTATGATCCTTTTTTCCAAAATTGATGAACTTTTCTTAGAGTACTCTTGGTGTTACAGTATCCATCGTCGTCTGCGCAGACACCTTGTGATTTGATCACTGGGATGCCGGAACACGGAAACGAGAAAAGAGAATAAAACCGGTAACAAGGTAACTTGAATAGTGGACAAATGGTTGATCCACGGGGATGCAATAAATCTCACCTCGGGTGTTTGTGACATATCGCGAAGCAACAGGAATAGCTCACGGCAACTGGAGGTTCACTTGAATATTCTTTCGTGTGGGTTTCGGTGAAACCGAAAAAGTTGTTTCGGGTTATACCATTAAGTCAAAATGGTTTCGGCACGTGCCTGATAATTCTTGGAGGGTGCCAGAATCGTTCTAGAAACTTTCTGGAATTTTCTGAAATGAAAACCGGAAATGTTCCGGAGCTGCCGAAACCGCTTCAGATGCTTTTCGCAGATGAAAATCACTAATCCGGAATTGTTCTGGAACGCGTTGAAAATTATTATGGTGGGTACTGGAAATGTTCTAAGCCCACATAAATATTTTCAGTTTGAACGGACGCTGAAAAATGTCGTCGTGAATAGTGAAAGTGTTTTTTGGGTTTTTTATGGAAAGCACCTTTTGGGATTTTCCCAAAAGGCTTCTAGAAAGACTTAGGGACTAAGGAACCCCCTTTGGGGGGGGGGGCTTGCTTGTGGCCGGCCAAGGTGGAGCTCCTTCATGGAGCTCCACATGTCCTTCTTTTCTTCCCTATATGCCCTTTGTGTGAGACATAAAGTGGGGGTGTTTTGGTATTTTGAATGCCCACACTACCCCTTGGCTTTCCTATAAATAGAAGAGGTGAGGGCTGCCATCTCTTCATCCTTGGTTCTCATACACATGCTATGCTTTGCTAGCTCTCTCTCCCTCCCACGAAAAGAGTTTTTCGTAGAGCCGCAAGGCTGTCTGGGTTCCGGCAGGAACTAGTTCTGGACGGCGAAGCCCTACCGGATAGTTGACACTGTATGTGTGCAACCCCGTAGAGAGGTCGTAGTTCCGATCTTTTGCCCGAGGGGCTATTCGAGTGTCCTCCCGAAGGGCTGTCCGAGTCTCCGTTCGAGTTTCGAGGGTCCTCCCGAAGGGCTGTCTGTGACATCGTCCGGGGGACTGTCCGACCCCCTCCCGAAGGGCTGTCCGACGAGGGAGTACATCCTCGCGATTGGGAGGTTGTAAATCCTAGCTGCGGGGATCTGCACTAGCGATCTCCACCGACTCTTCTTTCGCTACGCTTCGAGTCGGTACGGATCAGATCAAACCTTGTATGCAGTCTTCATAGTGGTCCTGGGCGTGCTCGCTGTACCGAAATTTTTCGCTTTCTGTCACGTTCCCCTACAGTGGCATCAAGAGCCGTGCTATGCGTAGATGCAGGTTTCGATCTAGAATACATGGAGATGTATGGGTATTGCATAATATAATTAGGTAGTAGATAAGATCTATTGCTGAAAATTATTTATGCGGGTGGCAGATGAAATCTGCTACCCGATGTTCTTGTTGCTTCCCTAGAATTTGCGTATTTCTGATCTTGAAACGGCATGGTGGAATTTCACAAAGTTCTGGCAATCCGCGATCCTGATTGATCAACGAAGTGCTATCAGTTCTTTGGTTTCCACCGTAGTTAAAGGAAAGATGAAATTCACAGATGAAAGGGCAATGCAGATATGATCTGCACGGGGGTCATGCGTATGACGAAGTTTAGTATGAGGCTCGAGATTTTATTATCTCGTGTTTCATACACCCTGGAAAGTTAATCTAGCGACTTGAATAATCATACTTGATGATAAACGTTGGTAGCTGCGGTTTGCATCAAAACCTTAGAAGCCACGCAAAATAAATTTTTGCATAAACCGATTAGAGGTGACTAACTTGGTTTTGCAGGATGGTTTGCATGTGATGTGGTATAGCAAGTCTCATATTCAATTTGATTATGTATGAGATGACTATATGATGTAATTAACATGACCTTCGTGTGATGATTCGGCATGATGGCTGGAGCCATATGATTGCACTTTAATGACCTGCGTGTCAACCTTGTGTAATGCATTTATTTTATCTACTATGGAGATAGCAATATTATCTGGTGCATCGACAAGGTGGTGGCAATCTTCGCGAAGGTGAACACCGACGCGAATGCCGAAGACGAAGAAATACTTGACTTCTCCGTCAAAAGAGGCTATACCATATCATGCTATTATGAATTGCCTGAGATGTTTATCCCTCTTGATGCACCCTTCTTGATTGCGCGGTAGTTGCTTTTATTAGGGTGATCTCTCACTAAAAATATCAAGTAGTTAGTGTTCTCCCAAGTGTAGCACCGTCACGGCACCTAACTTTTTGGGGCATCACATGATCTCCATGGGTGCGAACGATTAGAGAAGTGTGAGGCGGGTAAGTTGAGACCTCGCAGCGAGATCACTTGGTTGTCTTGACGTTCAAGCAGGACAGTCCTGAGCTCGAAACACACGCATCGAAAGATGAACAAGAATCACATAGAGATGTGATCGGCAAGTTTGCCTACCGATTGAAGTTCACACCATTTGAGTTCATCTCGAACCGTGACGATGAATGGAAATATGGGTCTTGAATCACTCACAATCAATTTTGAGAGATATTGATTTGAGTGGGAGCGCACTTTAGAATAAAATTGTTTATTCATTAGTGCAAAGTAATTATGAACAAAGTCTAAGTGAATTGTGTTTTCCGTTGTAGATCAAATGGCTCGCAACACCGCACTCAACTTAGGCCTGATGTTAGAGAAAGAGAAGTTAGCTGCGACTGAGAAAAACTATGCGGATTGGATCCGCAACCTGAGGATTATCCTCAGGAGCGCTAAGAAACTCTATGTGCTTGAAAATGATCTTCCAGCTAAACCGGCGGCTCAGGCCCCGGAAGATGAACAAAATGTCTGGGCCACTAAGGATGATGATCACAACTTAGTGCAGTGCCTCATGCTAGCTTGCATGAGTCCAGAGCTTCAAAAACGTTTTGAATTCCACAAACCCCATGATATGATCCAGGAGTTGGATGCTCTGTACAAGGAATTCGTAAAGTCTGAACGATTTGATATCATGAAGGCTATGATGGAATGCAAGATGGCTGAGGGTAGTTCAGTTGGCGAGCACGTGGTCAAAATGATCAGCTATGTTGAAAGGCTTAAAACCCTGGCATTTCCACTTCCAGATGGCCATGTGATGGACATGTTGCTTTCTTCACTCCCCCCGTCTTACGACGGTTTTGTCATGAACTACAACATGACAGGGATGGAGAAAACACCGGAAGAGGTGCTCACCATGCTGAAAAACACTGAAGCAGGGCTGCAGACAAATCGCAAGCAAGTGTTGCTTGTGAATAAAACCGCCAGTTTAAAAAAGAAAGTCAAGCCAAAGAAAGGCAAGGGCGCCGGTAAGACCGGCTCCCAAAGCAAATCTAAGGGCGGAGCCAAGGATGGAACTGAGTGCTTCTACTGCAAGGGCACAGGACACTGGAAGAGAAACTGCAATAAATATCTGGAAGATAAGAAGTCCGGGAAAACCGGAAAAGGTATAATTGTTATACAAGTTAATGTCATTGACGTTTTGCTTGCTAGCGAAAATTCTAAGTCCTGGGTATTTGATACCGGATCGGTTGCTCACATTTGCAACTCGATACAGGGGCTTCGGAAGGTGCGCAAGCTGGCAAAGAATGAAGTCGTGATGCGTGTCGGGAACGGCGCTGGGATCGCCGCTCAAGCCGTCGGCATTATGCCTCTACGTCTCCCTTCAGGATTTATTTTGGAACTTAGTAACTGTTATTTTGTTCCACTGTTGTGTAGAAACATTATCTCTGGATCATGTTTAGTACACGATGGGTATTCGTACAAGTCTGGGAACAATTGTTGTTCACTTTATTGTAAGGATATGTTTTATGGATTTGCACCCATTGTTGGGGGCCTTTTCATTCTAAACCTTGAATGTGGAAATGATGTCTTTAACGTGAATGCTAAACACCTTAAGAAGGCTGATACCACCACCACTTTCATGTGGCACTGTCGGCTTGGCCACATCGGAAAGAAACGCATGCAAAGACTCCATAAAGATGGAGTTTTACCATCCTTTGATTTTGAATCATTTGACACATGTGAAGCTTGCTTGATGGGGAAAATGACCAAGACGCCGTTCGCGGGTCATCCCGAACGGGCGGGTGAATTATTGGAAATAATACATAGTAATGTATGTGGTCCAATGAACACAGCCGCACGGAATGGGTATTTCTACTTCATGACTTTTACTGATGATTTAAGTCGGTATGGCTATATCTACTTAATGAAGCATAAGTCAGAAATTTTTGAAAAGTTCAAAGAATTTCAGAATGAGGTAGAAAATCATCGTAACAAAAAGATTAAGTTTCTGCGGTCTGATCGTTGAGGCGAATATTTTAGTCACGAGTTTGGCCAACATCTGAGTGACCGTGGAATCATTTCACAGCTTACGCCTCCCGGAACTCCACAGTGAAACGGAGTGTCGGAAAGACGTAACCGAACCCTGTTAGACATGGTAAGGTCGATGATGTCTCTTACAGATCTACCGATATCTTTTTGGGGTCACGCACTACTTACTGCCGCTCACACACTTAACAGAGCACCGTCTAAGTCAGTTGAGACGACACCATTTGAATTATGGTATGGGAAGAAACCCAGTGTGTCGCATCTCAGGGTTTGGGGTTGTGAAGCTTATGTAAAACGTTTACAACCAAGCAAACTTGATCCCAGATCAGACAAATGTTACTTTGTAGGTTATCCCAAAGACACCATTGGGTATTCCTTCTACAACCAGTCCGAGGGCAAAGTGTTTATCGCAAGAGTTGGACACTTTCTCGAGAAAGAGTTTCTCTCAAAAGAATTAAGTGGGAGGACAGTACAACTTAATGAGATTAGTGAATCTTCGGCAACCGTTGATATGTCTAAGGAACCGGAAGAAATTCTGCTAATTATCCCTACAACCAAGCCGGAAGTTGTCGCATGTGATGCAGAGACTTCAGACAATGTTGTAACTGAACCGCGCAAATCAGGTAGGGCTATCCAGCCACCTGAGTGGTTTCATAACGAAATCTTCATTCTTGAAGACGATGAACCTGCGCACTACAAGGAAGCGATGGCGGGGCCCAGCTCAAAAGAATGGCACAAGGCCATGAGATCCGAAATGGAATCCATGTACGAAAACCAAGTTTGGAACTTGGAAGAACTTCCAGAAGGCGTTAAGCCAATTGGTTGTAAATGGATTTTTAAAAGAAAGACGGACGCGGATGGTAACATTACTATCCACAAAGCTAGACTTGTCGCGAAAGGGTTCACACAAGTTCCAGGAGTGGACTACGACGAGACTTTCTCGCCCGTAGCTATGCTTAGGTCTGTTCGAATATTACTAGCAATTGATGCTTATTTCGATTATGAAATATGGCAGATGGATGTCAAAACGGCTTTCCTAAATGGAAACCTCAAAGAGGATGTATACATGATACAGCCAGAAGGTTTTTTCATTCATGAGGATGCTGGAAAGGTATGCAAACTTCAGAAAGCCATTTATGGTCTGAAGCAAGCGTCAAGGAGCTGGAACATTCGTTTTGATGAAGTGGTCAAAAGTTTGGCTTCATCAGAAATGACGAAGAATCTTGTGTTTACAAGAAGTTTAGTGGGAGCGCAAAAGCATTTCTAATCTTGTATGTGGATGACATATTGTTGATTGGAAATGATGTGAATTTTCTTAATGAGATAAAAGAATCATTGAAAAAGAGTTTTTCAATGAAAGACTTGGGCGAAGCGGCATATGTATTGGGCATCAGGATCTATAGAGATAGATCAAAACGCCTGATAGCGCTTAGCCAAAGCACGTACATTGACAAGGTGTTGAAAAGGTTCAACATGGAGAACTCCAAGAAAGGCCTAGTCCCCATGTCACCTGGCACAGTGCTTTGCAAGAATCAGAGTCCTCGGACTCTCGATGAGCGAGTACAAATGAATGATGTTCCATATGCCTCGGCAGTTGGTTCTATTATGTATGCCATGCTATGTACAAGACCGGATGTTTCCTATGCGCTAAGTGTTAGCAGCCGGTACCAAAGTGATCCAGGATTGGAACACTGGGCCACAGTCAAGGGTATTCTAAAGTACCTCAGACGGACCAAGGATTTACTCCTTGTGTACGGAGGTGATGAAGAGCTCATTGTAAGTGGTTACACTGATGCAGGCTTCATGACTGACCCAGATGACTTCAAATCTCAATCAGGCTATGTTTTCATATTGAACGATGGCGTAGTTGATTGGAAAAGTTTCAAACAAAAGACTGTGGCGGACTCTACGACGGAGGCGGAGTATGTTGCAGCTTCAGAAGCCTCCAAGGAGGCGGTATGGATCAAGCAATTTCTTGAAGACCTTGGTGTGGTTCCAAGTGCTCTGGACCTGGTGGAGATCTATTGTGATAATAGTGGCGCCGTGGCTCAGGCAAGGGAGCCAAGTTCGCACCATAAAACAAGACATATTCAACGCAAATATAAACTCATTCGACATCATGTCGAAGAGGGTTTAGTGAAAGTACGCAAAGTTCACACGGATCTGAATGTGTCAGACCCGATGACGAAGTCTCTACCACGAGCAAAGCATGAGCAACACCGGTTAGCCATTGGTGTTAGGGAAGCCATGTAACTGGATTATGACTCTAGTGCAAGTGGGAGTCTGTAGGAGATATGCCCTAGAGGCAGTAACAACAGTTATTTTGTATCTCCTGGTTTGTAATGAAAGTTTATGTTCCATGCTATAACTGCAATGATTTTCGAGTCTACTATAAAACGAGGCTTGGAGGGAAACTCATGTGCACATGCGGGATAATAAACGGTAAATTGTATTCCTAGTCTTGCCTCTAAGACTGGCTCAAATATTGCATGATGATCCTGTTTTCCTGATCATGGGCATGGCTATGCCGGCAATTTTGACGGCACGATGTTAGTGGAACACTTGTGTTGAATCGACCCAAATTGATGTTATGCTATGAGATACGTTCGTCACAAGTTAATGGTTAATAACATAGGGAAGTTAATGTTTGCATAATTCCTTAGACCATGAGAGTATCGAGTTCCTTCGTACTTGCTTCGTGAACTTTGGGGTTTGTTAAACGTCATCCGTAACTAGGTGGCTATTACGGCGGCTTACGGGTTCACGGAAAAGTATGGCAAGTAACGAGATAGCTCAAGATTGGAATTTGCTCCTCCGACGATGGAGAGATATTCTCGGGCCCTCTCGGTGTTACGGTATCCATCATCGTCTATGCAGACACCTTGTGATTTGATCACTGGGATGCCGGAACACGGAAACGAGAAAAGAGAACAAAACCGGTAACGAGGTAACTTGCATAGTGGACAAATGGTTGATCCACGGGGATGAAATTAATCTCACCTCGGGTGTTTGTGACATATCGCGAAGCAACAGGAATAGCTCACGGCAACTGGAGGTTCACTCGAATATTCTTTCGTGTGGGTATAGGGGTCAATATGGGTGTCCACGGCTCCGATGTTGATCATTGATCGGAAGGGGTTCCGGGTCATGTCTATGCTTCATCGAACCTATAGGGTCACACGGTTAAGAGTCATCTATCTGTTGAATACTAGACAGGGAGTCTAAGAGAAAGTTTTCGAATAAAAAAATCAGAGACAGCGGAAAAGTTCCGAAGAAAGAGGTCACCGGATGAGTTTCGGTGAAACCGAAAAAGTTGTTTCGGGTTATACCATTAAGTCAAAATGGTTTCGGCACGTGCCTGATAATTCTTGGAGGGTGCCAGAATCGTTCTGGAAACTTTCTGGAATTTTCAGAAATGAAAACCGAAATGTTCCGGAGCTGCCGGAACCGCTTCAGATGCTTTTCGCAGATGAAAATTACTAATCCGGAATTATTCTGAAACGCGTTGAAAATTATTATGGTGGGTACTGGAAATGTTCTAAGCCCACATAAATATTTTCAGTTCGAACGGACGCTGAAAAATGTCGTCGTGAATAGTGAAAGTGCGTTTTGGGTTTTTTATGGAAAGCACCTTTTGGGATTTTCCCAAAAGGCTTCTAGAAAGACTTAGGGACTAAGGAACCCCCTTTGGGGGGGGGGCTTGCTTGTGGCCGGCCAAGGTGGAGCTCCTTCATGGAGCTCCACATGTCCTTCTTTTCTTCCCTATATGCCCTTTGTGTGAGACATAAAGTGGGGGTGTTTTGGTATTTTGAATGCCCACACTACCCCTTGGCTTTCCTATAAATAGAGGAGGTGAGGACTGCCATATCTTCATCCTTGGTTCCCATGCACATACTATGCTTTGTTAGCTCTCTCTCTCCCTCCCACGAAAAGAGTTTTTCGTAGAGCCGCAAGGCTGTCTGGGTTCCGGCAGGAACTAGTTCTGGACGGCAAAACCCTGCCGGATAGTTGACACCGTATGTGTGCAACCCCGTAGAGAGGTCATAGTTCCGATCTTTTGACCGAGGGGCTGTTCGAGTGTCCTCCCGAAGGGCTGTCCGAGTCTCCGTTCGAGTTTCGAGGGTCCTCCCGAAGGGCTGTCCGTGACATCGTCCGGGGGACTGTCCGACCGCCTCCCGAAGGGCTGTCCGACGAGGGAGTACATCCTCGTGGTTGGGAGGTTGTAAATCCTAGCTGCGGGGATCTGCACCAGCGATCTCCACCGACTCTTCTTCCGCTGCGCTTCGAGTCGGTACGGATCAGATCAAACCTTGTATGCAGTCTCCATAGTGGTCCTGGGCGTGCTCGCTGTACCGAAATTTTTCGTTTTCTGTCGCGTTCCCCTAAATGCACAGCGAGAAGGGACAGCAGACCTCCGGAACCCCGCCTCTTGTGATCCTGTATGGGAGAGGGGCGATCAGGTTTTTGGGGAGCGCACTCGCGCGACCTGCTGGCAGCGACGACTTCGCCAACGACAACTTCTTCCCCGACCTCGGCAACCTCTTCCTCAACGACATAGGCGACAACATCAACGCCAACGGTACTGCTCCAGTTGCACCGTATGTGATTCTGTCCTTCTTGTTCGAGATCGTGGTAGAATTCATGTTTCTAGTCTGTGCCCTAGATTCGATATGTTCTTCTACTATGCTAGTCCGTACGATTAGTTCAATCTCTGTTATTGCTGTCATGATTTATTATGTGCTTATTCGGATTAAATCTCGTAGTAATTTGCTCACATATCCAACAGATCTTTCACTCGCGCAACAGATAGAAGATTTATGCGGAAGAGATATTCAGTGGCTAAGACAACGGAAACAACGAAGTATTCATAGCAGATGAAAATCGGATGCAGATGAATTATCAAGACTAGAGATATAAGGTGGATGTGTACGTGAAGGAATAACTAGAGTAGATCGATCGGAAGTAGCAGACGTGGTGTAGTAGTACTAGAGCTAAGACATATATGGATGGGTTATGCTAATGACGATCAGCGGTGGCTGCGACGACGACGAAGTAATTAGCAGATGGAGATCAAGAACTAGTAGAAGTAGATGGAGAAGACAGGAAGATGGGTCGAACCTTGCTGATCAAGGACCAAAACGAAGCTTGTACCTTGGCGATCGACGTCGCCGAGACGCATGCAAATATCAAACACTAAATAGGGACGCAGCAGTACGGATGCGCATCCATCAGATGTAGTTTCTGTGTTTTCTTCTCAAACTAAAACCTGACTTTTACATGGCCATATGGCCTTTATTTATAGAAACACGCAGGCACCTGGGCGCCCGTAATTCACAGAAACACAAACCGGACTCAACAAGGAAAATACTAGAAAGCATCTAACTAGAACACGGCCGGGACAAAACTTGTTCAACCAAATAAAAACTAGAAGACCTTCACGTAAGCTTGCTTTTCTGGTTAGACACTTAGACTTGTACAAGTAGTTGCATGGAGTTCTAAAACAGGGCTCCACTTCATCCAGTGGGATCAACTTAATAGGTATCTCATCGATGAAAACTGTGGTGATCCTTGGAGGCTTGAATAAAACATCTGACTTTTGTCTTCCTTGATTGGTACGTGAGCAAGACATGGAGCCTAATATACCTCTTTGATTTGTTGAGTGCAACATCTTCCTTTGACTAAAGCAGGAACAATATACTTTGGCGTATTTTCCTCACTAGTGTCTCCTTTCAAAGGTATCTTATTTAGCACTAATGGCGGAACAACAATATTACCTATGGTGGTCGCATCAATACGATCGCCCACGCTCGTTTGAGTGGTCGTATGAAACCCTCATCAAAAACCACCAAAGTGTCCAGCACGGAAGACAGCGTATCAAACGAGGGCAAGCGCCCGCATACGCGGTCGTTTGGACCTCGAGCGAACTCAACCAGGAGAACATGGAAAAAGACGGAGTATCATATGACCGCCCACGCTCGTTTGAGCGGTCATATGACACTCTGCCCTGCACGTCTTCAACATCCAGGGAGAACGACGGCGTTCCTCGCATCCGTATGA
The DNA here is from genome assembly GCA_902687465.1 of Secale cereale. Taxonomy (NCBI): domain Eukaryota; kingdom Viridiplantae; phylum Streptophyta; class Magnoliopsida; order Poales; family Poaceae; genus Secale; species Secale cereale. Next base: position 724,263,590 of record LR738709.1, on the reverse strand, counting down.
GCGCCCGTCCCAGGTACGCAAACCATAGATCGACAAAAATCAACGAGAGACGGTGTTTCATTTGGACCAAATTTTCATATATGGAGGCTGTCGGCGCAGGGGGATCTTCTTCTTCCTTCCCCTTGCGCCCAAACCCTAACAAAAATCCTCCAAAACCTCCGTTTCTTTGTGGATTTCGTTCA
>LR738709.1:724221464-724263338 GCA_902687465.1 Secale cereale | reverse complement strand
CCGCACGGCCGCCTCCTACCCCTGCGCCGGCTGCCTCCGCCCGCTGCCTCCGCGGTAGAAGCCGGCGGAGTACTTCCCCTGCCCGGCCGCTTCCTTCACGCAGGTGTGGCCTCGATCCGGCGCGCCGCCGCCCACCAGCAAGATCCCGCACCTCCGCCCACCACCACCAGGGTCCTGCCCCGCCGCCGCACGCTAGCAGGATTCCGCACCGCCACCCACCTCCACCAGGATCCTGCCCCGCCGCCGCCCACCAACAGGATGCCCCTCTGCGCGCGGATCCGTTCTTGGCCAAGCCCTCCCACCGTGACTGTGGAACACGGGGACAGAAGCACCTTCGCCGGAGGAGCAATACGGGGGCGCCGCTAGACGGCAGCAGCGTTTATGCAGTCGCACTAGGGCGGCAGGGGGTTGCAAATCCAGATCATGGGTACTCCATCCGGCTCGCTGAAGTCCAGATTGGGGTGCAGGCACCGTCCAAGTCCCGATTGCCTCGACGGAGACTCAACGCCATCCCAGTCCTGCCTCGCAGCCTCATGGAGGTCGAAACCATCGGGAGCAGCAGTCCACAGCAGAAGGTGAGGGTAAGGACAACACTTTCATTCCATCCATGTTCAGCATGTTTGTGATTTTGGGTAGCAGCAATGCATAATGTATATAAGCAAAGTCAGGCCTGCGTGCGCTGCCGCCGCTCATCTCCCCACGACCTGCATACACTGTTCTAGCTTGTTGCAAAAGTTCACAAAATAAGAATATATGCCGTCCAACTTATTCTAGCATGATGCTTCTCCTTCGACTCTAGATGATACAACGTCTTCCTTTCTGATGATGAATTGAATTTTTACATGGTGTGCACTCCAAGCTCAACTTCTCCTGAACTTATATGCAGTCCAAGCTCAGCTTCTCCTGAACATGCACATGGTGTGCCTGCTGCCCCAGGCGCTGATTGATGTTGTCGTAGGGAGGACGAGGAGCTGATTGATATTGTCGCTGGGAGGATGATGTGTGTGTAGGCGTCCGTGGCCAGGACCTGGCGGAGCAGACTGGCCAGAGCAGTCGGATCCGGCCATGGCGAGCGGATGTGGAGGACGGCAGCTCCGCAACACTACGGCCTGCTGCCGCTGGGCGCGTGAGTTGTGCATGCGTGTGTTGTGTTGTTGCCCCGTGTGTTGTGTGTGTGTGCGCGCGCACACACACACGAACTGAAGAAAGTTTCAGATTTGTAGCCAGCTAGTGTGCACCGCATGTGTTTGTATTTTTGCCTCAAAAGAGAAAAGTATAACCAAGCCCTTATTTCCGGGGATGATTTTGCTCTTACGTTTCACCACTTGGGTGAAAGCAACTTGCTAGATTACTGCATGTTGACGCATGTATTTACTTATAAGAAGAAGTAGGGTGATGACTGATGATCCATAAGGATATATTTATTGTCGGAATTTATTCCCTTTATAAGGATATAGGGTGATGACTGATGATCCATATTGCTTTCTTCAGTTTGTAGATGCAGAATGGAGGAGCAGGAGTGAAATTCCAATCCCGGAGCTTGATGAATTGAACGAGAATATGAGCAGGCCTCCTCAAACAGTAGGAATCTCTTAGCATATAATTTAGTTTTGGGTGTGCCTCTTAGCCGTAGGTCTGCAATTTAATTTGCTTATTTTTTGAAGACAATCTTAATAAAAAGGGATTATATGCAGACCTAAAGCAAAATTCTTAAGTTAAACAACATCCATCGATAAATGTTGTTTTAGACTGTTGCTTGAGTAAAAAAAAGGGGGCAGCCCTGTGCATGTAGCTCTCGCTTGCGCAGGGTCCGGGGAAGGGCCCGACCACTTTGCGTCTATTGTACGCAGTCTTTCCCTACATTTCTGTAAGAGGCTGTTTCCAGGACTTTGAACCCGTGACCTCATGATCACAAGGCAGCAGCTTTACCACTGCGCCAAGGCTTCCCTTCAGACTGTTGCTTTAGTAATTTCAGAAGAAAAAAAAATCTATGGGTTTGTCCATTATTCCGACAATCGCACAAGCTGATCATTCCCAGGTTCAACATAGTTTAAGCAGAATAACGTACTTCATTATATGATAGCAGGAAGAGGATTTAATCAGAATGAAAACCTTGATCTGTCTAATTCTGCACATCTTTCCTTCTGTTGGAATTCTGAACTGACATCAGGATAGTTCATATCATGTCCTCACTATTTATTATCTTCAACTTTTCTCTGGCGCATCTCTTCTATGTAGCCAACACTCGACCATATTTTGTATTGTTTCACAACCTTTTGGTCATAAATAAAGGCATTTCTCATTCACATATATGTACATTGAAGTACATTTATTTCTGCTGCCCATGGTCACACCTCGCTCTTTCTGGGACAACTCTAAATCCATGCCCCTCTATCATCATTTAGACCACATATATCCTCATCATTCAGACCACCTATATCCTTGCAGTCCAGTTTTTTCATGATCATGGAAAGCTTTAAATTTATATAACTACACTACACATTGGATCTGCACCTCTGGGGACACCTTTGCTACATTATCATATGCATCATAACATGCATCAGTTATAAATTGTATATTCCAAGATTGACTACATACTTCGAAACCTCTCATTGGAACCTTCCCCCCTTACTACATCCCAGTAATTAATCATATGCATTTAAGTACAATATAATCTGATTGAGAAAAGAAGTTCCAGTAGGCAGCTACATGCTCATTTACTTGTGCTATCTTTTCCCTAGAGTTATATTTTCTGAGTGTTTTCTTATGCTAAAGGTGCTACTGTTCCATTATGTCAGAGATTGCTACATTTTTGTGCTTTCTTCATAGCCTGACAATGTTTAAGGAAAATTGGGTTACTAGTCTTCTTTAACCACAAAGAATTATTACATTCTTCTGTAATATACTGGTTAGAACTTAGAACCATCATGGACCAATAAGATGTCTTAATTTTAGTCCTTTGTTTGATGTAAACAAGAAGCATAGTTAGTAATCAAAGTAAGCCAGGGCCACCCCTGTCGCATCTCTATTTGCCCCCTGTGTCCCAGCGGTGCGGCGAGCTCACCGGCTGACAAGCTCCCTTCGGCTCCTGAACACACAATTTCCCATCAGTTACGGCCAAATAGGTTAATAAGCCACATACTATGTCCACTTCCATTGAAAAACAATTCAGACTACGGTTTTTCTTCATAGTACATAATTGTTGTTTCAGTAGTTCAGCATGTATAATCTGGATCACTTTGTACTCAGGAACAGAGGTACAGTGAATTGCAGTTGGATAACTGATGGGCAGTGCCACATAGCCTACGATTACTCAAAAGATTCCAAGCGCATATAAGTGTTAAGTGGTGTAACAAGACTAATTTACTTATATATTTGTTCAAGTTTCTTACAAAGGGCCGTGATGTTGCTCGCGTAAGATTTCATCCTATGTTTGAATGTAGATCATTTGTTACTCCTGGAGAACCGACTAGAAGGAATGAAACATTAGGATTTATCAAGTGTAGGTATTGTTCTATTTTCCTTGGTTTTATTTGTTTGTGCTCTTTTTCCTGGTGCTGATGGGTACTTATTATTTTCCTTCTTTGAAATTTCATAGATATCTATGTGCTTGCGAAGTGTATTGGCATATGAGCATTTTAAATATTGCAAGGTTTGCTGTGAGCATTGCTGAGGATTTTCCCCTGCCATGTTTTCAGAAATTTAGTAAAATAAAGGTAACTCTTATTACTTTGTACACCCCCTGCTTTTTTCACTTCCCTTTTGTTTCCAATATAATGTACTCTAATATGGTTTACCTATTTATTGATGCAAGCCTAGGTGTCAGAAGTGACTGAGAGGGCCATGGTGTCAGAAGCAATTGAGCTACGATGATTTTTGCCTATGATGATCGTGTTGTGTTTATGGATATTTTGTGTGCAATGGGCAGTATTTCTGTAATGTTCTGTTTTAGTATCTTGGGCAATGTCGAATATGTATATGAACATCAAGTCTTTTCAAATGTCTGCTGAAAAATTCTTTAGTTCATCTGTACTGCTTGCATGGCGACCATCTAAATTTGGTTTCACTCATTTCCCATCCGGTAAGTAAAAAAAAACATATCTATGTTGAAACATATAAAGTCACTTCTGAAATTTAGAGCTGTATATTAGCCTCTTCGCCTATTTTCTCCTCATTTTGGCCATTCCGACCCACCATCTCTTTTTCTTTGACCCAAAAAACAGCGTAAGGGCACATACATACTCTTCCACTAGTAGAATGCCCGTGCGTTGCTACGGGCGACAATGTGAATAAACAAGTATCCTAATTTTTAGGAAAAGATGTGCATATCTTTTCCTTCTCAATCACTTGAATATACATATGTTGCCACTGGATAACAGAAAATTTATGTAACCACACAGATTAAATGAGTGTTCTACTATTGTAACACTTTGTAAATTTCTCCTTCTCCTTAATATAAAAAGCACGCAATTCTCTTGCGTGTGCTTGAAAAAAAAAAGTGTTCTACTATTGTTATATACAGAACCCCAACATCAGTTCCCCGTTTTCTATCTAGAGGGACCTCTTTCTCTAGACCCACCTCGCTAAGATGCATGTGGTTTTTTCCCTCCTCCATTCATCTTTCTCCATCAGACCATCGGATCTAATGAACTATGCCGCTACATTTTTGCTGCTACATCTTTGTTTTGGTCCTTGATCATCGACTCAGGGACGCTCCAACGCTCAATACTTAGCATGTACGCCAGGATCAGAAACCTGGCCGATTGGCAGTTATCCCTATGAATGTTAGCGTTAGGTGTAGCGTTGATGCAAGAAATTTCCATATGTACATTGTGTAAAACTTCCGCGAATCATGGTAGACCTTTCTGCACTGTAAACAAGATAGGCAGTTGGAAAACATAACCTTCACATTGACTTAGCAATTATAAATTGTGCACCTGTATGAAATATGAACCACACTTTTGTCAAGGAACAGAAACCTCCGTATAAGGCATATAGTAACCTATAGCTGAAGTGCCCTGAGCGGCAATGGGAAAAAGCCTGTCACCTTGAGGACTTTGATATCTCTACAGGAATACATATTAAGAAGAACCATAGAGTATAAAAGACGATTCAAAACAAAACAAAAATAGTGAACCTTAAAGAATTTGATATGTCTACAGGAATACATAATTACTCCCTCCGTAAAGAAATATAAAACTGTTAGATCACTAAACACTCTTATATTTCTTTACAGAGGGAGTATACATCTTAAGGAAGGACCCTTGGAGGACAGATAATGATTCAAAAAAAATATATCAACTTAGAAAAAGGTAGAAAAAGACAAATATGGCTTCTTACAGTGAAAGAGACCTTAGAACTTCATAGAAATCAACCGGCCAAAGTAATTTACAACTAAATTATAAATCCACCAAGAATTTTTACGACGCCTCACATGTTTAGTTCACCAGACACGCAAGCCATACATATTAAGATGACCATAATCGACCAAGGTGCAGAATAGGTGGAACAAATATGTCGTGGAATATGCTATATATAGTTTCCAACACTACAGAGCAAAGCATAAAGCCACACACATCTAGAAAAAATGAAAAGTTATAACACGATCATCATCAGACGAAAGCTAATTAAATAAACCATACTGAAACAACATTAGAGTAGCACTTCTGTTCTGTATCAACATCCTAAATGTTAGGAATGTACAAATGTTAGCTGAAAGGTGCGATGGAAAATATAGCTTATTTAAAGAATCATACAGTACAAAATATTGTCACAGTTGAAAAATCGTGGATGTCGCCTAGAGGGGGGGGGGGGTGAATAGGCGCTTTAAAATAATTACGGTTTAGGCTTGAACAAATGCGAAATAAACCTAGCGGTTAATTTGTCAAGCACAAAACCTACAACAACTAGGCTCACCTATGTGCACCAACAACTTATGCTAAGCAACATAAACAACTAAGTGATAGCAAGATATATGACAAGAAACAATATGGCTATCACAAAGTAAAGTGCATAAGTAAAGGGCTCGGGTAAGAGATAACCGAGGCACGCGGAGACGACGATGTATCCCGAAGTTCACACCCTTGCGGATGCTAATCTCCGTTCGGAGCGGTGTGGAGGCACAATGCTCCCCAAGAAGCCACTAGGGCCACCGTAATCTCCTCACGCCCTCGCACAATGCAAGATGCCATGATTCCACTAAGGGACCCTTGAGGGCGGTCACCGAACCCGTACAAATGGCAACCCTTGGGGGCGGTCACCGAACCCGTACACTTTGGCAACCCTTGGGGGCGGTCACCGGTACCCGTCAAATTGCTCGGGGAGATCTCCACAACTTAATTGGAGACCCCGACGCTTGCCCGGAGCTTTACACCACAATGATTGAGCTCCGTAGCACCACCAACCGTCTAGGACGCCAAGGCACCCAAGAGGAACAAGCTCTAGGGTGCCCAAACACCCAAGAGTAATAAGCTTCTCAAACTTCACTTCCACGTATCACCGTGGAGAACTCAAACCGATGCACCAAATGCAATGGCAAGGGCACACGGAGTGCCCAAGTCCTTCTCTCCCAAATCCCACCGAAGCAACTAATGCTAGGGAGGAAAATGAGAGGAAGAACGAACGAAGAACAGGAAGAACTCCAAGACCTAGATCCAAGGGGTTCCCCTCACTTAGAGGAGAAAGTGATTGGTGGAGATGTGGATCTAGATCTCCTCTCTCTTTTCCCTCAAGAACTAGCAAGAATCAATGGAGGGATTGAGAGAAAGCAAGCTCGGAGAAGGTCAACAATGGGGGAAGAACACGAGCTAGAAGGATAAGGTAAAGTGGGGAAGAAGACCCCCTTTTATAGACCCCCACGAATCTGACCGTTATGTGCAGATACGCATAGGGCCGGTACTTCCGCTCGCACCACCGGTAGTACCGGTGTGTGCAGGAAGGCACGCCCATGGCACCAGGGCGGTACTTCCGGTGGAGCACCCGGTAGTACCGGTCTTCCGGAGAAAACCGGAACTACCGCTCCACCACCGGCCAACTACCGCTTCTCATCCAGAAGTTCTTCACCCAAGGGCGGTAGTTGGGGCGGTGGTTGTACCGGAACATCCGCTGGGACAGCAGTTCCTGTGTGGTGGCGGTCCAGGCGGTACTACCGCTCGGAACACCGGTAGTACCGGTCTGTCAAGACCGACCGGTACTTCCGGGCCACCACCGGTCTACCACCGCGCCAGTACAGAAGGGTATCACCCCTATGCGGTACTTGGGGCGGTAGTTCAACCGGAACTACCGGCCACCGGTACTACCGGTCGGGGGACCGGTACTACCACCATGTGTATTACTGCACAGTCACAGATGACTTTTGGGGACACACTAAAACCAGAACTGCCACAACTTCTTCACAAGAACTCCGAATCCAGCAAACTCAAGCTTAATTATTGGATAGACGACGACGAATGCTATCCAAACAGCGACTGGTTATAATAAGAAGTGGCAGGGGAGAAATGCCTATGATATAGAGATGTGAAACCTCTATCAATGAAGAACCGGCATAAACTCCAACATCGAAAACATCATAGAAGATGCATACATGAACTCCGTTTTTGATGAACTCGAGCTTGTCAAGAAGACGACCAAAAAGCTCACTGACTCACACAGAGAAGAACCAATCAAGAACCAAGAAAGATGATGCAAGAATGCAATGGTTTGAGCTCTCAACGAAGGATACGATCAAGCTACTCATCCGAGAGCCCCCCTTGATAGTACGGCTATCGATCCTACAACCCGGTCTACCAACTACCACCATGAGACCGGTAAAATAGAAAACCTATCAAGGGCAAACCTTTGCCTTGCGCATAGTCCACTTGAGCTAGATGATGACGGTCTTGACCTCCTCAAGATGGACCACCTTTCTTGATTGCACCAGCTCGATGAAGACTAGTTGATTGCTCCCCCATACTCCACTATGGATGAGCCACTCTTCCGCACATCTTCACAAGTCCATTGTCACCACAATGGACGGCAAGCCTCAAGCATGTGATCTCTTCGTGAAGCTTCACTTGAACTTGCACACCACAAACTTGATGACGATCACCACTTGATGTCATCCTCCATGGTTTGTACGATATCTTCCTTTTGATGCACGCCATGGAGCCAAACCAAACCCCACAAAGAACTCTCACATAGAACACGGGTTAGTACACAAAGCGCAATGGACAATGCTTACCATACCATGGGATCACTTGATCCCACTTGGTACATCTTGTACGCTTTGTGTGTTGATCAACTTGATTCACTCGTTGACTTAGTCTTGATCAACCTTGCATCATATCTTCTCATCATAAAGATGATGTCTTGAAGGTAAGCATCAATGTTCGCATAATCTTCTTCTTCAAGACATGTGCTTGCAATAAGCTCAACACTCACATGACCAATCTTTGGATAATTCCTTGAATAGCACTTTGGTCATCACATAAACTCCTTGAAACCAACACATGGACTTCAAGAAAAGCCTATGGACAAATCATGACCAATCTTTGGATAATTCCTTGAATAACACTTTGGTCATCACATAAACTCCTTGAAACCAACACATGGACTTCAAGAAAAGCCTATGGACAAATCCTTCAAATATAACCCAAGACAACCATTAGTCCATAGAGATTGTCATCAATTACCAAAACCACACATGGGGGCACCACATGTTCTTTCAACAGTTGCAGTAGTGACAAAGGCAAAGTCACATTTGGTGCAAATTTAGAACTGATTTTCCACCATCCTCCATCATGTGGTACCATATTCCCACAAAACTAATATCAATAAAATGCATGACCTGTAGAAATCATCAATAATGGATGCTGGAGTCTTGTAAAAATTTGTGTTTTTCTATAAACATGCTAAACACCATAGAATAAGCAATTCCCAACATTTGATATCACAAAAGATAAACTTAGCAAGTTGAAAAGGGTTAAATCACCTTCTCTTTTGAAACATGTACTAAATCATGAGGACCATACAGTTGGCGGCGGCGAGATCTCCCCTCCGCTGTGAGGTCCGTGGCGGCGAGATCGCCCCTCCCCTGTGAGGTCGGCGGCGGGGATCTCGTGCGCCCTGTGAGGTCCGCGGCGGCGACGGTCGGCGGCGGCGATCTCGTGCATCCTGTGAGGTCCGCGGCGGCGAGATCGCCCCTCCCCTATCTCGTGCCTCTGTAGCGACAGATCATACGTCGAGGGGATCGAGAGGAGCGTAGGTGGGTTTTTTTAGTGCGTGGGTAGGGGGAGGGGGAGACGAAAAAAACCAGACGAAAAGGGGGACGAAAAAACCGGTTGAGAGTGGGGGATGCAATCCTACCAAGTCGTCCATTAGGAGTAGAGATAGGCGCGGCGGCGTATCGCCGCGCCTCCACCTGCTAGTACACATCAAATGGTGCATCACGAACTGAAACAGCGATCAAGCCATGGGTGATAATTTAAAATACCGAAATAATTTAAACAAAACGTAAATGTTTTGAGGACCCTCGAAATGAGCGAAATTTCGAGAAATTTCGGAAATTTCGTCGAATTATTTTTCTACGGGCCCTGCAACGACGGCATCCAGTGGATGACCTCTTGGCCACCAAAGCGGTTCGTTTTGGCGTGGTTTCGATCGGCGGTGATATACAATATATGAACGACGACTTGACCTTGAGTATATGGTTGTGCAGTGGCGGTTGTAGGATTTCTAGCGCCGCGCATGCAGCTCTACCTGGAATCAAGCGGGTTTGGGGGGCCATTGCCCCCCATATGGTGGACTTTTGACGCGGCTAACCATGCAAATTTTAACCGGAATTTTAACCATGCAAATTTTAACCGGAATTTTTAATTAAATTTGAATAAATTCGAACACAAAGTATTGAATAAGTAACTTATTAGCACGAGTTTTTCATCAGAACTCGTTTATCCAAATGGTGCGATCACTACTTCGGTCTTTATAGATCTAGGTTCGAATCCTAGTGATATTTTTTTTCTTCAAATTTTCGTATAGCAGGAGTAGTAAAGTAGTACAAGAGGTGGAGTCTGGCACCGGAGGTGGAGGAGGAGGGCCTGGGCAGCGGCCTCGGCGAGAGGTGGAGGTGGAGGGTCACATCAGAGATGGAGTAAGGCCTGGGCGTCGAGACCCACGAGGCGGGCGGCGAGGTTGCTGCCGAGTTGGAGGTAGAGACGGGGAGGCCATCCCCGTCGGGCGCGGGTTTCTTCTTCCTCAGCTGCAGCGCGTAGATCCCAAGACTCACGCCCACGCCGAGGAGGCAGTAGCCAACTATCGCCCCAGGGGAGCCGAAGGTCGCCCCCATGCTCGCGCTCTCTCGCTCTCTCTCTTTCTCTCAGCTGGTCTCTCTCTCTCTCTCTCTCAGCTGGTCTCTCTCTCTCTATCTCAAATCGGCACCTCCCTCTCTTTGTGTGTGTGGTCGATCGAGCTCTCGATCTGGTGTGAACAGAATGCGAAGCGGGCTCGGGGACGAGAGCTTGAGGACGAAAATACAGTCCACACCGCCCACCCCTGATTTAGAAGGGGTGGGATTCAGCCGCTGGAGAAAGCGTGCATGGCAGTTCAGTGCATGTGGCTGGCTGTTATGCATGGCCGTTCAGTCATGTGGCTACGTAGCTAGCACCGGGCGCATTCCAACTGCTCAATATAGCTAGCTAGCTAATTTACATTGCTGCATATAATCACTTGCCAAACAGGCCACTGTATTCTGAATATTCCAAAATACACCGGTTTGTCATTCTCGTTAAAATTCGTTTGAGATTTGCGGGTCGGCGTTGGAGATGCCCTTAATTGTAGCGCGCCTTCCCTCCTTCTCTCGTTGTATCGTAGCCTTGCTGGTGCACTACAATACCTCACACTCACCCGTCCCGGCATTGACTATGCCGTGCAACAAGTATGTCTCATGATCCTCGTGAGGGCCATTTTCAGTTGATCAAATTTGTGAACTTTTTTCAAAATTTGATGAACTTTTTCAAAATCGATGAACTTTTTTCAAATGGATGAACTTTTCCCATTTTTCACGAACCCTTTCTACTTTTGAACTTTTTTAAAAATTCATGGTTTTTTTTGTTTGTGAATTTCTTTTCAAATAATTAATTCTGGTTATATAATATATCTCTAGAAGAAGGTTAAATAGCTCTCGTTCCTGATGGTGGACAAGCTATGTTGCTCGGTCTCGAGATTCTGAAGCCAGGTTATTGTTGGTTCCATGAAGAGTTCGAATACTTATATTGGCAGGGGAGGAGTCAAAAAGTACGTTGATTTTGGAAAAAAGTTCATCAAATTTTGAAATAAGTTCACAAATTTGAAATAATTTTCCTTGATTTTGAAAAAAGTTCATCAATTTTGAAAAGTTAATGAGTTTGAAAAAATTCATCATTTAAAAAAATCATGTATTTGATTTTTTATTGATTTTGAAAAAAAAGTTCACTAATTTTGGAAAAAAAATCATTGATTTTGGGAAAAGTTCATCAATTTTGGGAAAAACATAAAAAATTGAAAATAATTTGTGGATTTAAAAAAAGTTCACGTATTTGAAAAAAGTCCACGGGTTTTGCAAAAAATGTTCACGAACTTGCATAAAATTTTTTGAATAGAAAAATGTTCACGCAGATGCAAAAAAAGGAAAGAAAAATCGTGAATAGAAGTTACGTTTGGCGGACAGAAAAGAAAGCAGAAAAAAGAAGGAGATAGACGTGATGTCTGAGGTGGTTATTACAGTTTAAGTGCGAGAATGAGATCGTGGGTTCGAATTTTCCTATCGTGCGTACGTTATTTTTTGCAGTTTTAACAAAAAAAAAAAAGCTAAACAGGCCGGCCCAGCAGAGAGGGAGGGTGTGCGCCCGTCCGCGGAAAACAAAGAAACGTGTTTCACGGGCCTGTATGTTTCAGCCCAAAACAACTCCTACGCCGCTGCACACGGCTGCACCGAACTTGTTAGTACCACCTCGCTCCCCGGAGAAGCTCCGGACTTGTTTACACACGGCGCCCCTAGATCTATCAGACTGTCCTGCCGGCGCCGCTACCTATCGGCGTACTCCTGCGCCATTAGGGGGCTTCAGGACGACGAGCTGCTGCCGCCTCCGAGGTAGTGGCGAATGCAAACGGGCGCCTTTGTAGTGATCGCACGGGGCGGATCGATGCGGTGAGTGCGATGTGGATGGCGCCGGAGCATGGCTTATAAAGCCACGGCCAGGCCATGCGAACGGACAGCCAGCCACTTCAATGCGGCACAGCGGTCGGAGCTGTTCCTCGGCAAGCTGCGTCTGCATTGAAGCGATGACTCCTGAGAGGTCGCGTCTGTCAACGCGCCCTCGTGTCCGGTTACATCACCCGACTACGTACTCTCTCGACCAGGTCATCGTAAGAAAATACTGCGAAATCTCTCCGAAATGAGAGGAGGGAAGGCCGTGAGGGCACCTCGAAGAACCTGCGTCGCTCGCCATGGGGATCCCTCGAGGTTGGACTTGGGAGGAAGGGGAGCGTTTGCGCGATTTGCTTGGAAAGAGGAGTTGGGGTTTGTGGTAAATCCGCACGTCCGACTCGTAGATAAAAAGGGGGAGAGGCCGGCGCTTCGACGTTTCGCCATAAATTGGCTCGCTTCCCCGTAAGACACAGTACCCAAGATCAGAAGGCAGAGGCCACGTCCAGCGGAGCTGGCCCCCCTGGCGGGACTATCAATCTTCCCGAGGACTGACTGAGGCTATTCTGAAGGGATCATATAAGGAACTTGCCTGCCGAGCCGAAGACTCCGAAACCAAAGTTCAAGGGCGTCGTCCTCAGCATCGAAGACCAGTTCAGGGGCTACTGACGGTGTCCTAGACTAGGGGGAACTAACCTAGTCGGCCCATATTCCTCGGGCTGGGCCAGTGGGCCCTCATTCTTATCAAGATGGACTCCGGAATGTATACGCAGGAGGAGAGATCAAGAGTACGCCTGTCGAAGACTTGACATGTACTCCAAGACTTCTGTTGCCGCCTCCACGTCTAGATACCGACCTTGTAACCCTAGAGACCCTACCTGGCGTGTATATAAGCCGGAGGGTTTAGCCCTTAGAGGGGACTTCAACACAATTTCATTCACCAAGCCCTAGAACTAGAACACATTTTACGATCTCGAGGTAGATCAACTCTGTACTTGATACATCTCCATTGATATATAAACAAGAGCAGGACGTAGGGTTTTACCTCCATCGAGAGGGCCTGAACCTGGGTAAACATCATCTCCCTATTCCTGTTACCATCTATCCGAAATCCATAGCTCGGGACCCGGTCCCTACCCCGAGGTCTGCCGGTTTTTACACCGACAATATTTTATCTATTAGGTATCGCAGATGTTGTTATTTTATTCTAGAATCTTGCTCAAACATTCAAATGGTCGACTTGCGTGGAAACCAATACACCTTATATTCTGGAACGGAGGGAGTATCTAATAATATGTATTTGGTATTCTACATGTATATGCTTTTCTCTAGAAATTGGGTCAAGCTTGGTAAAGTTTGAATTCTTTAAAAATCTATACACACTACATTTCGGAATGGAGGGAGTACTACACTTGCAGAGCAGGTACGGAATTCAACTTACGAACGGACGTGCTCAACGCTCATTAATCTGCCCCCCCCTGAATTTCAGGGGTGGGTCCATATAGTCTCCAATTAAGTCCTGCCATTTAATCCCTTAGTTTATGTAGCATTGTTTTTTTCAATTTTTTCTGAATCTTTGATCCTTTTTTCCAAAATTGATGAACTTTTCTTAGAGTACTCTATGTGCTTCACTTATATCTTTTGAGATAGGCAGTTGCTCATGTGCTTCACTTAAATCTTTAGAGCACGGCTGTAGGCATATTTTATAGAAATCATTTGCACTCTCATGCTTCACTTAAATCTTTTTGAGAGTGATAGGAAGAAATAGGAAGTGGCAATGTGCACGGATTATAATGATTAGTTCAAGAATGATAGGTATATAAGAGTGATATGATAAAAACTTTCATGTAGATCACTGAATATGAAACCATGTTTTAATTAGATCGATGTCATAATATGAAAGGGTATTCATTCATAATCATTAGTTAGTAAAAATATCGATATTAAAGCTTGTTATGATTACTCATTTAAGTGTCTGTCATGGCATGGCGGGTATGTTGGAGCATATTTATTCCTCACCGAAATCCCTTGTGCTGTCAAATCGGGGGCACGCGATGGTTAACTCCTACCAACCTCGTCCCGAGGGGCATGCGGGAATACTTTGCTTTGAAGTCTAATAACACTTTCACCATAAGTATATGAGTTCTTTATGTCTAATGTGAGTTCATGGACTAATATAACACTCCCACCTATCCATATATTGCTAGCCTCTCCGGTACCATGCATTGCCCTTTCTCACATCGAGAGTCGGTGCAAACTTCGTAGGTGCATCCAAACCCTGTTATATCATACGCTCTATCACACATAAGCCTCGTTATATCTTTCGTCAAAACAACCACCATACCTACTTCCGTAGCCATTCCGAAATATATTGCCATGCAACTTCCACGGTTACTATCCACATGACTTGTGTGTTCATCGTCATATTGCTTTGCTTGATCATATAGAGCTGACATGATATTTGTGGCAAAGCCACCACTCATCATTGTAATACATGTTACGCTAGATCATTGCACATCCTGGTACACTGCCAGAGGCATTCATATAGAGTCATATTGTTTCAGTTTATTGAGTTGTAAGTAAATAAAAGTGTGATGATCATCATTTCTAGAGCTTTGTCCCAGTGAGGTCAAGAATGATGGAGACTAATGAGTCTCAAAAAAGTGGGGATGAGGTTCATGACATTGTTCGAAAAAATGAGAAAAAAATGAGAGAAAAAGAGGGAAGAGGAAATGCTACTATCCTTTTACCACACTTGTGCTTCAAAGTAGCACCATGTTCTTCATACAGAGAGTCTCCATGATTTGTCACTTTCATATACTAGTGCGAATTTTTACATTATAGAACTTGGCTTGTATACGGGCTTCCTCAAATGCCCGAGGTCTTCATGAGCAAGCAAGTTGGATGCACACCCACTTAGTTTCAGTTGTGAGCTTTCATACACTTATAGCTCTAGTGCATCCGTTGCATGGCAATCCCTACTCGCATTGATATCGCTTCCTAGGCCTCTCAATTGCCTAACGATCAGCCGAGTTGATGCGATGCTTTCTTTAGTTTTTGTCTTCCCTTATGAATCTCTATCAACATATTCTATTCCACCCGCAGTGCTAAGTCCGTGCCTTACGCTCATATATTGAGTGAAGTTAAAAATGCTGAAGCGCGTGAAAAAGTATGATACAGTTGCTTGGTTTGGCACCGGGGTGCTCAACGATTTGTACTTATGTTAGGAAGACAGAGTCATGCCATGCTTACATAATTCAATGAGTAGGGATAACATTTTTTAAGCATCGTGTATTTTGAAGAGCAATGATTATGTGTTAGTATTCATGGATATTATTATGTTGATATCAATTACTTCATCGTTTCTCAATATTCATACCGAAAGAAGATTACATGATAGACATGCTAGGTAGCATTCAAAATTAAAAAAATTCTTTGTTTTATCATTTACCTACTCGAAAACGAGCAGGAATTAAGCTTGGGGATGCTGATATGTCTCCGACGTATCTATAATTTTCGATTGTTTCATGCTATTATTTTATCAATCTTACATACTTTATATGCAATTTTATATCATTTTTGGGAACTAACCTATTAACCTAGAGCCCAGTGTCAGTTTCTGTTTTTGCCAATTTTATTATTTCAGGGAAAAATTATATCAAACGAAGTCCAAATGCGATGAAACTTTACGGTGATTTTTTCTGGACCAGAAGACACCCAGGGAACCAAGGGAGAAAACCAGAAGCTTCACAAGGGAGCGACAAGCTCACCCCGCGCACCCCTAGGGCGGCGCGCCACCTCAGCTTGTGGCCCCCTCGTAACTCCGTTTGCCCTAATTCGAAGCCTATAAATTCGCAAAACCAACAGAAGAAGACCCGGAATAATTTTTCCGTAGCCGCAAGGCTATGTTCTTCCGTGATCTCATTTGGACACTGAGTAACTGAGTCAACTCTGAATTCTATTATGTATGATTGTTATAGCTATGTATTGATTTCTGATCTATGAGTTTTCTTTGGCCAAGTTGATGATTAGATCTTCAGTGGAAGTGGTGCATGATGACCCACAAGTATAGGGGATCAATTGTAGTCCTTTCGATAAGTAAGAGTGTCGAACCCAACGAGGAGCAGAACGAAATGACAAGCGGTTTTCAGTAAGGTAGTTTCTGCAAGCACTGAAATAAGCGGTAACAGATAGTTTGATAGCAAGATAATTTGTAACGGGTAACAAGTAACAAGTGTAAATAAAGTGCAGCAAGATAGCCCAATCATTTTGAGTGCAAAGGATAGGCCAGAACAAGTACTTATAATGATGCAAACATTCTTGAGGACACACGGGAATTTCATCTAGTCACTTTCACCATGTTCATTCGATTCGCGTTCGCTACTTTGATGATTTGATATGTGGGTGGACCGGTGCTTGGGTGTTGTTCTTACTTGAACAAGCCTCCCACTTATGATTACCCCCTCTCGCAAGCATCTGCAATTACGAAATGAGAATTAAGACAAAGTCTAACCATAGCAATAAACGTGTGGATCCAAATCAGCCCCTTACGGAATAGCGCATAAACTGGGGTTTAGGCTTCTATCACTCTAGCAACCCATCATCTAATTACTACTCCACAATGCATTCCCTTAGGCCCATAAATGGTGAAGTGTCATGTAGTCTACATTCACATGACACCACTAAGAGAATCACAACATACATATCATCAAAATACCGAACGAATACCGAATTCACATGATTACTTATAACAAGACTTCTCCCATGTCCTCAAGAACAAAAGTAACTACTCACTCATCATCATGATGTTCAAGATCAGAGGGGTATTGAATAACATAAAGGATCTGAACATTTAGTATCTCACAAAGCAAACCAACTAGCATCAACTATTATAGGTAATCAACACTACTAGCAACCCACAAGTAACAATCTATAGTTTTGATACAAAGATTGAATACAAGAGATGAACTAGGGTTTGAGATGAGATGGTGCTGTTGATGATGATGATGAAGATTGGTCCTCCCATAATGAGAGGGTAGTTGGTGATGACGAAGGCTTTGATTTCCCCCTCCCGGAGGGAAGTGTCCCCGGCGGAATCTGCCCGCCGGAGAGCAAAAGTGCTCCTGCTCTAGTTCTGCCTCGTGGCGGCGGCGCCTCGTCCCAAAAGTCTCCCCATAAAAGTTTTAGGGTAAAATAACTTATATACCAGAAGGAGAGGGCCAGAGGTGGGCCAGGGGCTCCACATGGCACTGGGGCGTGCCCCAGGGGCGGGGCGCCCAGGTGCCATGTGGGCAACTGGTTGGCCTCCTCCAGCAACTCTTTCGCCCAGTATTTTTTATATATTCAAAAATAAATCTCCGTTGAATTTCAGCCCATTTGGAGATGTGCAGAATAGGTATCTCTGTTGTAGCTTTTTCAGGCCCTGAAATCCAGCTGCCGGTATTCTCCCTCCTTGTGTAAACCTTCTATATTAAGGGAGAAAAAGCATTAGAAATACTCCAACACTATAGCATTTTCCGTCTGCTACAGTACACATGGGCCTCTGACGATCAAAGGCCTTTGACTGGACGGAAGGGCATTTCTGAGTAGTGACTTAACGGCAGAGGGGCAAATTTGAGCAGGCTTTGAAATTAGGGGTAAATCTGAGAGTGGGCGCAAATTAGGGGCATAAATGTAAATGTCCCATAATAGTAATAAAACATGATGCAAAATGGACGTATCAACTCCCCCAAGCTTAGACCTCGCTTGTCCTCAAGCGAAAGCCGAAATCGAAAAGCATGCCCACATGCATAGAGAGAGAGGTGTCGATAAAAATAAAATACAGACATAGAAGCATCATGAACAATATTACTATCATAAACTTCTCATGAGCAAGTAACAATTCACCACAATATTGAAGTATGAAGCATAAACTTTCTTGAAAACTAACAAACTATGT
Source organism: Secale cereale (assembly GCA_902687465.1). NCBI lineage: Eukaryota > Viridiplantae > Streptophyta > Magnoliopsida > Poales > Poaceae > Secale > Secale cereale. Next base: position 724,245,243 of record LR738709.1, on the reverse strand, counting down.
CCTCAGTCAACAATGCAATTGCAATTCATCATTCTTGCAGGAAGGGTCACATGTAGGAGCCTTTTGGCAAGTTCACATACTCAACTATCATTTAGTCTTTCATGATTGCTAACACTCACACCATACATATGGAGGATCAAGTTTCAGCCAGACACATAGTAAGATAGGGGCCTATAGGTTTGCCTCCAAACTCATTCACCTCAAGGGTGATGTCAACAATAATAATTCATGCTCACCCACATTCAGCTGGATATATGTGTCTGGATCTTTCCCCACCACAAGATGCTTGCCAAAGAGTAAAATAAAAAGGAATAGAGAGAATAACTTTGACACTTTGCATAAAAGTAAATTCATAAAAGTAAAAGATAGGCCCTTCACAGAGGGAAGCAGAGGTTGTCATGCGCTTTCACTTGTTGGATGCACTAACTCTTAATGCAAAGGAACATCACGTGGTATTGCCCCTTGTGATAGCAACCTTTATTATGCAGTCTATCGCTTTTATTCTTTACCATCACAAGTTCGTACCACGCTTATTTTCCCTTACAATAAAAGATCATACATATTTAGGAGCAATTTTTATTGCCTTATTGCACCGATGACAACTTACTTGAAGGATCTTACTCAATCCATAGGTAGGTATGGTGGACTCTTGTGACATGAATTTGGTTAAAGGGTTTTGGATGCACAAATAGTTTTTCTACTTAGTGCGGAATTTTGGCTAGCAAAGATATTGGGCAAGCACCCCATGTTGGAGGATCCATGGCAATATACCTTCTATGTGAATATGAACAAACATAACTCATTACGTTGTCTTCCTTGTCCAACATCAACCGTTTGACATACAATACTTAATGGGTGCTCACAATCACAAAAGATGTCCAAGATAGTGTATTTGCATGTAAATCTTCTCTTCCTTATTAACTTTTTCATGCAATTGCACCATTGACCAATGCTATGTTTGTCAACCTTCAATAAAATTTACCACTTATACTTTTCTTTATGTGATGTCATTACTCACCATAAGATTAGCACATGATTTTTCATTCTTTTCATTGCTTTTGATTGAAGCATAAAAAACAAACAAGCAAAACTCAAACTACTCTTTATTATATAACTCTCACTCGATTACATAGATAGATAGATAGATCACGAAACTAACACTCGAAGATAGATCATACTAAATTTTTGTTCTTACTAGATCACGAAATACTAAGGATAGAACTGAAAATAGGTAAAGATAATAAAAGTGGTGGTGATACGATACCGGGGCACCTCCCCCAAGCTTGGCACAAGCCAAGGGGAGTGCCCATACCCGTGTGATCAAGCCTCCTCCTTTGGTGATGGTGGTGATGAAGTAGTAGGATCATCCTCCGGCTTCCATGGTGTATGTTCTCCACCGTAATATGATGCGTGAGTCTCCGGAGCCCTGAAACTTGCAGCTAAACTCATACCTCTGAATTTTTCCTCATACTCATAGTTTTGGCGCTGGAGGTCATAGATCTGATCTTGGAGGTAGTCGATGCAGTCATTGAGCTTGAGGACGATGTTCTCCATAGATTGGCCATCCACCTTATTCTCACGGGTAAAATCCATGATCATAGAGTGGTTGGCGCTGAGTCCACGCTCCACCATCCCTTTGCACTTGAAGATCTCTTGCTCCACCACTTCGAGCCTCTCCTCCATGCTCCCGGTCTCCTTGGGTCCCTGAATGTCCCGGATGTGAAGCACCCCCTCACGTGTCACGATTTCCTGAGGGTGTTTCATCACCTCCGGGAAGTAGGGGTTGATGACCTTCTCATAGAACTTGTCCTTGGAGGAGCTTGATGGAGCCATGGAAATCTAGATCTGTCAGAAAAACAACAAGAAACAAGACCAGAAGATTTCTCGCGATGCGGTGGTCAAATCAATCCGGGGAGTATATATAGAATTTTTATCTTGCATAACAAGTATACCAGAGGAAAACGGAGTCAGGAAGGTGCACCAGGGCACCACATGGCACTGGGGAGTGCCCCAGGGGGGGCGCCCAGGTGCCATGTGGGCACTTGGTGTGCCCTCTCGGCTTCCTTTTATTTTTGTAATTTTTTAAATATTCCAAAACTGACAGTTGATATTTTTGCGGAATTTTTGGAGTCAGTTTACTTATCGTATCACATACCTATTCCATTTTCAGTATTCTGGAGTGTTCCGGAAGGACTCTTTGATATACTCCTCTAGTGTAATAGTGTCAATAACATTAGTTTCAGCATTAATGGGTGTACCTCGGTTTACTTACCGTATCACATACCTATTCCTTTTTCAGTATTCTGGAGTGTTCCGGAAGGACTCTTTGATATACTCCTCTGGTGTAATAGTGTCAATAACATTAGTTTCAACATTAATGGGTGTACCTGAAATGTAGTGCTTGATCCTTTGTCCATTTACCACCTTCGGGTTGGTTCCCGCGGCATTATTGATTTTGATGGCTCCGGAACGATAAACCTCCTCGACAACATAAGGTCCTTCCCATTTGGAGAGGAGCTTACCTGCAAAGAATCTAAGACGAGAATTATACAATATAACATATTCACCCACTTTGAATTCTCGTTTCTGAATCCTCCTATCATGCCATCTTTTAACTTTTTCTTTGAACAACTTGGCATTATCGTAGGCCTGGGTCCTCCATTCATCAAGAGAGCAAATGTCAAATAACCTCTTTTCACCTGCAAGCTTGAACTCATAGTTAAGTTCTTTAACAGCCCAAAAAGCTTTATGTTCCAATTCAAGAGGTAAATGACATGCTTTCCCATAAACCATTTTGTAAGGAGACATACCCTTAGGATTCTTATAAGCAATTCTATAAGCCCACAAAGCATCATCTAATTTCTTAGACCAATTCTTTCTTGATCTATTGACAGTCTTTTGCAAAATCAACTATATCTCCCTATTGCTCAACTCAACATGGCCACTAGATTGAGGATGATAGGGAGATGCAATTCTATGATTAACATCATACTTAGCAAGCAACTTACAGAAAGCACCATGAATAAAATGTGAACCACCATCAGTCATCAAATATCTAGGGACTCCAAACCTAGGGAAGATAACTTCCTTGAGCATTTTAATAGAGGTGTTGTGATCAGCACTATTAGTGGGGATAGCCTCTACCCACTTAGTAACATAATCAATAGCAACTAGAATATGAGTGTACCCATTGGACTTAGGAAAAGGTCCCATATAATCAAAACCCCAAACATCAAATGGTTCAATAACAAGAGAATAATTCATAGGCATTTCCTGACGTCTACTGATATTACCAATTCTTTGACATTCATCTAAAGATAAGACAAACTTACGTGCATCCTTGAAGAGGGTAGGCCAATAAAAACCGGATTGCAATACCTTGTGTGCGGTCCTGTCTCCAGCGTGATGTCCTCCATATGCTTCAGAATGACACTTATGAAGAATTTGTTCCTGTTCATGCTCAGGTACACAACGTCTAACAATACCATCCACACCTTCTTTATAAAGACGTGGATCATCCCAAAAGTAGTGTCTCAAATCATAGAAGAACTTTTTCTTTTGCTGATAAGTAAAACTAGGAGGTATAAACTTAGCAACAATATAATTAGCATAGTCTGCATACCAAGGAGTACTATGAGAAACATTAATAGCAGCTAGTTGCTCATCAGGAAAACTATCATCAATAGGTGGGTCATCAAGCACATTTTTCAATCTAGACAAGTTATCAGCCACAGGGTTCTCAGCCCCTTTCCTATCAACAATATGAAGATCAAATTCTTGCAACAAAAGAACCCACCTGATAAGCCTAGGCTTAGCATCTTTCTTTTCCATAAGATACTTGATAGCAGCATGATCAGTATGAATAGTAACTTTGGAATCAACAATATAAGACCTAAACTTATCACATGCAAACACAACTGCAAGAAACTCTTTTTCCGTAGTAGCATAATTTCTTTGGGCAGCGTCCAAAGTTTTACTAGCATAATGAATAACATTCAACTTCTTATCAACTCTCTGTCCTAGAACAGCACCAATAGCATAGTCACTAGCATCACACATAATTTCAAAAGGTAAATTCCAATCAGGTGGATGAACAATAGGTGCAGAAATTAAAGCTGACTTAAGAGTATCAAAGGCTTCTACACAATCATCATCAAAAACAAAGGGAACATCTTTTTGCAAAAGATTGGTAAGAGGCCTAGAAATTTTAGAGAAGTCTTTAATAAATCTCCTATAGAAACCAGCATTACCGAGAAAACTTCTTATACCTTTGATATCCTTCGGGCATGGCATCTTCTCAATGGCATCAACCTTAGCTTTATCAACTTCAATACCTCTTTCGAAGATCTTGTGGCCCAAGACAATACCTTCATTAACCATAAAGTGGCACTTCTCCCAGTTCAAGACGAGATTTGTTTCTTCACATCTCTGCAAAACTCGATCAAGGTTGCTCAAGCAATCATCAAAATAAGTTCCGTAAACGGAGAAATCATCCATGAAAACCTCAACAATATTTCCACAAAAGTCAGAGAAGATAGCAGTCATACATCTTTGAAAAGTAGCAGGTGCATTACATAAACCAAAAGGCATGCGTCTATAAGCAAAAGTTCCAAAAGGATAAGTAAAGGTTGTTTTCTCTTGATCAGATTGTGCAACAGGTATTTGAGAAAAACCAGAATAACCATCTAGGAAACAAAAGTGTGTATTCTTAGACAACCTTTCTAACATTTGATCAATAAAAGGCAAAGGATAATGATCTTTCCTAGTAGCTTTGTTCAACTTTCTAAAATCTATCATCATCCTATGACCAGTTACTATCCTCTGAGGAATAAGCTCATTCTTATCATTAGGAACAATAGTGACACCACCCTTTTTAGGAACACAATGAACAGAAATCATCTTGTGGATATCCAAGGACAAGAAAATCAGTAGGTTATTTGATCTTACCACACAAGACTTCAACATCTCTGACAATACCAAGTGGTGAGATAGTATTTCTATCTGCAAGCTTAATAGTGACATCGATATCCTCAATTTCAACAGGTGCAATGTCATTCATGACTTCTTGATAAAGAGTAAAAGGAATAGCACTCACACTAGCACCCACATCACATAAGCCACGATAACAATGATCTCCAATTTTTACAGAAATAACAGGCACGCCAACAACAAGTCTATTCTTATGCTTAGGATCAGGACTAGCAATTCTAGATGCATTATCGCAGAAAGAAATAACATGCTCATCTAGTTCATCATCCAAAAGATCTTTAACTATAGCAACACTAGGTTCAACCTTAATCTGCTCAGAAGGTGTAGGAGTTCTAACATAACTTTTCCTAACTACAGAAGAAACCTTAGAGTGCTCTTTAATTCTAACAGGAAAAGGTAGTTTCTCAAAACAAGAAGTAGGAACAACTGGATCAACATTGTAAACAATAGTTTTTTCTTCTTTAATCTCAGGAGGTTTTTCCTTAATTGCTATAGGAGGATGGTATTTAAACCACTTCTCCTTAGGAAGATCAACATGTGCATCAAAAGATTCACAAAAAGAGGCTACTATCTCAGAGTCAAGTCCATACTTGGTGCTAAATTTCTGAAAAGCATCGGTTTCCATAAAAGATTTAACACAATCAAACTCAAGATTTATACCTGAATCATTACCTTTGTCGATCTCCCAGTCCTCATGGTTGCGCTTAATCTTTTCCAGAAGATCCCATTTGAATTCAATAGTCTTCTTCGTAAAAGAACCAGTTGAAGAAGAATCAAGCATAGTTTGATCATTACGAGAAAGCCAAGCATAAAAGTTTTGAAGAATTATTTCTTTTGAGAGCTCATGATTGGGGCATGTGTGAAGCATATACTTGAGCCTCCCAAGTTTGAGCGATACTTTCTCCTTCATGAGGCCAAAAATTATAGATATAATTCCGATCGTGATGAACCAAATGAATAGGATAAAATTTCTGGTGGAACTTGCTACTTGTAGACTGCGTTGGATTTTTATCCCCGAAGAGGAGAGGATTATGCAGCACAGTAGAGTAAGTATTTCCCTCAGTTAAGAAACCAAGGTTATCAATCCAGTAGGAGAACCAAGCAACACCACGTAAACATAACTAACATATCATCATCTACATATCTCAAAACTATTGCAAAGAATTAAGTTTTTCATGTCCCATAAAATTTTTATGCTAGTTTTCATTATCCTACTTGAAAATTCATCACATGGGGACCAAGCTCATAGCTTGTGCAATTTACCATAACTATTTTCAAACTCTTAAAAAGATATAAGTGAAGCATGAGAGCAACATTTCTACAAAATATCTAGCATTCTCAAAAAGATATAAGTGAAGCAAGAGAACAAGTTCCTTAAAAACATTCGCACCACCGTGCTCAAAAAGATATAAGTGAAGCACTAGAGCAACCACCTAGCTCAACAAATTTAAGTGAAGCACAAAGAGCAATTCTAACAAATTATGATGACGTGAAGCTATCTCAAGCAAATGTGTTCAGAGGTGATGATTGTGACAAACTAAAAATAAACAAAGCAAAGACTCATATCATACAAGACGCTCCATGCAAAACACATATCATGTGACGAATAAAAATATAGCTTCAAGTGTGTTACCGATAGTCGTTAGAAGAAAGAGGGGATGCCTTCCGGGGAATCCCCAAGCTTAGACGCTTGTGTCTCCTTGGATATTACCTTGGGGTGCCTTGGGCATCCCCAAGCTTAGGCTTTTGCATCTCTTCATTCCTTCATCCATCGTCGTCACACCCAAAACTTGAAAACTTCAATCACACAAAACTCAACAAAACCTTCGTGAGATCCGTTAGTATAACCAAGCAAATTACTACTATAAGTACTGTTCAAAACCCATTCAAATTTTATTTTGCATTATAGGTACTGTTTTCTCACTTTCCCATGACTTGCACCCCCCGATACAATCCATAGTTTCATCAAAACAAGCAAACAATGCATCAAAAATAGAATCTGTCAAAAACAAAACAGTCTGTAGCAATCTGATGAAAAGCCATAATTATGTAACTCCAAAAATTCTAAAAAATTAGGAAAATGTGGAAAATTTGTATAGAAATCATGTGTAAAAAATTCAGACCCATTCGATGCTCTGACGAATTTATAAAAATTCTGGACTGGGCGTTAAAGTTTCTGTTTTTCACAGAATTGCGTTCACAAGCATTCACATCATCCCAAAGGTCTTACTTGGCACAATCACTAATTAAAATATAAAAACCAACTCAAAACAGAGGAAAATAAAGGATAATCAAAAGAACAGAACCAAAAAGTGAAAAATAAAAATTTATTTTATTCGTTGTGTTGCCTCCCAACTAGCTCTTTCTTTATAGCCATTAAGATAAGCTTGAGATTTCAATGATGCTCACATGAAAGATAGTAATTGAAACATAAAGAGAGCATTATATAACATGTAAGAAAAAAAATTAAGTCTAACATTCTTCCTATGCATAGGAATTTTGTAGGAAAATAAATTATCAAGACAAACAAGATCTAGCATATGCAAGAAAGAAGAAAGAAACAATAGCAATCTCAACATGAAGAGATGTAATTTAGTAACAAGAAAATTTCTACAACCATATTTTCCTCTCTCATAATAATTACATGTAGGATCATACTCAAATTCAACAATATAGCCATCACACAACATATTCTCTATATGATCCACATGCATGCAAAGTTGACACTCTTCCAAAATAGTGGGATTATCATCAACTAAAGTCATGACCTCTCCAAACCCACTTTCAATAGTATTGCAAACAATATAATCATCATGAGGCTTAAATACATTTTCAAGATCATAAGAAGCATCACCCCAATCATGATCATTACAACGAGTAGTGGACATAATAAAATCATCATCCCCAAGCTTGGGGTTTTGCATATCATCAACGTAATTGACATTAATAGAATTTATATTAACATCATTGCAATCATGCTTTTCATTCAAAGAGCTATCATGAATCACCTTATAAAGCAAAACTTCATAGAGATAATCAAGTGTACTAAACTCACTAGTAATTGGTTCATCACAAATTGGTCTTTTGAAAAGATTGGCAAGTGGATGAGGATCCATAACAATAAATTTTTAACAAGCAAAGATGCAAGCAAATAGAAGGCACATGGCAACATAAGCAAAGAAAGCAAACAAGCAAAAAGGCAAACAGAAAACGGCAAATGAAAACGGCAAATGAGAAAGAAAATATTTTTGTAATTTTTTTTAGAAGGGGGGAAGAGGAAAATGAGTGGCAAATGGAAAATAAAGTAAATGCGAAGATAAGAGTTGAGAGTGTAGGTACTTGGTAATGTTGATGATGTCTCCCCGACAACGGCGCCAGAAATTCTTCCTGCTACTTGTAGACTGCGTTGGATATTTATCCCCGAAGAGGAGAGGATGATGCAGCACAGTAGAGTAAGTATTTCCCTCAGTTAAGAAACCAAGGTTATCAATCCAGTAGGAGAACCAAGCAACACCACGTAAATAGCACCTACACACAAAACACAAACCCTCTCACCCAACGCAAACAAGAGGTTGTCAATCTCTCGGCGGTCAAGTAACGAGATTAAATGGTATATGATAGATTGATAGATTGATAAATAAATAAAAGATAAAAAAAGTGCAACAAGTATTTTTGGTATTTTTGTATAAGTAAACAAGATATATCTTATGATAAAAGTAGACCCGGGGGCCGTAGAGTTCACTAGAGGCATCTCTCAAGAAAATAGCATACGGTGGGTAAACAAATTACTGTTTGGCAATTGATTGAAAAGAAAAGAATTATGACGCTATCCAAGGCAATGATCATGATAGAGGCATCACATCCAAATCAAGTAGACCAACTCCTGCATGCTATTACTTCACAGATCGACCGCTATCCAGCATGCATCTAGTGTATTCAGTTCAAGAGAACGAAGTAATGCATTAAGAACGATGACATGATGTAGTCAAGATAAACGCAAATATGAATTCATCCCAACTTTTTATCCTTAATGGCAACAATACTTGCGTGTCAACTCCCCTTCTGTCACTAGGACTGAGCACCGCAAGATCGAACCCATTACCGAGCACCTCTTCCCATTGCAAGAAGATCTAATCTAGTTGGCCTAACCAAGCCAAAACTTCAGAGAAGAAATACAAGGCTATACTAAATCATGCATAAAAGAGATCAGAGAAGAACTCAAATAAACAAGGATAGATCTGATCATAAACTCACAATTCATCGGATCCAACAAACACACCGCACAAAGTCATTACATCGGATGGATCTCCATGAAGATCATGGAGACCATTGTATTGAGAATCACAAAGAGAGAGAGAGAGAGCCATCTAGCTACTACCTACGGACCCGTAGGTCTATGGTGAACTACTCACGCATCATCGGAGAGGCAGCAAGGTTGATGTAGAGCCCCTCCGTGATGAGTTCCCCCTCCGATGGAGTACCGGAGAAGGCCTCCAGATGGGATCTCACGAGAACAGAGGCTTGCGGCAGCGGAAAAAGTATTTCGTGAGCTCCCCTAGGGTTTTTGGAATTCTTCTAAATTTATAGAGGTGGAAGTAGGGCAAAAGGAGCCGGGAGGGGCCCACATGGCACTGGGCGCCCCCTCCTGGGGCGCCCTGGTGCCATGTGGGGCCCTGATACGTCTCCAACATATCTATAATTTATGAAGTATTCATGCCATGTTTATCACAATTCTATATGGTTTTGGTATGATTTGATTAGAACTAACCCGGACTGACGCTGTTTTCAGCAGAACTACCATGGTGTTGTTTTTTGTGCAGAAATAAAAGTTCTCCAAATGCAACGAAACTTTTTGACATTTTTTATATAAGGAAAGAGCCCCAGGAAGCTTCGAGGAAGGACCAGAAGATGCCCAGGGTGCCCACACAACACCAGGGCGCCCCCCCTTGGGTGGCGCCCCGGTGTTGTGTGGGCCACCTGAGGCCCATCTTTGCGTGAAACCAACGCTGGAAAATCCTATATATTCAGAAACCTCTGAAAGTTAACCGAGAACTTGGACTCCACCACCGCACGCCTCTGTATCCTCCGAAAACCAATCTGGACCCTGTTTCGGCACCCTGCCGGAGGGGGGAATCATCATCGGAGGCCATCTTCATCATCCCGGCGGCCACCATGATGAGGAGGGAGTAGTTCACCCTCGAGGCTAGGGGTATGTACTAGTAGCTATGTGTTTGATCTCTCTCTCTTGTGATCTTGAGATGTCACGATCTTGATGTATCATGGGTTTTGTTAATATAGATGGATCATATGATGTTTCTCCCCTCTCCATCCTTGTTGTGATGAATTGAATCTTTTCCCTTTGAAGTTTTGTTATTGTCGGATTGAATATTCAGATTTGGGAACACATGATGTATGTGGCATAATGAATACTCGAGGTGACAATGGGGTATCATATTGATTCACTTGATGTATGTTATGGCACTCAACTTGCGGATTCCCGTGGTGACATTGGGGTAATCTATGCATAGGGGTTGATGCACGTTTTCATTATCTTTTCTCCGATAGAAACTTTGGGGACTCCTTGTAGTTCTTTGTTTGGATTGAATATTATGATTATGAAGTTGTTTGATGCATATCGTAGAATCAACTCACAGATACTTGTGGTGACATTGGAGTATCTAGGTGACATTAGAGTTGGTTGATGTGTGTCATATGGTGTTATTTTAGTACGAACTCTAGGGCTGTTTGTGACACTCATCGGAATAGCCCAATAGATCGATCAGAAAGAAAGCTTTGAGGTGGTTTTGTACCCTACAAACAATTTCTATCTTATGTTCTCCGCTAATAGGAACTTGGGAGTGATTCTTTGTTGCACTTTGAGGGGTAATCATATGATCCAACTATGTTAGCATTGTTGAGAGATTGCACTAGTGAAAGTATGTATCCTAGGCCTCATTTCCTATCATTGCAATACCGTTTGTGCTCCATTTTACTATTTACTACCTTGCTGTTTTTTATTGTTCGCACTATAAAAACTCATATCTACTATCCATACTACACTTTTATCATTATCTCTTCGTCGAACTAGTGCGCCTATACAATTTACCATTGTATTGGGTGTGTTGGGGACACAAGAGACTCTTTGTTATTTGGTTGCAGGGTTGCTTGAGAGAGACTATCTTCATCCTACGCCGATTGATAAACCTTAGGTCATCCACTTGAGGGAAAATTGCTACTGTCCTACAAAACTCTGCGCTTGGAGGCCCAACACGTGTCTACAAGAACAAGTTGTGTAGTAGACATCAAGCTCTTTTATGGCGCCGTTGCCGGGGAGGTGAGTGCTTGAAGGTATATCTTTAGATCTTGCAATCGAATCTTTTAGTTTCTTGTTTATCACTAGTTTTGTTTTATAAAAAGCAAACTACAAAAAAATGGACTTGAGGTTGCCTCATATTATGTATCTTTATAATGTCTTTCTTGAAAATAAGGATTCTGAAAATTGTGCTCAATTGATAGAAGAAGAATTTCATAAAATGTTTGGCACAAATGATGAGCATGATTGCAATGGTGTTAGTATGAATTCTATGAATATCCATGATGCTAATGATGTGCAAAGCCACAAGCTTGGGGATGCTATGTTTGATGAAGATGATATTTTTAGTCCCCCAAGTTTTGATGAGCAAATTTATTATGATGAAAGCATGCCTCCTATTTATGATGATTATTGTGATGATATGTATGCTATAAAGAATAATGATCATGTTTTTAATGTTCAATTTGATTATGTCAATCAAGTATCTCGTGATAGTTATTTTGTTGAGTTTGCTCCCACCACTATTGATGAGAAGAAATTTTCTTGTGTGGAGAGTAATAAATTTTCTATGCTTGTGGGTCATGAAAAGAATGCTTTATGTGATGGTTATATTGTTGAATTCATTCATGATGCTACTGAAAATTATTATGAGAGAGGATCATATGCTTTTACATATTGCAAAAATATCAAGTTTCCTCTCTATGTGTTGCAAGTTTTGAAGTCATGCTTGTTTTGCCTTCCTATGCTAGTTGATTCTTGCTCCAATAAATTATTTGTTCGCAAAATCCCTATGCATATGAAGTTGGTTAGACTTAAATGTCCTAGTCATATGCTTCATGATGCTCTCTTTGTGTTTCAATCTTTATCTTCTATGTGAGCATCATTGAATTCATCATGCCTAGCTTGAAAGGCATTAAAGAAAAGCGCTTGTTGGGAGACAACCCAACACTTTTACCTACTGTTTTTGTGTGTTCACATGATTAAGCTACTGTATTAATCATGTTTTATATGTTTTATTTCAATAAAGTGCCAAGTAATGCCTTTGGGATAGTGTGGATGATAGTCGACTTGATTCTGTGCAAAAACAGAAACTTTTGCTCCCAGTGCAGAAATTCTCAAAAATCACCAGAGAGTCAAAAGCTTCTGAATTTTTTACACATGATTCATATACAAATTTACCACGTTTTCCTAATTTTTCAGAATTTTTGGAGTTCCATAAGTATGGTCATTGTTCAGATCATTACAGACTGTTCTGTTTTTGACAGAATCTGCCTTGTTTGCATAGTTTGCTTGTTTTAGCATTTCCATAGCTTATATTAAGTGATATAAATTGTGGAAATGATATAGTACAGTAGGTTTTATGTGAGAACAATTATGGATCTTGTCTTTAATAGTACCTAAGTGAATGATTTGTGTTTATCATACTAACCCATCTCACGAAGTTCCGTTAAGTTTTGTGTGATTGAAGTTTTCAAGTTTTGGGTGAGATATCGATATGAGGAGAATGAGGAGTGGAAAGACCCTAATCTTGGGGATGCCCAAGGCACCCCAAGGTAATATTCAAGGAAGATCCAAGCAACTAAGCTTGGGGATGCCCCGTAAGGCATCCCCTCTTTCGTCTTCAACATTATCGGTAACCTCACTTGGGACTATATTTTTATTCGTCACATGATATGTGTTTTGCTTGGAGCGTCATTTTATTTTGTTTAATTTTGCTTTTTGTTATTTAGAATAATTTTTTGTATCTTTTATTTCAATAAAAGTGCCAAGTATAGCCTTTACCATGCTTAATTTGCAAGTGAATGAGTTGCTGTTTCAAAACAGAAAGTTTTCTGTTAGTACAAACATTCCCTAGAAAAGTCAGTATGTCATAAAATCTTGAAATTTTGACACAGCATGCTCTTATAAATTCTCTATAGTGTGGTAAATTTTTAGAATTTTTGGAGTTAATTAAGTATGGATCTTGCTGCATTCTTTACAGACTGTTCTGTTTAGACAGATTGCTGTTATGTTTGCATTGCTTGCATTTGTTGGCTTGTTTAATGGTTATATTTGAGGATAGGAGTATTAAATATGCAGAGGCATTTAGTATGCAATGTTAAATTATAATTTTAGTGATTTGTTACAGTAGAAAATGATAAGGTTTTGCATTGATCTATACTAACTTATCTCACGAGTTCTTGTTGAGTTTTATGTGGATGAAGTTTTTGAGATTTAGAAAAATCGTGATATGAGAGGAATTAAGGAGACACGAGTGCTCAAGCTTGGGGATGCCCAAGGCATCCCATGTTCATATTTCAAGAAGTCTCAAGCAACTAAGCTTGGGGATGCCCCGGTAGGCATCCCACCTTTCTTCTTCAACAACTATCGGTCAGTTTTTCGTTGAGCCTAAGTTTTTGCTTCTTCACATGAGATGTGCTATTCTTGGTGTGTCCTTTTATTTTCATTTTTCTTGCTGTTTTAATAAGATACTTGGATCTGAAATCTTTGAATGAGAGAGAGAGAGTCCTCACATAGCTACTTAATTATTTGATTACTCATTTGATCTTCACTTATATCTTTTTGAGTAGTTTGTCATTTACTCTTGTTCTTCACTTGTATCCTATGAGTAAATTGTGAAAGAATTGAATATCATAAAGTTGAAATTATATGTGCTTCATATGCTTGTATCATTCCTAGAAGTAGCTTCACATTGAGTTTAGATGGTGAAATCTTTTGAAGCTTGACAATCACAATATTGGTCATACAAGCAATTCATGAATGATTGGTATGAGGTAGAGAACTTTCACATATAAATATATTATCTTGGACATCTTCTATGATTGTGAATACCCATTAATTATTTTCAAACTTGAGCAAATTAGATGAAGTTGGACAAGGAAGACAACGTAATGAGTTATGTTTGGGTATATTTGCATAGAAGTTATATTGTTATGGATCCTCCAACATGTGGTGCTTGCTTAGGATCTATTGCTAGCCAAAAATTCGCACTAAGTAGAGATACTACTTGTGCATCCAAAAACCCTTAAACCCAGTTTCTTGCCATGAGTGTCCACCATATCTACCTATGGATTGAATAAGATCCTTCAAGTAAGTTGTCATCGGTGCAAAAAGCAATAAAAATTGCTCCTATATTAAATATGATATTTTATTGTAAGGGAAAATAAGCGTGGTACGAACTTGTGATGGTGAAGAATAAAAGGGACATACTGCATAATAAAGGTTGCTATCACAAGGGGCAACATCACGTGACATTCCTTTGCATTAAGAGTTTGTGCATCCAAAAACAAAAAGCGCATGACAACCTCTGCTTCCCTCTACGAAGGGCCTATCTTTTACTTTCATGTTATTTACTTTAATGCTATTTACTTTCATGTTGAGTCAATTCCTTATCCCAACCTTCTCTAGTTGGCAAGCATCATGTGGTGGGGAAAGATCTAGGAACATATGACCAGTCAAATATATTTGATCATGAATTATTATTGTTGACAATTATCTCTATGATAAATGAGTTGGGAGGCGAAACATTATGCCCCTATCTTTCTCTGTGTTCGATGGATGCCATTTGTTCTAAAAATATGCTTTGAGTAGTAGCAATCATGGAAGACTAAATGATAATTGAGTATGTGGAGCTCTTCCTTAGACTTTGTTGAATAAAGTTGAATTGCAATTGCTTGGTGACTAAGAACATAGGTTGTTGAGTTTCAAGAGAATGCATTGTTTGAACCATAACATGTGAATTTGTTGCTACTTGGTCATGATGAGATTTATGAGAATAAGTTGCTGTTATGACGCTAGGAAAAGTGATTGAAATTATCATTGATCAAACTTATGCACTATGCTAGCATTCATACTTCATAAATTATTTCTTTTATCATTTACCTACTCGAGGACGAGCGGGAATTAAGCTTGGGGATGCTGATATGACTCCAACGTATCTATAATTTATGAAGTATTCATGCCATGTTTATCACAATTCTATATGGTTTTGGTATGATTTGATTAGAACTAACCCGGACTGACGCTGTTTTCAGCAGAACTACCATGGTGTTGTTTTTTGTGCAGAAATAAAAGTTCTCCAAAGGTAACAAAACTTTTTGACATTTTTTATATAAGGAAAGAGCCCCAGGAAGCTTCGAGGAAGGACCAAAAGATGCCCAGGGTGCCCACACAACGCCCTTGGGTGGCGCCCTGGTGTTGTGTGGGCCACCTGAGGCCCATCTTTGCATGAAACCAATGCTGAAAAATCCTATATATTCAGAAACCTCTAAAAGTTAACCGAGAACTTGGACTCCGCTGCTGCACGCCTCTGTATCCTCCGAAAACCAATCTGGACCCTGTTTCAGCACCCTGTCAAAGGGGGGAATCATCACCGGAGGCCATCTTCATCATCCCGGCGGCCACCATGATGAGGAGGGAGTAGTTCACCCTCGAGGCTAGGGGTATGTACTAGTAGCTATGTATTTGATCTCTCTCCCTCTCCTGTGATCTTGCATTGAGATGTCACGATCTTGATGTATCATGGGTTTTGTTAATATAAATGGATCATATGATGTTTCTCCCCTCTCCATCCTTGTTGTGATGAATTGAATCTTTTCCCTTTGAAGTTTTGTTATTGTTGGATTGAATATTCAGATTTGGGAACACATGATGTATGTCTTGCATAATGAATACTCGAGGTGACAATGGGGTATAATATTGATTCACTTGATGTATGTTGTGGCACTCAACTTGCGGATTCCCGCGGTGACATTGGGGTAATCTATGCATAGGGGTTGATGCACGTTTTCATTATCTTTTCTCCGATAGAAACTTTGGGGACTCCTTGTAGTTCTTTGTGTGGATTGAATATTATGATTATGAAGTTGTTTGATGCATATCGTAGAATCAACTCACGGATACTTGTGGTGACATTGGAGTATCTAGGTGACATTAGAGTTGGTTGATGTGTGTCATATGGTGCTATTTTAGTATGAACTCTAGGGCTGTTTGTGACACTTATAGGAATAGCCCAATAGATCGATCAGAAAGAATAGCTTTGAGGTGGTTTCGTACCCTACAAACAATTTCTATCTTATGTTCTCCGCTAATAGGAACTTGGGAGTGATTCTTTTTTGCACTTTGAGGGATAATCATATGATCCAACTATGTTAGCTTTGTTGAGAGATTGCACTAGTGAAAGTATGTATCCTAGGCTTCATTTCCTATCATTGCAATACCGTTTGTGCTCCATTTTATTATTTACTACATTGCTGTTTTTTATTGTTCGCACTACAAAAACTCATATCTACTATCCATACTACACTTTTATCATTATCTCTTCGCCGAACTAGTGCACCTATACAATTACCCATTGTATTGGGTGTGTTGGGGACACAAGAGACTCTTTGTTATTTGGTTGCAGGGTTGCTTGAGAGAGACTATCTTCATCCTACGCCTCCCACGGATTGATAAACCTTAGGTCATCCACTTGAGGGAAAATTGCTACTGTCCTACAAAACTCTGCGCTTGGAGGCCCAACACGTGTCTACAAGAACAAGTTGTGTAGTAGACATCAGGCCCTCCAGTCGTTTCTTCCTTGGCTTCCAAGTTCCCGCAGATCCTTATGTCCAGAAAAAAAATCTCCAAAAAGTTTCGGGACGATTTGATCTTATCTGATATTGATTTTCTGTAAAACAAAAACAGGGCAGAAAACAGTAACTGACACGTGGCACTAAGTTAATAGGTTAGTCCCCAAAAATGATATAAAAATGTATGAAATGATAGTAAAAACATCCAAGAATAATAATATCATAGCATGGAACAAGCAAAAATAATAGATACGTTGGAGACGTATCAGAACTCCAGTTTCAACCGATTCTAATCCCACGTGTCAGTATCATCACATAGCCTATACCATGTCAATGCCTTTCCCTCCAAAGATAAAGGGAATACTTTCTTCTTAGCTCTATCTCCAGATAAACCTGCAAGCTTAAACAATCAACAAATTTCATCCACATAGATCAAGTGCATATCAGGATGTTTAGTTCCATCTCCTGCATAAGGACTAGCTAGCAGTTTTTCAACCAAACCAATAGGAATTTCATAAGAAATTCAGTAGCTTCAATAGGTGGTGGAGAGGCAACTCTAGTTGTTTCCGGTCGAGGTGAAGATACCCCTAACAAGCCTCTCAAAGGATTAGTTTCCATAGTGACAAGTAGCAATAAATTTCAGCACGTAACAAAAATGTTTCCTTACCAAAGGCGCTTCACTCCCCGGCAACGGCGTCAGAAAAGAGTCTTGATGACCCACAAGTATAGGGGATCAATCGTAGTCCTTTCGATAAGTAAGAGTGTCAAACCAAACGAGGAGCAGAAGGAAATGAAAAGCGGTTTACAGTAAGGTAGTTTCTGCAAGCACTGAAATAAGCGGTAACAGATAGTTTGATAGCAAGATAATTTGTAACGGGTAACAAGTAACAAGTGTAAATAAAGTGCAGCAAGATAGCCCAATCCTTTTGAGTGCAAAGGATAGGCCAGAACAAGTACTTATAATGATGCAAACATTCTTGAGGACACACGGGAATTTCATCTAGTCACTTTCACCATGTTCATTCGATTCGCGTTCGCTACTTTGATGTTTGATATGTGGGTGGACCGGTGCTTGGGTGCTGTTCTTACTGGAACAAGCCTCCCACTTATGATTACCCCCTCTCGCAAGCATCCGCAACTACGAAAAGAGAATTAAGACCAAGTCTAACCATAGCAATAAACGTGTGGATCCAAATCAGCCCCTTACGGAATAGCGCATACTCTGGGGTTTAAGCTTCTGTCACTCTAGCAACCCATCATCTAATTACTACTCCACAATGCATTCCCTTAGGACCATAAATGGTGAAGTGTCATGTAGTTGACGTTCACATGACACCACTAAGAGAACCACAACATACATATCATCAAAATACTGAACAAATACCGAATTCACATGATTACTTATGACAAGACTTCTCCCATGTCCTCAAGAACAAAAGTAACTACTCACTCATCATCATGATGTTCAAGATCAGAGAGGTATTGAATAACATAAAGGATCTGAACATTTAGTATCTCACAAAGCAAACCAACTAGCATCAACTACGATAGGTAATCAACACTACTAGCAACCCACAAGTAACAATCTATAGTTTTGATACAAAGATTGATTACAAGAGATGAACTAGGGTTTGAGATGAGATGGTGCTGTTGATGATGATGATGAAGATTGGTCCTCCCACAATGAGAGGGTTGTTGGTGATGACGAAGGCTTTGATTTCCCCCTCCCGAAGGGAAGTGTCCCCGGCGGAATCTGCCCGCCAGAGGGCAAAAGTGCTCCTGCTCTAGTTCCGCCTCATGGCAGTGTTGCCTCGTCTCGAAAGTCTCCTCATAAAAGTTTTAGGGTAAAATGACTTATATACCAGAAGGAGAGGGCCAGAGGTGGGCCAGGGGCTCCACATGGCACTGGGGCACGCCCAGGTGCCATGTGGGCACCTGGTTGGCCTCCTCCAGCAACTCTTTGGCCCAGTATTTTTTATATATTCAAAAATAAATCTCCGTTGAATTTCAACCCATTGGAGATGTGTAGAATAGGTATCTCTGCTGTAGCTTTTTCAGGCCCTGAAATCCAGCTGCCGGTATTCTCTCTCCTTGTGTAAACCTTGCATATTAAGGGATAAAAGGCATTAGAAATACTCCATGAAGTGTTATATTGGCCAAAAACTTTATAAATAACAGCAATAAAACATGATGCAAAATGGACGTATCAGTGCATAGTACTAGCACTAGTAGAAAACAGGGCTTTGGTTGAGGCCAGGATAAGGGCATTAGTCCCGGTTCACTCACGAACCGGGACCAAAGGGGGCATCAGTCCTGGTTCGTGAGGCCAGGGCACCGGCCGGGCCTCGGGGGCCATTGGTCCCGGTTCGTCTGACCCCTTTGGTCCCAGTTCCAGACACGAACCAGGACCAATGGTCCTCGCTCCTGGCCCTGCACCTTTAGTCCCGGTTTGTGGCTGGAACCGGGACCAAAGGTCTATCTTCTGTCCTGGTTCTAGCCACAAACCGGGACTAAAGAGAAGCCTATATATACCCCCCCCCCCAGCTCAGCTCCCTGCTCTGTTTTTTTGGCCGGCCATGGGAGAGGTGTGTGTTGCTCTAGCTCACCTCCTATGCACATGAGGTGTTCGATGAAATGCCCGAGCCACACTTAAGCTTTCTCCTCTCGAAGCTCCTTGTCCAAGCTCCATTTTCGTAAAGATTTGTCTAGGTTTGCCGGTCCGTCCTGTCCCGTCCCCGTCCTCACCGCTGTCGATCACCCGCGACGATCTCGTCGCCGGCACCACCGTGGTGAGCCTCTTGTTCTTATCTTCTTTGTAAAAGAAAAAAAATTCTTACAGTAAAGTGCAGATGAACCGACAATGGATGTATG
This sequence comes from Secale cereale, assembly GCA_902687465.1. NCBI lineage: Eukaryota > Viridiplantae > Streptophyta > Magnoliopsida > Poales > Poaceae > Secale > Secale cereale. Next base: position 724,225,500 of record LR738709.1, on the reverse strand, counting down.
AACTTTATGTATTTATTTTTTCAGTAATAACATTTGATCACTACAGTACTTTGGTTTTAATGTGATGATGAACTTGTATTAATGCAGATAGATGAACTGACAATGGATGTACGGTGACCGATGCACCTCCGACTACATTGACGGCATGAATAATTTTCTCGAAGTGGCTGAGGCAATCAAACAGAATGGTTTTATGTGTTGTCCATGTACTCATTGTGGGAATATGAAGTCTTACTCTTCGTCGAAAACCCTTCACGTCCACCTGCTTGAGAAGGGTTTCATACCACACTATAATGTTTGGACCAAGCACGGAGAAAGAGGGGTTATGATGGAAGACAACGAAGAAGAAGAGTATGATGACAACTATCGGCCCCCTGAATACGGTGATACTGCAACGGGGGAAGCTGAAGATCAAGATGAACCAGACGATGTGCCCGATGATGATCTTCGCCGGGTCATTGTTGATGCACAGAGAGAATGCGAGACTGAAAAGGAGAAGTTGAAGTTCGATCGCATGTTAGAGGATCACAAAAAACCGTTGTACCCAAATTGCGAAGATGGCAACACAAAGCTCGGTACCACACTGGAAATGCTGGAATGGAAGGCAGAGAATGGTGTATCTGACAAGGGATTTGAGTAGCTACTGAAAATAATGAAGAAGAAGCTTCCAAAGGATAACGAATTGCCTGACAGTACGTACAGAGCAAAGAAGGTTCTCTGCCCTCTAGGATTAGAGGTGCAGAAGATACATGCATGCCCTAATGACTGCATCGTCTACCGCGGTGAGTACGAGGAATTGAACACATGCCCGGTGTGCGGTGCATTGCGGTATAAGATCAGATAAGATGACCCTGGTGATGTTGAGGGTGAGCGCCCAGGAAGAGGGTTCCTGCCAAGGTGATGTGGTATGCTCCTATAATACCACGGCTGAAATGTCTGTTCAGAAACAAAGAGCATGCCAAGTTGATGCGATGGCACAAAGAAGACCGTAAGAAAGACGGGAAGTTGAGAGCACTTGCTGACGGGTCGCAGTGGAGAAAAAACGAGAGAAGGTGGCGGGACTTTACATGTGACGCAAGGAATGTATGGTTTGGTTTAAGTGCAGATGGCATTAATCCTTTTGGGGAGCAGAACAGCAATTATAGCACCTGGCCCGTCACTCTATGTATCTATAACCTTCCTCCTTGGTTGTGCATGAAGCGGAAGTTCATTATGATGTCAGTGCTCATCCAAGGCCCTAAGCAACCCGGCAACGACATTGATGTGTACCTAAGGCCATTAGTTGAAGAACTTTTACAACTGTGGAATGGAGAAGGTGTACGTGTGTGGGATGAGCACAAACAGGAGGAATTTGACCTACATGCGTTGCTGTTTGTAACCATCAATGATTGGCCTGCTCTTAGTAACCTTTCAGGATAGACAAACAAGGGATACCACGCATGCACGCACTGTTTAGATGATACCGAAAGTATATATTTGGACAAATGCAGGAAGAATGTGTACCTGGGACATCGTCAATTTCTTTCGACCAACCATCAATGTCGAAAGAAAGGCAAGCATTTCAAAGGTGAGGCAGATCACCGGAAGAAGCCCGCCCTCCGTACTGGTGATCAGATACTTGATATGGTCAATGATTTACAAGTAATCTTTGGAAAGGGTCCTGGCGGACTATCTGTTCCGAATGACGCTGAGGGACGCGCACCCATGTGGAAGAAGAAATCTATATTTTGGGACCTACCCTATTGGAAAGACCTTAAGGTCCGCTCTGCAATCGACGTGATGCACATGACGAAGAATGTTTGCGTGAACCTGCTAGGCTTCTTGGGCATGTATGGGAAGACAAAAGATATACCGGAGGCACGGGAGGACCAGCAATGTGTGCACGAAAAAGACGACATGCATCCAAAGCAGTATGAAGGTCCTGCCAGCTATGCTCTTACCAAAGAAGAGAAGGAAATCTTCTTTGAATGCCTGCTCAGTATGAAGGTCCCGTCTGGCTTCTCGTCAAATATAAAGGGAATAATAAATATGGCAGAGAAAAAGTTCTAGAACCTAAAGTCTCATGACTGCCATGTGATTATGACGCAACTACTTCCGGTTGCATTGAGGGGGCTTCTACCGGAAAACGTTTGACTAGCCATTGTGAAGCTATGTGCATTCCTCAATGCAATCTCTCAGAAGGTAATCGATCCAGAAATCCTACCAAGGTTAAAGAATGATTTGGCGCAATGTCTTGTCAGTTTCGAGCTGGTGTTCCCACCATCCTTCTTCAATATCATGACGCACGTCCTGGTTCATCTAGTCGACGAGATTGCCATTCTGGTTCCTGTATTTCTACACAATATGTTCCCCTTTGAGAGGTTCATGGGAGTCTTAAAGAAATATGTTCGTAACTATGCTAGGCCAGAAGGAAGCATCTCCACGGGCCATCAAACAGAGGAGGTCATTGGGTTTTGTGTTGACTTCATTCCTGACATTAAGCCAATTGGTCTCCCTCAATCGCGGTATGAGGGGAGACCAACTGGAAAAGGCACGCTAGGAGCGGACTCAATAATATGTAGGGACGGGCATTCTTGGGGTCAAGCACACTACACAGTTCTATAGAATTCTACCTTGGTGACCCCGTATGTCAATGAACACAAGAATATTCTGCGCTCCAAACACCCGGAGCGGTCTGACGATTGGATTACATGTGAACACATCAGGACTTTCGGCAGTTGGTTGCAAACACATCTCATGGGTGACAGCATTGTTGGAGATGAGCTGTACTTGTTGGCCAGGGGACCATCTATGACTGTATTGACTTACAAAGGGTACGAGATAAATGGGAATACATTTTACACGATCGTCCAAGATCAAAAGAGCACCAACCAAAACAGTGGTGTCCGCTTTGATGCAGCAACCAACAGGGGAAAGGACACATATTATGGTTACATAGTGAACATATGGGAACTTGACTATGGACGTGATTTTAAGGTCCCTTTGTTTCGGTGCAAATGGGTCAATCTGTCAGGAGGCGGGTTACAGGTAGACCCGCAGTACGGAATGACAACAGTGGATCTCAACAATCTTGGGTACACAGACGAACCATTCGTCCTAGCCAATGATGTGGCGCAGGTTTTCTATGTGAAGGACATGTCTACCAAACAAGAAAAAGAAAAGATAAGGAAGCGAATACATCATACGATGAGCCAAAGCGCCACATAGTTCTTTCAGGGAAAAGAGACATCATGGGAGTGGAGGGCAAGACAGACATGTCTGAAGATTATGAAAAGTTTCATGAAATTGCTCCCTTCAAAGTGAAGGCTGACCCAAGCATCCTGTTAAACGATGAAGATTATCCATGGTTACGACGCAATAAGCAAGGGACACACGCGAAGAAAAAGTGAAGACTTTCTCTCCACAACTATTCTGATGATGCCTTTGATCTAGAATATCACTGCAGTTACATGTCAAGAAATGAAATGCCTTTTGTAACAGATGAGTATTCGTCCGAAACCCTGATACTTCGAAAGAGATTGTCCATTTTGTACACGAAGTGCATCCAGTTTTTGCCGTAACCCTCTCAACTTTTTAGCACAGGCTATGTGGGTGAAATGATGATACCATGCCAACTTTCAACCATGCAAAAAGAATGAATTAAAAAGCTTTTATAAAACTCTAATAGAAAAAAATGAACCAAAAAGGTTTCATAAAACTCTAATAGCAAAAAGAATGAACTAAAAAGAATCAATTAAATATAATATTTTTCAATAGCAAAAAGAATCAACTAAAAAGAATCAAAATAATATTAACTAAAATTATCAAAGTATTTATTTGTTAAAAACTTTAATAGTAAAAAGAATGAACTAAAAAGAATCAATTAAATATAATATTTCTCAATAGCAAAAAGAATCAACTAAAAAGAATCAAAATAATATTAACTAAAATTATCAAAGCATTTATTTGTTAAAAACTTTAATAGTAAAAAGAATGAACTAAAAAGAATTAATTAAATATAATATTTCTCAATAGCAAAAAGAATCAACTAAAAAGA
>LR738709.1:724189174-724214442 GCA_902687465.1 Secale cereale | reverse complement strand
CTTTAAAAAAACAAAAACCCCAGCGCCTGCGAGCTGCTGACGCGTGGCTGCCTTTTGGTCCCGGTTGGTGTTACCAACCGGGACTAAAGGTCCTCCTCCCTGGGCGCCCCACAGCTGCCACGTGGAGCCCCTTTGGTCCCGGTTCGTAAGCCAACCAGGACTAAAGGTTTTGGGCTTTAGTCCCGAGTGATTTGACCCGGTTCCAGAACCGGGACTAAAGGCCCTCTGGAACCAGGACTGATGGGCCTTTTTCTACTAGTGTAGGTTCAATCTTGCGGTGTCCTCACCCAGTGACAGAAAGGGTAGCGAGGCACGTATTTGTATTGTTGCTACTAAGGGTAAAACGACGGGGTTTAATCATATTGATTGATTTTATTCTATCTACATTATGTCATCCTGCTTAAAGCGTTACTTTGTTCGTCAAGAACTTAATACCATAGATGCAGGCAGGAGTCGGTCGATTTGATGGAGTAATAGCAGTAGATGCAGGCAGTAGTCGGTCTACTTGTCACAGATGTAATGCCTATATACATGATCATGCCATGAAAAACGTCATAACTATGCGTTTTTCTATCAATTGCCCAATAGTAATTTGTCTACCCACCGTATGCCATGCTTATGAGAGAGATGCCTCTAGTGAAAACTATGGCCCCCGGGTCTACTTTTATCATATTACAAAAACCAAAAATACAATGCTGCAATTTATTTACTTTTATTTTACATTGCAATTTATCTATCTACAACTATCAGATTTAATCCTTGCAATTAACGAGTTCAAGGGGTTTGACAACCCTCTTGCCCGTGTTGGGTGCAAGTATTTGCTCTTGTTGTGTGTAGGTGCTGTTGATGGTTGTTTGCGTCAATCTCCGACTGGATTCGATAACCTTGGTTCTCACTGAGGGAAATACTTATTCGCTACTATACTGCATCTCCCTTCCTCTTCTGGAAAAAACCCAACGCACCTCACAAGTAGCACTGCCACATGCAGAACGTCCAGATGCTCTACATGGTTGGATACATGCAGGCATGTTGGTACCTTCTTTTGTTAATTTTTGTATCTCGTGCATTCAGTTGAGCATGTATGCATGGTTGGGTCTCATGTGCATTTTTACATTGACATTTGAGTTTGCTGGATGGATTGATAAGACTACATGAGAACAAGCATGTCACATACATAGGCAAAAACACGGGAGACCGGAAATAAAATTTGGGCCAGTCGACAGATCGAAACCAAATAATAACCAAATTTGCATTAGTTTTCTAAAGAATGAATGAATTAGTTGCGTTGGTATTTGATCCATGGTGTCTCTACTTCTCCAAATCAAAATAATGAATTAGTGGTATCGGTATTACCCTTTAAGAAGAAAGAGAAGTAAAAACAAAAACGACAAATTGTGCATGCGGTTTGCATTGGAATTAGGCTCTTTTATAACTAGAAGAAAACCCGCGCGTTGCTGCGCGAATTTGTATAAAATAAAACCTGCATACACTACAGGAAACTCACATTTTAAAAATATTTTAAAAATAATAAATGTGTGAACTAAATCAACCTCGTCATTGTCTTTAAAACTTCTCGTGTAGCAAGATGATTTTTTTACCAATATTTTAAAAATAAATAAACATCTATCTCTATGTATAAGTCCCTAAATGAAGCACAACAAAGCAAAATATACACGCACACCTCAGCTTTCTTTCATGGAGCACCGTATTGTGAACTACATGCATGGGTCATTAATTTTCTTTTGGAACTAAGATAGACTTTATGCGTCAGTTACTGCATGCATTTTTGCATGGATGCAGTCACTTACTACATGCGATTGGTGCTGCGGTTCTTAATGTGTAGATTGAAGGCTGTTGTACATTGATCTATTATATCCAACGGCTAAATTAATTTGGGTGATGTGGCTCAAGGAGAAGGCAAAGAATTTCATGTAGTGGGGGTGATGTGGCTCAAGGAGAAGGCAAAGAATTCCTAGTAGTGGGGGCTAGCTATTTAGATATAGTAGATATGCAAGAATAAGCACAAAAAAGGAGTTTCCTAAGTAGGAACGAATTAGTGGTATTGGTAAGGGCATCTACAGCCGGGCGCCTCAAACCCGTCTCATACGCCCGGGCTGACCGGCACCCCTCATATCGCTCCATATATATTCCTCCCGATCCGCTCAGGAAATTTTGACCCAGCCGAGCGCCTCAAACGGGCCTCAAACGCCCGGGCTGACCGGCACCCCTCATATCGCTCCACATATATTCCTCCCGATCCGGTCGCCGGAGCAAACCCTAGGCACTTCACTCCACTCCACTCCACTCCTCTCCGCCACCCAAGCTCACATCCACCGATCTCCGGCCATCTCTGGCATGGCGGGCGGCGGATCCGAGTCCTTCACCTCCAGATCCGTCGACCCCGAGCTCATCCCACACGGCCACGAGCAGGAGATGGCCGTCCGGCTTGCGCTCCGCCGCTCTCGAGACGAGGCTCGTGCGAAGCAGCGCGCGGACTCCTTTCGTCAGAAATCCATCGCGTCCACCCAAATGGCGCATGGATCCAGCGCTCGGGGTGCCGTCGCTGCCTCACCGGAGGCGGTGCGGTCCGCTTGGCGTCCGAACGCGGTGGCGGACGCGCAACCCCTACGTTGGTGCGCGGAGCAGCAGGATGATACGTCTCCAACGTATCTATAATTTATGAAGTATTCATGCCATGTTTATGACATTTCTATATGGTTTTGGTATGATTTGATTAGAACTAACCCGGACTGACGCTGTTTTCAGCAGAACTACCGTGGTGTTGTTTTTGTGCAGAAATAAAAGTTCTCGGAATTGGACGAAACTTTTTGATGATTTTTTCTGGACCAAAAGAGACCCCCGAAGCTTCGTGGAAGGAGCAGAAGAGTCAGGAGGTGACCACATGGCACCTGGGCACCCCCCTCCGGGCGCGCACAAGTGCCACGTGCCCCCCCTGAGGCCCCCCATCGCGTGAAACCAACGCCAAAAAATCACATATATATAGAAACCCCCGAAAGTTAACCTAGAACATGGACTTCGCCGCTGCAAGCCTCTGTATCCTCAAAAAACCAATCTGGACCCTGTTCCGGCACCCTGCCGGAGGGGGAAATCATCACCGGAGGCCATCTTCATCATCCCGGCGGTCTCCATGACGAGGAGGGAGTAGTCCACCCTCGAGGCTAGGGGTATGTACTAGTAGCTATGTGTCTGATCTCTCTCTCTCTCTCTCTTGTGATCTTGAGATGTCACGATCTTGATGTATCGCGGGCTTTGTTGATATAGTTGGATCATATGATGTTTCTCCACTATCTACCCTTGTTGTGATGAATTGAATCTTTTCCCTTTGAAGTTTTGTCTTATCGGATTGAATATTCAGATCTGAGAACACATGATGTATGTCTTGCATAATGAATACCTATAGTGACAATGGGTATCATATTGATTCACTTGATGTATGTCTTGGCACTCAACTTACGGATTCCCGCGGTGACATTGGGGTAATCTATGCATAGGGGTTGATGCACGTTTTCATTATCTTTTCTCCGATAGAAACTTTGGGGTCTTCTTATAGTTCTTGGTGTGGATTGAATATTATGATTATGAAGTTGTTTGATGCATATCGTATAATTAACTCATGGATACTTGTGGTGGCATTGGAGTATCTAGGTGACATTAGAGTTGGTTGATGTGTGTCATATGGTGCTATTTTAGTACGAACTCTAGGGCTGTTTATGACACTTATAGGAATAGCCCAATAGATCGATCAGAAAGAATAGCTTTGAGGTGGTTTCGTACCCTACAAACAATTTCTATCTTTTGTTCTCCACTAATAGGAACTTGGAAGTGATTCTTTGGCGCACTTTGAGGGATAATTATATGATCCAATTATGTTAGCATTGTTGAGAGATTGCACTAGTGAAAGTATGTATCCTAGGCCTCATTTTCTATCATTGCATTACCATTTGTGCTCCGTTTTACTATTTACTACCTTGCTGTTTTTTATCGTTCGCACTACAAAAACTCATATCTACTATCCATACTACACTTTTATCACCATCTTTTCGCCGAACTAGTGCGCCTATACAATTTGCCATTGTATTGGGTGTGTTGGGGACACAAGAGATTTCTTGTATTTGATTGCAGGGTTGCTTGAGAGAGGCTATCTTCATCCTACGCCTCCCACGGATTGATAAACCTTAGGTCATCCACTTGAGGGAATATTGCCGTTGTCCTATAAAACTCTGCGCTTGCAGGCCCAACACGAGTCTACACGAACAAGTTGTGTAGTAGACATCACAGGATGCCTCATGGTTGTCGTCCGACGCAAACATGGAGCGGTGTGCCCGAAACACAAAGGAGCGGGGGCGGGAGGCGGCGGCGGACGTTGGCGAGGCGGAGTCGCATTCTCCGACGCCACGTTTGTTGCAGTTTGGGCGCCTCAACCGCGTCGTGGTGGATGTCGGCTTGTCCCAGGACGGATCCATCATCGACCTGACGTCCACCGGCACCTTCCGGATTACGGGCTCTGACGAGGAAGAGTAGGGCATGGGAGACGGCGGTGCCTTAAGTCCTGTGAGCCAGCTCGTGTCCCATGCACTACTCTACCTTGCCGGCGACCGGACCAACACTCTGGGGACCGCATCCGGCCTCCGGACATGGGCACGGCGGAGCCAGACTAGCTCCGCTTAAATATTGGTTTACGTTGCATGTAATAATATGGATTTGAGGTTTCTAACTTGAGGTATCCGGATGTGGAATGCATTATTTGAGGCGTGACCGGTCAGTGTCTGCGGACGTGTCCGTGGGCGTTTGAGGGGCCGGATTTGCAAAGTCGTGCATGGGACACGAGCGGGCTCACGGGACTCAAGGCACCGCCGTCTCTCATGCCCTACTCTTCCTCGTCGGAGCCCGTAACCCGGAAGGTGCCGGTGGACATCAGGTCGATGATGGATCTGTCCTGGGACGAACCGACATCCAGCACGACGCAGTTGCGGCACCCGAACAGCACCATACGGGACGTCGGAGAATGTGACTCCGCCTCGCCGACGTCCGTCACCGCCTCCCGCGCCTGCTCCCTCGCGTGCCGGGCACGCCGCTCCATGTTTGCATCGGATGACAACCATGGCGCGTCCTGCTGCTCCGCGCGCCAACGTAGGGGTTGCGCGTCCGCCACCACGTTCGGACGCCAGGTGGACCAGACCACCTCCGGTGAGGCAGCGACGGCACACCAAGCGCCGAATCCATGCGCCAGTTGGGCGGACGCGATGGATTTCCGACGGAAGGAGTTCGCGCGCTGCCTCGCACGGGCCTCGTCCCTGGAGTGACGGAGCGCAAGCTGGACGGCCATCTCCTCCTCGGGGCCGCGTGGGATGAGCTCGGGGTCGACGGATCTGGAGGTGAAGGACTCGGATCCGCTGCCCGCCATGCCGGAGATGGTCGGAGATCGGTGCATGTGAGCTTGGGTGGCGAAGGGGAGTGGAGTGGAGTGGAGTGAAGTGCCTAGGGTTTGCTCCGGGGACCGGATCGGGAGGAATATATGTGGGGTGATATGAGGGGTGCCGGTCAGCCCGGGCGTTTGAGGCCCGTTTGAGGCGCCCGGCTGGGTCGAAATTTTCTGACCGGTCAGTGACCGGGCGGCCCGCCCGGGCGTATGAGGCAGGTTTGAGGCGTCCGGCTATAGATGCTCTTACCAATACCACTAATCCATTCCTACTTAGGAAACTCCTTTTTTCTGCTTATTCTTGCATATCTACTATATCTAAATAGCTAGCCCCCATTACAAGGAACTATTTGCCTTCTCCTTGAGCCACATCACTCCCCACTACATGGAATTCTTTGCCTTCTCCTTGAGCCACATCACCCAAATTAATTTAGCCGTTGGATATAATAGATCAATGTACAACAACCTTCAATCTACAAATTAAGAACCGCAGCACCAATCGCATGCAGTAAGTGACGGCATGCATGCGAAAATGCATGCAGTAACTGACGCATAAAGTCCATCTTAATTCCGAAAGAAAATTAATGGCCCATGCATGTAGTTCACAATACGGTTCTCCATGAAAGAAAGCTGAGGTGTGCTTGTATATTTTGCTTTGTTGTGCTTCATTTAGTGACTTATACATAGAGATACACGTTCATTTAATTTTAAAATATTGGTAAACAAATCATCTTGCTACACGAGAAATTTTAAAGACAATGACGAGGTTGATTTAGTTCACACATTTTTTATTTTTAAAATATTTGTAAAACGTGATTTTCCTGTCGTGTATGCAGGTTTTATTTTATACAAATTTGCACAGCAACGCGCGGGGTTTTCATCTAGTTATTAAAGAGCGCAATTCCAATGCAAACCGCATGCAAAATTTGTCGTTTTTCTTTTTACTTCTCTTTCTTCTTAAAGGGTAATATCGATACCACTAATTCATTATTTTGATTCAGAGAAGTAGAGACACTATGGATCAAATACCAACGCAACTAATTCATTCGTTCTTTAGAAAACTAATGCAAATTTGGTTATTATTTGGTTTCGATCTGTCGATTGGCCCTATTTTTATTTCCGGTCTCCCGTGTTTTTGCCTATGTATGTGACATGCATGTTCTCATGTAGTCTTATCAATCCATCCAGCAAAGCTCAAATGTGAATGTACATGAACATGAGACCCAACCATGCATACATGCTCAACTGAATGCACGAGATACAAAAATTAACAAAAGAAGGTACCAACATGCCTACATGTATCCAACCATGCAGAGCATCCGGACGTTCAGCATGTGGCAGTGCTACTTGTGAGCTGCGTTGGGTTTTTCCCCGAAGAGGAAGGGAGATGCAGTATAGTAGCAAATAAGTATTTCCCCCAGTGAGAACCAAGGTTATCGAATCCGGTCGGAGATTCACGCAAACAACCATCGACAACACCTACACACAACAAGTGCAAATACTTGCACCCAACACGGGCAAGAGGGTTGTCAAACCCCTTGAACTCGTTAATTTCAAGGATTAAATCTGATAGTTGTAGATAGATAAATTGCAAAGTAAAATAAAAGTAAATAAATTACAGCAAGGTATTTTTTGTTTTTGTAATATGATAAAAGTTGTCCCGGGGGCCATAGTTTTCACTAGAGGCATCTCTCTCATAAGCATGGCATACAGTGGGTAGACAAATTACTGTTGGGCAATTGATAGAAAAACGCATAGTTATGACGCTATTCATGGCGTGATCGTGTATATAGGCATTACGTCCGTGACAAGTAGACCGACTACTGCCTGCATCTACTACTATTACTCCATCAAATTGACCGACTCCTGCCTGCATCTATGGTATTAAGTTCTTGACTAATAGAGTAACGCTTTAAGCAGGATGACATAATGTAGACATAATAAAACCAATCAATATGATTAAACCCCATCATTTTACCCTTAGTAGCAACAATACAAATACGTGCCTCGCGACCCTTTCTGTCACTGGGCAAGGACACCGCAAGATTGAACCTACTACTATGCACCACTTTCACAGAAGATCTAATCAACAACTTGGCCAAAGAAAACTCATAGATCAGAAATCATTACATAGCTATAGCAATCATACATAATAGAATTCAGAGTTGCCTTAGTTACTCAGTCTCCTGATGAGATCACGAAAGAACAAGGCTTGCAGCGGCGGAAAAATTATTTCGGGTCTCCTTCTGTTGGTTTTGGGATTTTTGGGAATTTATAGGCTTCGAATTAGGGCAAACGGAGTTACGAGGGGCCACAAGCTGAGGTGGCGCGCCCCCCTAGAGGCGCACGGGGTAAGCTTGTCGCTCCCTCGTGAAGCTTCTGGTCTCCTCCCTTGGTTCCCTGGGTGTCTTCTGGTCCAGAAAAAATCACCGTAAAGTTTCATCGCGTTTGGACTTTGTTTGATATAATTTTTCCCTGAAACAATAAAATAGGCAAAAACAGAAACTGGTACTGGGCTCTCGGTTAATAGGTTAGTTTCCAAAAATGATATAAAATTGCATATAAAGTATGTAAGATTGATAAAATAATAGCATGAAACAATAAAAAATTATAGATACGTGGAGACGTATCAGCAACCCCAAGCTTAATTCTTGCTCATCCTCGAGTAGGTAAATGATAAAACAAAGATAATTTTTGATTTTGAATGCTACCTAGCATGTCTATCATGTAATCTTCTTTCGGGATGAATATTGAGAAATGATGAAGTAATTGATATCAACATAATAATATCCATGAATACTAACACATAATCATTACTCTTCAAAATATACGATGCTTAAAAAATGTTATCCCTACTCATTGAATTATGTAAGCATGGCATGACTCCGTCTTCCTAACATAAGTACAAATCGTTGAGCACCCCGGTGCCAAAACAAGCAACTGTATCATACTTTTTTACGCGCTTCAGCATTTTTAACTTCACTCAATATATGAGCGTAAGGCACGGACTTAGCACTGCGGGTGGAATAGAATATGTTGATAGAGATTCATAAGGGAAGACAAAAACTGAAGAAAGTATCACATCAACTCGGCTAATTGTTAGGCAATTGAGAGGCCTAGCAATCCATATCAATGCGAGGAGTAGGGATTGCCATGCAACGGATGCACTAGGGCTATAAGTGTATGAAAGCTCACAACTGAAACTAAGTGGGTGTGCATCCAACTTGCTTGCTCATGAAGACCTCGGGTATTTGAGGAAGCCCATATACAAGCCAAGTTCTATAATGTAAAAATTCCCACTAGTATATGAAAGTGACAAATCATGAAGACTCTCTGTATGAAGAACATGGTGCTACTTGGAAGCACAAGTGTGGTAAAAGGATAGTAGCATTTCCTCTTCCCTCTTTTTCTCTCATTTTTTTGAACAATATCATGAACCTCATTCCCACTTATTCGAGACTCATTAGTCTCCATCATTCTTGACCTCACTGGGACAAAGCTCTAGAAATGATGATCATCACACTTTTATTTACTTACAACTCGATAAACTGAAACAATATGACTCTATATGAATGCCTCTGGCAGTGTACCAGGATGTGCAATGATCTAGCGTAAAATGTACTACAATGATGAGTGGTGGCTTTGCCACAAACATCATGTCAGCTCTATATGATCAAGCAAAGCAATATGACGATGAACACACAAGTCATGTGGATAGTAACCGTGGAAGTTGCATGGCAATATATCTCGGAATGGCTACGGAAATGCCATGATAGGTAGGTATGGTGGTTGTTTTGACGAAAGATATAACGAGGCTTATGTGTGATAGAGCGTATGATATAACAGGGTTTGGATGCACGTGAGAAGTTTGCACCGACTCTCGATGTGAGAAAGGGCAATGCATGGTACCGGAGAGGCTAGCAATATATGGATAGGTGGGAGTGTCGTATTTGTCCATGAACTCACATTAGTCATAAAGAACTCATATACTTATTGTGAAAGTGTTATTAGCCCTCGAAGCAAAGTATTCTCGTGTGCCTCTAGGGACGAGGTTGGTAGGAGTTAACCATCACGAGCCCCCGATTTGACAGCACAATGGATTTCGGTGAGGAATAAATATGCTCCAACATCCCTGCCATGACATGACGGACACTTAAATGAGTAATCATAACAAGCTTTAATATCGATATTTTTACTAACTAATGATTATGAATGAATACCCTTTAATATTATGACATCGATCTAATTAAAACATGGTTTCATATTCAGTGATCTACATGAAATTTTTTATCATATCACTCTTATATACCTATCATTCTTGAACTAATCATAATAACCTGTGCACATTGCCACTTCGTATTTCTTCCTATCACTCCCAAAAATATTTAAGTGAAGCATGAGAGTGCAAATGATTTCTATAAAATATGCCTACAGCCATGCTCTAACGATTTACGTGAAGCACATGAGCAATTGCCTAGCTCAAAAGATATAAGTGAAGCACATAGAGTACTCTAAGAAAAGTTCATCAATTTTGGAAAAAAAAGATCACAGATTTAGAAAAAGATTGAAAAGAACAATGCTACATAAACTACGGGATTAAATGGCAGGACTTAATTGGAGACTATATGGACCCACCCCTGAAATTCAGGAGGGACAGATTAATGAGCGCTGAGCACGTCCGTCCGTAAGTTGAATTCCGTACCTGCTCTGCAAGTGTAGTACTCCCTCCATTCCAAAAATGTCGTGCGTATAGATTTTTAAAGAATTCAAACTTATACAAGCATGACCAAATTTCTAGAGAAAAGCATATATATGTAGAATACCAAATACGTATTATTAGATACTCCCTCCGTTCCAGAATATAAGGTGTTTTGGTTTCCACACAAGCCAACCATTTGAATGTTTGAGCAAGATTCTTGAATAAAATAACAACATCTGCGATACCTAATAGATGAAATATTGTCGGTGTAAAAACCGGCAGACCTCGGGGGTAGGGGGTCCCGAGCTATGGATCTCGGACAGATGGTAACAGGAATAGGGAGACGAAGTTTACCCAGGTTCGGGCCCTCTCGATGGAGGTAAACCCTACGTCCTGCTCTTGTTTATATCAATGGAGATGTATCAAGTATAGAGTTGATCTATCTCGAGATCGTAAGATGTGTTCTAGTTCTAGGGCTAGGTGAATGAAATTGTATTGAAGTCCCCTCTAAGGGCTAAACCTTCCGGCTTATATACACGCCAGGTAGGGTGTCTAGGGTTACAAGGTCGGTATCTAGGCATGGAGGCGGCAGCAGAAGTCTTGGAGTACATGTCAAGTGATACGTCCATTTTGCATCATGTTTTATTGCTGTTATTTATAAAGTTTTTTATCAATATAACACTTCATGGAGTATTTCTAATGCCTTTTCTCTCTTAATATGCAAGGTTTACACAAAGAGGGAGAATGCCGGCAGCTGGATTTCAGGGCCTGAAAAAGCTACAACAGAGATACCTATTCTGCACATCTCCAAATGGGCTGAAATTATATGGAGAATTATTTTGAAATATATAAAAAATACTGGGCCAAAGATCCACCGGAGGAGGGGTGTGGAGGCCCTGGCCCACCTCAGGCCTCCTACTTCTGGTATATAGCTCATTTTACCCTGAAACAATTATGGGTAGACTTTCGGGACAAGGCGCCGCCGCCACGAGGCGGAACTAGAGCAGGAGCACTTTTGCTCTCCGGCGGGCAGATTCCGCCGGGGACACTTCCCTCCGGGAGGGGGAAATTGAAGCCTTCATCATCACCAACAACCCTCTCATCGTGGGAGGACCAATCTTCATCATCATCATCAACAGCACCATCTCATCTCAAACCCTAGTTCATCTCTTGTATTCGATCTTTGTGTCAAAACATCAGATTGGTACTTGTGTGTTGCTAGTAGTGTTGATTACTTATCGTAGTTGATGCTAGTTGGTTTGCTTGGTGAATTACTAAATGTTCAGATCTTTTATGTCATTCATTACCTCTCTGATCATGAACATGATGATGATGTGTGAGTAGTTACTTTTGTTCTTGAGGACATGGGAGAAGTCTTGTCATAAGTAATCATGTGAATTTGGCATTCGTTCGATATTTTGATGATATGTATGTTGTGAATCTCTTAGTGGTGTCATGTGAACGTCGACTACATGACACTTCACCATTCATGGGCCTAAGGGAACTCATTGTGGAGTAGTAATTAGATGATGGGTTGCTAGAGTGACAGAAGCATAAACCCCAGTTTATGTGCAACTTCGTAAGGGGCTGATTTGGATCCACACGTTTATTGCTATGGTTAGACTTTGTTTTAATTCTCTTTTCGTAGTTGTGGATGCTTGCGAGAGGGGGTAATCATAAGTGGCAGGCTTATTCAAGTAAGAACAGCACCCAAGCACCGGTCCACCCACATATCAAATCATCAAAGTAGTGAACGCGAATCAAATGAACATGGTGAAAGTGACTAGATGAAATTCCCGTGTGTCCTCAAGAACGTTTGCATCACTATAAGTACTTGTTCCGGCCTGTCCTTTGCACTCAAAAGGATTGGGCTATCTTGCTGCACCTTATTTACATTTGTCACTTGTTACTCGTTACAATTTACCTTGCCACCAAACTATCTGTTACCGCTTGTTTCAATGCTTGCAGAAACTACCTTGCTGAAAACCACTTGTCATTTCCTTCTGCTCCTTGTTGGGTTCGACACTCTTACTTATTGAAAGGACTACGATTGACCCCCTATACTTGTGGGTCATCAAGACTCTTTTCTGCGCCGTTGCCGGGGAGTGAAGCGCCTTTGGTGAGTGGAAATTGGTAAGGAAACATTTTTGTTACGTGCTGAAATTTATTGTCACTTGTCACTATGGAAAGTAATCCGTTGAGAAGTTTTTTTGGGGTATCTTTGCCTCAATCGGAAACCACCAGAGTTTCTTCTCCGCCACCTATTGAAACTTCTAAAAATATTGCTTATGAAATTCCTTTTGGTCTTGTTGAAAAACTGCTAGCTAATCCTTATGCAGGAGATGGAACTAAACATCCTGATATGCATTTGATCTATGTGGATGAAATTTGTGGATTGTTTAAGCTTGCAGGTTTATCTGGAGACAGAGCTAAGAAGAAAGTGTTTCCTTTATCTTTGGAGGGAAAGGCATTGACATGGTATAGACTATGTGATGATACTGACACATGGGATTGGAATCGTTTGAAACTGGAGTTCCACCAGAAATTTTATCCTATGCATTTGGTTCACCGTGATCGGAATTATATTTATAACTTCTGGCCTCGTGAAGGAGAAAGTATCGCTCAAGCTTGGGGGAGCCTCAAGTATATGCTTCACACATGCCCCAACCATGAGCTCTCAAGGGAAATAATTCTTCAAAAAATTTATGCTCGACTTTCTCATAATGATCGAACTATGCTTGATTCCTCTTCAACTGGCTCTTTTATGAAGAAGACTATTGAATTTAAATGGGATCTTCTTGAAAAGATTAAGCGCAACCATGAGGATTGGGAGGTCGACAAAGGTAATGAGTCAGGTATAAATCTTGATTTTGATTGTGTTAAATCTTTTATGGAAACAGATTCTTTTCAGAAATTTAGCACCAAGTATGGACTTGACTCTGAGATAGTAGCCTCCTTTTGTGAATCTTTTGCTGCACATGTTGATCTTCCTAAGGAGAAGTGGTTTAAATACCATCCTCCCATAGCAATTAAGGAAAAACCTCCTGAGATTAAAGAAGAAAAAACTATTGTTTACAATGTTGATCTAGTTGTTCCTACTGCTTGTTTTGAGAAACCACCTTTTCCTGTTAGAATTAAAGAGCACTCTAAGGTTTCTTCTGTAGTTAGGAAAAGTTATGTTAGAACTCCTACACCTTCTGAGAAAATTAAGGTTGAACCTAGCATTGCTTTAGTTAAAGATCTTTTAGTTGATGAATTGGACGAACATGTTATTTCCTTCTGTGACAATGCATCTAGAATTGCTAGTCATGATCCTAAGAATAAAAATAGACCCGTAGTTGGCATGCCTGTTATTTCTGTTAAAATTGGAGATCATTGCTATCATGGTTTATGTGATGTGGGTGCTAGCATTAGTGCTATTCCTTTTACCTTATATCAAGAAGTCATGAATGACATTGCACCCACTGAGATTGAGGATATTGATGTCACTATTAAGCTTGCCGACAGAAATACTATTTCACCACTTGGTATTGTCAGAGATGTTGAAGTCTTGTGTGGTAAGATCAAATACCCTACTGATTTTCTTGTTCTTGGTTATCCACAAGATAGCTTTTGTCCAATCATATTTGGTAGACCTTTCTTGAATACTGTTAATGCTCAAATTGATTGTGCTAAGGAGATTGTTAGTGTCAACTTTGGTGGTGTGTCTCGTGAATTTAATTTCTCTAAGTTTCGTAGACAACCACACGATATAGAGTTGCCTAGCAAGGATGAGATTGTTAGTATTGCTGCTATTGATGTGCCTCCTACTGATCCTTTAGAACAATATTTGCTTGAGCATGAGAATGATTTACATATGAATGAAAGGAATGAAATAGATGAAGTTTTCTTTAAGCAACCACCTATCCTTAAGCATAATTTGCCTGTTGAAACTCTTGGAGGTCCTCCTCCACCTAAGAGTGATCCTGTTTTTCAATTGAAGCAATTGCCTGATACTCTGAAATATGCTTATCTTGATGAAAAGAAAATATATCCTATTATTATCAGTGCTAACCTTTCAGCGCACGAGGAAAAGAGATTATTAAAAGTTCTAAAGAAGCATCGAGCTGCTATTGGATATACTCTGGATGATCTTAAGGGCATTAATCCCACTCTATGTCAGCACAAGATTAATATGGAGCCAGATGCTAAACCTGTTATTGATCACCAACGTCGATTGAATCCAAAAATGAAAGAGGTGGTAAGAACTAAAATATTAAAGCTTCTGGAAGCAGGTATTATCTATCCTATAGCTGATAGTAAATGGGTGAGTCCAGTTCATTGTGTTCCTAAAAAGGGTGGTATTACTGTTGTTCCTAATGATAAAGATGAGCTTATTCCTCAGAGGATAGTAACTGGTTATAGGATGGTGATAGATTTTAGAAAATTGAATAAGGCTACTAGGAAAGATCATTATCCTTTGCCTTTTATTGATCAAATGTTAGAAAGGTTGTCTAAGCACACACACTTTTGTTTCCTAGATGGTTATTCTGGTTTTTCTCAAATACCTGTTGCACAATCTGATCAAGAGAAAACCACATTTACCTGTCCTTTTGGAACTTTTGCTTATAGACACATGCCTTTTGGTTTATGTAATGCACCTGCTACTTTTCAAAGATGTATGTCTACTATCTTCTCTGACTTTTGTGAAAAGATTGTTGAGGTTTTCATGGATGATTTCTCCGTTTACGGAACTTCATTTGATGATTGCTTAAGCAACCTTGATCGAGTTTTGCAGAGATGTGAAGAAACAAATCTCGTCTTGAACTGGGAAAAGTGCCACTTTATGGTTAATGAAGGTATTGTCCTGGGCCATAAAATTTCTGAAAGAGGTATTGAGGTCGACAAAGCTAAGGTTGATGCTATTGAGAAGATGCCATGTCCTAAGGATATTAAAGATATAGAAGTTTCCTTGGTCATGCTTTTTTCTATAGGAGGTTTATTAAAGACTTCTCTAAAATTTCTAGGCCTCTTACCAATCTTTCGCAAAAAGATGTTCCTTTTGTTTTTGATGATGATTGTGTAGAAGCCTTTGAAACTCTTAAGTCAGCCTTAATTTCTGCACCTATTGTTCAGCCACCTCATTGGGATTTACCTTTTGAAATTATGTGTGATGCTAGTGATTATGCTGTTGGTGCTGTTCTAGGGCAGAGAGTTGATAAGAAACTGAATGTTATTCATTATGCTAGTAAGACTTTGGACACTGCCCAAAGGAATTATGCTACCACTGAAAAATAGTTTCTAGCAGTTGTATTTGCTTGTGATAAGTTTAGATCTTACATTGTTGATTCCAAAGTTACTATTCATACTGATCATGCTGCTATTAAATATCTCATGGAAAAGAAAGATGCTAAGCCTAGGCTTATTAGGTGGGTTCTTTTGTTACAAGAGTTTGATCTTCATATTGTAGATAGGAAAGGGGCTGAGAATCCCGTGGCTGATAACTTGTCTAGATTGGAAAATGTGCTTGATGACCCACAATCTATAAATGATAGTTTTCCTGATGAGCAACTAGCTGCTATTAATGTTTCTCATAGTACTCCTTGGTATGCAGTCTATGCTAATTATATTGTTGCTAAGTTTATACCTTCTAGTTTTACCTACCAGCAAAAGAAAAAATTCTTTTATGATTTGGGACACTATTTCTGGGATGACCCACATCTTTATAAAGAAGGTGTGGATGGTATTGTTAGACATTGTGTACCTGAGCATGAACAGGAACAAATTCTTCGAAAGTGTCACTCCGAAGCTTATGGAGGACACCATGCAGGAGATAGAACCGCACATAAGGTATTGCAATCTAGTTTTTATTGGCCTACTCTCTTCAAGGACACTCGTAAGTTTGTCTTATCTTGTGATGAGTGTCAAAGGATTGGTAATATCAGTAGACGTCAGGAAATGCCTATGAATTATTCCCTTGTTATTGAACCATTTGATGTTTGGGGTTTTGATTACATGGGACCTTTTCCAAAGTCCAACGGGTATACTCATATTCTTGTTGCTGCGTATTATGTCACTAAGTGAGTAGAAGCTATCCCTACTAGTAGTGCTGATCACAACACCTCTATTAAAATGCTTAAGGAAGTTATTTTCCCAAGGTTTGGAGTCCCTAGATATATTATGACTGATGGTGGTTCACATTTTATTCATGGTGCTTTCCGTAAGATGCTTGCTATATATGATGTTAATCATAGAATTGCATCCCCCTATCATCCTCAATCTAGTGGTCAAGTTGAGTTGAGCAATAGGGAGATAAAGTTGATTTTGCAAAAGACTGTCAATAGATCTAGAAAGAATTGGTCTAAGAAATCAGATGATGCTTTGTGGGCTTATAGAACTGCTTATAAGAATCCTATGGGCATGTCTCCTTATAAAATGGTTCATGAAAAAGCATGTCATTTACCTCTTGAATTGGAACATAAAGCTTTTTGGGCTGTTAAAGAACTTAACTATGATTTCAAGCTTGCAGGTGAGAAGAGGTTATTTGACATTAGCTCACTCAATGAATGGAGGACCCAGGCTTATGATAATGCCAGGTTGTTCAAAGAAAAAGTCAAACGATGGCATGATAGGAGGATCCAAAAGAGAGAATTCAAAGTGGGTGAATATGTTTTATTATATAATTCTCGTCTTAGGTTCTTTGCAGGTAAACTTCTCTCCAAATGGGAAGGACCATATATTATCGAAGAAGTTTATCGTTCTGGAGCCATAAAGATCAATAATGCCGCGGGTACTAACCCGAAGGTGATAAATGGACAAAGAATCAAGCACTACATCTTAGGTACACCCATTAATGTTGAGACTAATATTATTGACACTATTACACCGGAGGAACGTATCAAGGAGTCCTTCCGAAACACTCCAGAATACTGAAAAAGGGGTAGGTACGTGATACGGTAAGTAAACGGACTCTGAAAAATCTGCAAAAATATATTCTGTTAGTTTTGGAATATTTAGAAAAATACAAAAATAAAAGGAAGCTGAGAGGGTCCACCAGGTGCCCACACAGCACCTGGGCGCCCCCCCTTGGGCGCGCCCTGATGTTGTGTGGGGCCCTGGTGCACCTTCCCGACTCCGTTTTCCTCCTGTTTACTTGTTATGCAAGATTAAAAAAATCTATATATACTCACCGAATTTATTTGACCACCGTATCGCGAGATATCTTCAGTTCTTGTTTCTTGCTGTTTTCTGTCAGATCTAAAATCTCCATGGCCTCCTCAAGCTCCTCCAAGGACAAGTTCTACGAGAACGTCATCAACCCTTACCTCCCTAAGGTGATGAAGCACCCTCAGGAAGTTGTGACTCGTGAGGGGGTGCTCCACATCCGGGATGTCCAAGGCCCCAAAAAGACCGGGAGCGTGGAGGAAAGGCTTGAAGCGGTGGAGCAAGAGATCTTCAAGTGCAAGGGGATGGAGGAGCGTGGACTCAGCGCCAACCACTCTATGATCACGACATTCATGCGTGAGAATAGGGTGGATGGCCAATCTTTGGAGAACATCGTCCTCAAGTTTAACGACCGCATCGACTATCTCCAAGATCAAATCTACGACCTCCGGCGTCAAAACTATGAGTATGAAGAAAAATTCAGAGGTATGAGTTTAGCTGCAAGTTTCAGGGCTCCGGAGCCTCGCTCCGCGTACTATGGTGGAGAGACCACCCCATGGAAGCCGGAGGATGATCTTACTTCTTCATCACCACCATCACCTAAGGAGGCTTGACCACATGGGTATGGGCACTCCCTTTGGCTTGTGCCAAGCTTGGGGGAGGTGCCCCGGTATCGTATCACCATCACTTTTATTATCTTTTGCTATTTTCAATTCGATCCTTAGTTATTTCGTGATCTAGTAGAATAAAAGTTTAGTTTGATCTATCTTTGAGTGCTAGTTTCTCTCTATCTATCTATGTAATCATGTGTGAGATATATAATAAAGAGTAGTTTGTGTTTTGCTTGTCTACTTTTATGCATCAATCAAAAGAAATAATGAAAAGAAAAAAATCATATGCTAATCTTATGGTGAGTAATGACATCACATAAAGAAAAGTGTAAGTGGTAAAATTTATTGAAGGTTGACAAACATAGCATTGGTCAATGGTGCAATTCATGAAAAAGTTAATAAGGAAGAGAAGAACCACATGCAAATATACTATCTTGGACATCTTTTATGATTGAGAGCACCCATTAAATATTATATGTCAAATGGTTGATGTTGGACAAGGAAGACAACGTAATGGGTTATGGTTGTTCATATTCACATAGAAGTTATATTGTCATGGATCCTCCAACATGGGGTGCTTGCCCAATACCTTTGCTAGCCAAAAACTCCGCACTAAGTAGAAATACTACTTGTGCATCCAAAACCCTTTAACCAAATTCATGTCATAAGAGTCCACCATACCTACCTATGGATTGAGTAAGATCCCTCAAGTAAGTTGTCATCGGTGCAATAAAGCAATAAAAATTGCTCCTAAATATGTACGGTCTTTTATTGTAAGGGAAAATAAGCACGGTACGAACTTGTGATGGCAAAGAATATAAGCGACAGACTGCATAATAAAGGTTGCTATCATAAGGGGCAATATCACGTGACGTTCCTTTGCACTAAGAGTGAGTGCATCCAAAATTAAAAGCGCATGATAACCTCTGCTTCCCTCTGCGAAGGGCCTATCATTTATTTTATGCAAAGAGTCAAAGTTTTTCCCTCTATTCCTTTTTTATTTTTTCCTTTGGCAAGCATCATGTGGTGGGGAAAGATCTAGGCACATATATCCAGTTGAATGTGGGTGAGCATGAGTTATGATTGTTGACATCACCGTTGAGGTGAATAAGTTGGGATTCCTATCTTCCTCTGTGTCCGGCTTAAACTTGATGCTCCATATGTATGGGGTGAGTGTTAGCAATCATGAAAGACTAGATGATAGTTGAGTATGTGGACTTGCCAAAAGGCTCCTACATGTGACCCTTCCTGAAAGTACAATGAATTGCAATTGCGTTGTTGACTGAGAACATAGTTTGTTAGTTTTTAAGAAAGTTTATGCTTCATACTTCAATATTGTGGTGAATTGTTACTTGCTCATGAGAAGTTTATGATGATATTTGTTGTTGTTATGTTATTATTCATGATGCTTCCATGTCCATATTTTATTTTTATCGACACCTCTCTCTCTAAGCATGTGGGCATGTTTTTCGATTTCGGCTTTCGCTTGAGGACAAGCGAGGTCTAAGCTTCGGGGAGTTGATAAGTCCATTTTGCATCTTGTTTTATTGCTGTTATTTATAAAGTTTTTGATCAATATAACACTTCATGGAGTATTTTTAATGCCTTTTCTCTTTTAATATGCAAGGTTTACACAAAGAGGGAGAATGCTGGCAGCTGGATTTCAGGGCCTAAAAAGCTACAGCAGAGATACCTATTCTGCACATCTCCAAATGGGCTGAAATTTTATGGAGAATTATTTTGGAATATATAAAAAATACCGGGCCAAAGATCCACTGGAGGAGGGGTGCCAGGTGCCCACACAGCACCTGGGCGCGCCCCCCCTGGGGCGTGCCCTGGTGTTGTGTGGAGGCCCTGGCCCACCTCAGGCCTCCTCCTTCTGGTATATAGCTCATTTTACCCTGAAACAATTATGGGGAGACTTTCGGGACGAGGCGCCGCCGCCACGAGGCGGAACTAGAGCAGGAGCACTTTTGCTCTCCGGCGGGCAGATTCTGCCAGGGACACTTCCCTCCGGGAGGGGGAAATCGAAGCCTTCGTCATCACCAACAACCCTCTCATCGTGGGAGGACCAATCTTCATCATCATCATCAACAGCACCATCTCATCTCAAACCCTAGTTCATCTCTTCTATTCGATCTTTGTGTCAAAACATCAGATTGGTACTTGTGTGTTGCTAGTAGTGTTGATTACTTATCGTAATTGATGCTAGTTGGTTTGCTTGGTGAATTACTAAATGTTCAGATCTTTTATGGCATTCATTACCTCTTTGATCATGAACATGATGATGATGTGTGAGTAGTTACTTTTGTTCTTGAGGACATGGGAGAAATCTTGTCATAAGTAATCATGTGAATTTGGCATTCGTTCGATATTTTGATGATATGTATGTTGTGATTCTCTTAGTAGTGTCATGTGAACGTCGACTACATGACACTTCACCATTCATGGGCCTAAGGGAACTCATTGTGGAGTAGTAATTAGATGATGGGTTGCTAGAGAGACAGAAGCTTAAACCCCAGTTTATGCGCTACTTCGTAAGGGGCTGATTTGGATCCACACGTTTATTGCTATGGTTAGACTTTGTCTTAATTCTCTTTTCGTAGTTGCGGATGCTTGCGAGAGGGGGTAATCATAAGTGGGAGGCTTGTTCAAGTAAGAACAACACCCAAGCACCGGTCCACCCACATATCAAATCATCAAAGTAGCGAACGCGAATCAAATGAACATGGTGAAAGTGACTAGATGAAATTCCCGTGTGTCCTCAAGAACGTTTGCATCACTATAAGTAGTTGTTCCGGTCTGTCCTTTGCACTCAAAAGGATTGGGCTATCTTGCTGCACCTTATTTACATTTGTCACTTGTTACTCGTTACAATTTACCTTGCCACCAAACTATCTGTTACCGCTTGTTTCAGTGCTTGCAGAAACTACCTTGCTGA
Organism: Secale cereale; assembly: GCA_902687465.1. Classification (NCBI taxonomy): domain Eukaryota; kingdom Viridiplantae; phylum Streptophyta; class Magnoliopsida; order Poales; family Poaceae; genus Secale; species Secale cereale. The sequence goes on along the minus strand of LR738709.1, from coordinate 724,193,608 downwards.
AAACTACTTGTCATTTCCTTCTGCTCCTCGTTGGGTTCGACACTCTTACTTATCGAAAGGACTACGATTGACCCCCTATACTTGTGGGTCATCATCAAGTCTTTGGCAGGCGTAGTCTTGATCTCTCCTCCTGCGTATACATTCCGGAGTCCATCTTGATAAAAATGAGGGCCCACTGGCCCAACCCGAGGAATATGGGCCGACTAAGTTAGTACCCCTAGTCTAGGACACTGTCAGCAGCCCCTGAACTTGTCTTCGATGCTGAGGACGATGCCCTTGAACTTCGGTTCTGGAGTCTTCCGCTCGGCAGGCAAGTTCCTTACATGATCCCTTCAGAATAGCTTCAGTCAGTCCTCGGGAAGATTGATAGTCCCGCCAGGGGGGCCAGCTCCATCGCACGTGGCCTCTGCCTTCTGATCTTGGGTACTGTGTCTTACGGGGAAGCGAGGCAATTTATGGCGAAACGTCGAAGCGCCGGCCTCTCCCCCTTTTTATCCACGAGTCGGGCGTGCGGATTTACCACAAACCCCAACTCCTCTTTCCAAGCAAATCACGCAAACGCTCCCTTTCCTCCCAAGTCCAACCTCGAGGGATCCCCATGGCGAGCAACGCAGGTTCTTCGAGGCGCCCTCACGGCCTTCCCTCCTCTCATTTCGGAGAGATTTCGCAGTATTTTCTTACGATGACCTGGTCAAGAGAGTACACAGTCGGTAGATGTGACCGGACACGAGGGCGCGTTGACAGACGCGACCTCTCAGGAGCCGTTGCTTCAATGCAGACGTAGCTTGCCGAGGAACAACTCCGACCGCTGCGCCGCATTGAAGTGGCTGGTTGTCCATTCGCATGGCATGGCCGTGGCTTTATAAGCCATGCTCCGGTGCCTTCCACATCGCACTCACTGCATCGATCCGCCCCGTGCGATCACTACAAAGGCGCCCGTTTGCATTAGCCACTACCTCGGAGACGGCAGCAGCTCGTCGTCCCGAAGCCCCCTAACGGCGCAGGAGTACGCCGACAGGGAGCGGCGCCGGCAGGACAGTCAGATAGGTCTGGGGGCGCCATGTGTAAACAAGTCCAGAGCTTCTCCGGGGAGCGAGGTGGTACTAACAAGTTCGGTGCAGCCGTGTGCAGCGGCGTAGGAGTTGTTTTGGGCTGAAACATACAGGCCCATGAAACACGTTTCTTGGTTTTCCGCGAACGGGCGCACACCCTCCCTCTCTGCTGGGCCAGCCTGTTTAGCTTTTTTATTTTGTGTTAAAACTGCAAAAAAAAAAACATGCGCACAATGGGAAAATTCGAACCCACGATCTCATTCTCGCACTTAAACTGTAATAACCACCTCGGACATCACGTCTATTGTAATTAATTACCCTCATTTCCTTCTTTTTTCTGCTATCTTTTCTGTCCGCCAAATGTAACTTCTATTCACGGTTTTTCTTTCCTTTTTTCGCAACTGCGTGAACATTTTGCTATTCGAAATTTTTTATGCAAGTTCATGAACCTTTTTTGCAAAACCCGTGGACCTTTTTCAAATACGCAAACTTTTTTTAAATCCACAAATTATTTTCAATTTTTAATGTTTTTCCCAAAATTCATGAACTTTTCCGAAAATCAATGAATTTTTTTCAAAATTAGTGAACTTTTTAAAAATCAATAAAAAATTAAATACATGATTTTTTTTGAAAATGATGAATTTTTTCAAACTCATTATCTTTCAAAATTGATGAACTTTTTTCAAAATCAAGAAATTTATTTCAAATTTGTGAACTTTTTTCATAATTTGATGAACTTTTTCCAAAATCGATGTACTTTTTGACTCCTCCCCCACCAATATAAGTATTCGAACTCTTCATGGAACCAACAATAACCTGGCTTCAGAATCTCGAGACCGAGCAACATAGCTTGTCCACCATCAGGAACGAGAGCTATTTAACCTTCTTCTAGAGATATATTATATAACCAGAATTAATTATTTGAAAATAAATTAACAAAAAAACCCATGAATTTTGAAAAAAAATCAAAAGTAGAAAGGGTTCGTGAAAAATGGGAAAAGTTCATCGATTTCGAAAAAAAGTTCGTCCATTTGAAAAAAGTTCATCAATTTTGAAAAAGTTCATCAAAGTTTGAAAAAAGTTCACAAAATTGATCAACTGAAAATGGTCCTCACGATGATCATGAGACATACTTGTTGCACGACATAGTCAATGCTGGGACGGTCAGACGGGTGAGTGTGAGATATTATAGTGCACCAGCAAGGCTACGATACAACGAGAGAAGGAGGGAAGGCGCGCTACAATTAAGGGCTTCTCCAACGCCGGCCCGCAAATCTCAAACGAATTTTAATGAGAAAGACAAAATTTTATGCAAGCTCAAACAAACCAGACGATATTCATTCAAACTTAGATAATTTTTTACATAAAACCGGACGATATTTCGTCCGGTGAAGTAAACACTTAAAAAAAATCTAATCCTACACTACCCTATACTTCACGGTGACTGCAAGCCAACCGATACAAACGCAACACCACACACGCCCAAGGCCGGATACAAAAGGTGCCGAACAACAGCTACATCACTCCAAACGACTCCAAGCAAACAACGATGCCGACCAGTAAAGGGGCAGAAGGCCTCTCCATCAACCCCGAAACGACCCCATTGGCAAGAACGAGGCCCAGCCAGTCGAAACTAGGCAGGGAAAAGGGCGCCGTCGGCTGCAAGCCACGGTGCAGCCACCCCACCACGGAAACCAGGGACCAGGGCCACGGTCACCATCAGCCATGGCGATGGCAATGCTGGGAGACACCCATGTCTCCCTCCCGAGGGCGCCCTTGCCCCCTAGGCAGCCACGGACGCATGCCACGTCGAGCAACTGTTCCCCATACGTAGGGCTCGCCACCAGCCACAGATCTGAGAGCCACATGGGCAGAGATGGGGGAGGAGCCGACCACCGCCACTGTGGCTCCAGCTCCATCGGCCAAGACGGCCGCGGCAGAGGCAGCCACCCGCAGCCCAAGACGTCATATATTTAGGAACGGAGGGATTATTTGAGAATTGGATTATATACTCCCTCCATTCCATAATGTAGTGCATATAGATTTTCCCTTTTCTTTTTTTTCCTTTTATGATTTTTTCTTTTTCTTTTTCAGGTTTAGTTCTTCTGGTTTTCTTCTAGTCTTTTTTCTTTTTTTTTGTAGTTTTCTGTATTATAAACATTATTCTAATATATGTTGAACATTTTTTAAAAGTTAAGCTTTCTCCAGCGGCCTCTTTTAGTTGTGAGGGTGACCACCAAACTGAATCCCTCCCCTTCTAAATCGGGGGGACCTATGCAGCATTGTTCTTTTTGTCCGCCCATGGGTGGGGGGACCTATGCTGCATGGCAGGTGGTGGGGATGTGCGCACGTTGGCCGAGGGAGACTGGGTCGCGTCGGCTGGGTGTTGGATAGCGATTGGCGCGAGGTGATTTGCGGGGAGTACGAGCGGACTACCCCAGTGGTACGAGGGCGTGTGGGCATCAATCCCGGAGGCGATCGGGTCCTAGGTAGGTGCGGGTGGGCGTTCGAGGTAGATTGGGATGTAGGGGGCGCCAGGTGGGGGATTTTCTGCGGCAGTTTGTTTTGGTGTGACGGGTGTGTCTTCAGCGTACGGAAAAGATGTTTCGTCAAAATTGACATGGTCGAAAAAAGAAGAAGAGATGAGGCCTTTTTTCTTTTGTGGGGTAAATGAGAACTTCATTCCAAAGGTGCAGAAATACAATCTAGAGGCAAGATTTCCTCAATACATGGAGACCCTCTGTGTAGCCGAATGGCAGTGCTACATTCAGTACGGCTATATCTTGCCAAAGCATCTGTAACTCTATTCTGACTACATTCGCAAAAAAAAAAAAAACCTCTATTCTGACTACGAAGAAGTTTCTATGGAATAAACTCCCTGCCAGCTCTTAACCCTTTAATTTCTAGCACTAGATGACCGTACACCGAACGGCCCAAAGAATCACCGGAGAAGATAGATAGGGCCTTGGACGAGTCAGATTGCACAATGACTGGAAGCTCTGTATGTTGTATAGCAAGTGCCATACCTTGCATTATTGCGTGAATTTCCACCTCCAAAGCATCACCGTAGTTGAACAGAAATCTATATGCTGCGAACATGACTGACCTGTCGTGGCCACGCAGAATCGTGCCTGCTGTCGCCGTGCCATCTACCTCGGAGAAAGCACCATCTACAGACAGCGCCACCTGTCCAACTGGGGGTGTTGGCCAGGCCATGGGTGGTGGGGTATTCTTCAACGTTGGTCGCATCGAATCCACTTCCAACGACATCTTCCCTTTTATGATCTCCTTAGTCAAGAACTTGCAGGTGTTGTCGATAGATTGCCAATAGCTCCGTAAGAATTCGACCGAGGTATTAACCACCGCGGGGGGGGGGGGGGGG
>LR738709.1:724098748-724189078 GCA_902687465.1 Secale cereale | reverse complement strand
GGGGTCTCCTTCCCATGGACAATATCATTCCTCGGTTGCCATATCCTCCAAACTAGCATGATGATCATGCTTCTCGTTGAGTCCGGACAGCGTCAAGGATGTACAACAACCAGTCAACTCCTGTGTCCATCAACTTCTCATTGGTCGGGAATGGCCAAAACTCTCTCATGCCATTCCAAAGTAGAATGGCGTGGTTGCATGTGACCAGGGCATGGAAGTACAATTCCCTGTCAACCCCACACATAGGGCAAAGCGAACTAGTCTGTAAGCGATGAACTGATTTTCCTTTAGCTGTCGCTAATGCTCCAATACAGGCCTTCCACGCGATCATCTTCATCTTCTGTGGAACACTTGCATGCCAAATCATGTTCCACAGTGTCCTATTTCCATCAGGGTTCGAGCTTGATGCACCATTTCCTAAAGCCTCCTCATGATCCTTGCAATTTATCTATTTACAACTACTAGATTTAATCATTGCAATTAACGAGTTCAAGGGGATTGACACCCCTCTTGCCCACGTTGGGTGCAAGTATTTGCTTTTGTTGTGTGTAGGTGTTGTCGACGATTGTTTGCGTGAATCTCTGACTGGATTCAATAACCTTGGTTCTCACTGAGGAAATACTTATTCGCCACTGTACTGCATCTCCCTTCCTCTTCGGGGGAAAAACCCAACGCAGCTCACAAGTAGCACTGCCACATGCAAAATGTCCAGATGCTCTGCATGGTTGGCTACATGCAGGCATGTTGGTACCTTCTTTTGTTAATTTTTGTATCTCGTGCATTCAGTTGAGCATGTATGCATGGTTGGGTCTCATGTGCATGTACATTCACATTTGAGCTTTGCTGGATGGATTGATAAGACTACATGAGAACATGCATGTCACATACATAGGCAAAAACACGGGAGACCGGAAATAAAATTTGGGCCAGTCGACAGATCGAAATCAAATAATAACCAAATTTGCATTAGTTTTCTAAAGAACGAATGAATTAGTTGCATTGGTATTTGATCTATGGTGTCTCTACTTCTCTGAATGAAAATAATGAATTAGTGGTATCGGTATTACCCTTTAAGAAGAAAGAGAAGTAAAAAGAAAAACGACAAATTTTGCATGCGGTTTGCATTGGAATTGCCCTCTTTTATAACTAGATGAAAACCCCGCATGTTTAAAATTGCGCCGTTTAAGAAGAAATTTTTTGATTTTGAATGCTACCTAGCATGTCTATCATGTAATCTTCTTTCGGTATGAATATTGAGAAACAATGAAGTAATTGATATCAACATAATAATATCCATGAATACTAACACATAATCATTACTCTTCTAAATATACGGTGCTTAAAAAATATTATCCCTACTCATTGAATTATGTAAGCATGGCATGACTCCGTCTTCCTAACATAAGTACAAATCGTTGAGCACCCCGGTGCCAAACCAAGCAACTGTATCATACTTTTCACGTGCTTCAGCATTTTTAACTTCACTCAATATATGAGCGTAAGTCACGGAGTTAGCACTGCGGGTGGAATAGAATATGTTGATAGAGATTCATAAGGGAAGACAAAAACTAAAGAAAGCATCGCATCAACTCGGCTGATCGTTAGGCAATTGAGAGGCCTAGCAAGCGATATCAATGCGAGTAGGGATTGCCATGCAACGGATGCACTAGAGCTATAAGTGTATGAAAGCTCACAACTGAAACTAAGTGGGTGTGCATCCAACTTGCTTGCTCATGAAGACCTCGGGCATTTGAGGAAGCCCGTATACAAGCCAAGTTCTATAATGTAAAAATTCGCACTAGTATATGAAAGTGACAAACCATGGAGACTCTCTGTATGAAGAACATGGTGCTACTTTGAAGCACAAGTGTGGTAAAAGGATAGTAGCATTTCCTCTTCCCTCTTTTTCTCTCATTTTTTTCTCATTTTTTCGAACAATGTCATGAACCTCATCCCCACTTTTTTGAGACTCATTAGTCTCCATCATTCTTGACCTCACTGGGACAAAGCTCTAGAAATGATGATCATCACACTTTTATTTACTTACAACTCAATAAACTGAAACAATATGACTCTATATGAATGCCTCTGGCAGTGTACCAGGATGTGCAATGATCTAGCGTAACATGTATTACAATGATGAGTGGTGGCTTTGCCACAAATATCATGTCAGCTCTATATGATCAAGCAAAGCAATATGACGATGAACACACAAGTCATGTGGATAGTAACCGTGGAAGTTGCATGGCAATATATTTCGGAATGGCTACGGAAGTAGGTATGGTGGTTGTTTTGACGAAAGATATAACGAGGCTTATGTGTTATAGAGCGTATGATATAACAGGGTTTGGATGCACCTGCGAAGTTTGCACCGACTCTCGATGTGAGAAAGGGCAATGCATGGTACCGGAGAGGCTAGCAATATATGGATAGGTGGGAGTGTTATATTAGTCCATGAACTCACATTAGACATAAAGAACTCATATACTTATGGTGAAAGTGTTATTAGACTTCAAAGCAAAGTATTCCCGCATGCCCCTAGGGACGAGGTTGGTAGGAGTTAACCATCGCGTGCCCCCGATTTGACAGCACAAGGGATTTCGGTGAGGAATAAATATGCTCCAACATCCCCGCCATGCCATGACAGACACTTAAATGAGTAATCATAACAAGCTTTAATATCGATATTTTTACTAACTAATGATTATGAATGAATACCCTTTCATATTATGACATCGATCTAATTAAAACATGGTTTCATATTCAGTGATCTACATGAAAGTTTTTATCATATCACTCTTATATACCTATCATTCTTGAACTAATCATTATAATCCGTGCACATTGCCACTTCCTATTTCTTCCTATCACTCTCAAAAAGATTTAAGTGAAGCATGAGAGTGCAAATGATTTCTATAAAATATGCCTACAGCCGTGCTCTAAAGATTTAAGTGAAGCACATGAGCAACTGCCTATCTCAAAAAATATAAGTGAAGCACATAGAGTACTCTAAGAAAACTTCATCAATTTTGGAAAAAAGGATCATAGATTCAGAAAAAATTGAAAAAAACAATGCTACATAAACTACGGGATTAAATGGCAGGACTTAATTGGAGACTATATGGACCCACCCCTGAAATTCAGGGGGGACAGATTAATGAGCGTTGAGCACGTCCGTCCGTAAGTTGAATTCCGTACCTGCTCTGCAAGTGTAGTACTCCCTCCATTCCGAAATGTAGTGTGTATAGATTTTTAAAGAATTCAAACTTTACCAAGCTTGACCCAATTTCTAGAGAAAAGCATATACATGTAGAATACCAAATACGTATTATTAGATACTCCCTCCGTTCCAGAATATAAGGTGTATTGGTTTCCACGCAAGTCGACCATTTGAATGTTTGAGCAAGATTCTAGAATAAAATAACAACATCTGCGATACCTAATAGATAAAATATTGTCGGTGTAAAAACCGGCAGACCTCGGGGTAGGGACCGGGTCCCGAGCTATGGATTTCGGATAGATGGTAACAGGAATAGGGAGATGATGTTTACCCAGGTTCAGGCCCTGTCGATGGAGGTAAAACCCTACGTCCTGCTCTTGTTTATATATCAATGGAGATGTATCAAGTACAGAGTTGATCTACCTCGAGATCGTAAAATGCGTTCTAGTTCTAGGGCTTGGTGAATGAAATTGTGTTGAAGTCCCCTCTAAGGGCTAAACCCTCCGGCTTATATACACGCCAGGTAGGGTCTCTAGGGTTACAAGGTCGGTATCTAGACGTGGAGGCGGCAACAGAAGTCTTGGAGTACATGTCAAGTCTTCGACAGGCGTACTCTTGATCTCTCCTCCTGCGTATACATTCCGGAGTCCATCTTGATAAGAATGAGGGCCCACTGGCCCAGCCCGAGGAATATGGGCCGACTAGGTTAGTTCCCCCTAGTCTAGGACACCGTCAGTAGCCCCTGAACTGGTCTTCGATGCTGAGGACGACGCCCTTGAACTTTGGTTTCGGAGTCTTCGGCTCGGCAGGCAAGTTCCTTATATGATCCCTTCAGAATAGCCTCAGTCAGTCCTCGGGAAGATTGATAGTCCCGCCAGGGGGCCCAGCTCCGCTGGACGTGGCCTCTGCCTTCTGATCTTGGGTACTGTGTCTTACGGGGAAGCGAGCCAATTTATGGCGAAACGTCGAAGCGCCGGCCTCTCCCCCTTTTTATCTACGAGTCGGACGTGCGAATTTACCACAAACCCCAACTCCTCTTTTCAAGCAAATCGCGCAAACGCTCCCCTTCCTCCCAAGTCCAACCTCGAGGGATCCCCATGGCGAGCGCGCAGGTTCTTCGAGGTGCCCTCACGGCCTTCCCTCCTCTCATTTCGGAGAGATTTCGCAGTATTTTCTTACGATGACCTGGTCGAGAGAGTACGTAGTCGGGTGATGTAACCGGACACGAGGGCGCGTTGACAGACGCGACCTCTCAGGAGTCGTCGCTTCAATGCAGACGCAGCTTGCCGAGGAACAGCTCCGACCGCTGTGCCGCATTGAAGTGGCTGGCTGTCCGTTCGCATGGCCTGGCCGTGGCTTTATAAGCCAAGCTCCGGCGCCATCCACATCGCACTCACCGCATCGATCCGCCCCGTGCGATCACTACAAAGGCGCCCGTTTGCATTCGCCACTACCTCGGAGGCGGCAGCAGCTCGTCGTCCTGAAGCCCCCTAATGGCGCAGGAGTACGCCGATAGGTAGCGGCGCCGGCAGGACAGTCTGATAGATCTAGGGGCGCCGTGTGTAAACAAGTCCGGAGCTTCTCCGGGGAGCGAGGTGGTACTAACAAGTTCGGTGCAGCCGTGTGCAGCGGCGTAGGAGTTGTTTTGGGCTGAAACATACAGGCCCGTGAAACACGTTTCTTTGTTTTCCGCGGACGGGCGCACACCCTCCCTCTCTGCTGGGCCGGCCTGTTTAGCTTTTTTTTTGTTAAAACTGCAAAAAATAACGTACGCACAATAGGAAAATTCGAACACACGATCTCATTCTCGCACTTAAACTGTAATAACCACCTCAGACATCACGTCTATCTCCTTCTTTTTTCTGCTTTCTTTTCTGTCCGCCAAACGTAACTTCTATTCACGATTTTTCTTTCCTTTTTTTGCATCTGCGTGAACATTTTTCTATTCAAAAAATTTTATGCAAGTTCGTGAACATTTTTTGCAAAACCCGTGGACTTTTTTCAAATACGTGAACTTTTTTTAAATCCACAAATTATTTTCAATTTTTTATGTTTTTCCCAAAATTGATGAACTTTTCCCAAAATCAATGATTTTTTTTCCAAAATTAGTGAACTTTTTTTCAAAATCAATAAAAAATCAAATACATGATTTTTTTAAAATGATGAATTTTTTCAAACTCATTAACTTTTCAAAATTGATGAACTTTTTTCAAAATCAAGGAAAATTATTTCAAATTTGTGAACTTATTTCAAAATTTGATGAACTTTTTTCCAAAATCAACGTACTTTTTGACTCCTCCCCTGCCAATATAAGTATTCAAACTCTTCATGGAACCAACAATAACCTGGCTTCAGAATCTCGAGACCGAGCAACATAGCTTGTCCACCATCAGGAACGAGAGCTATTTAACCTTCTTCTAGAGATATATTATATAACTAGAATTAATTATTTGAAAAGAAATTCACAAACAAAAAAACCATGAATTTTTAAAAAAGTTCAAAAGTAGAAAGGGTTCGTGAAAAATGGGAAAAGTTCATCCATTTGAAAAAAGTTCATCGATTTTGAAAAAGTTCATCAAATTTTGAAAAAAGTTCACAAATTTGATCAACTGAAAATGGCCCTCACGAGGATCATGAGACATACTTGTTGCACGGCATAGTCAATGCCGGGACGGGTGAGTGTGAGGTATTGTAGTGCACCAGCAAGGCTACGATACAACGAGAGAAGGAGGGAAGGCGCGCTACAATTAAGGGCATCTCCAACGCCGACCCGCAAATCTCAAACGAATTTTAACGAGAATGACAAACCGGTGTATTTTGGAATATTCAGAATACAGTGACCTGTTTGGCAAGCGATTATATGCAGCAATGTAAATTAGCTAGCTAGCTATATTGAGCAGTTGGAATGCGCCCGGTGCTAGCTACGTAGCCACATGACTGAACGGCCATGCATAACAGCCAGCCACATGCACTGAACTGCCATGCACGCTTTCTCCAGCGGCTGAATCCCACCCCTTCTAAATCGGGGGTGGGCGGTGTGGACTGTATTTTCGTCCTCAAGCTCTCGTCCCCGAGCCCGCTTCGCATTCTGTTCACACCAGATCGAGAGCTCGATCGACCACACACACAAAGAGAGGGAGGTGCCGATTTGAGACAGAGAGAGAGAGACCAGCTGAGAGAGAGAGAGAGAGAGAGAGACCAACTGAGAGAAAGAGAGAGAGCGAGAGAGCGCGAGCATGGGGGCGACCTTCGGCTCCCCTGGGGCGATAGTTGGCTACTGCCTCCTCGGCGTGGGAGTGAGTCTTGGGATCTACGCGCTGCAGCTGAGGAAGAAGAAACCCGCGCCCGACGGGGATGGCCTCCCCGTCTCTACCTCCAACTCGGCAGCAACCTCGCCGCCCGCCTCGTGGGTCTCGACGCCCAGGCCTTACTCCATCTCTGATGTGACCCTCCACCTCCACCTCTCGCCGAGGCCGCTGCCCAGGCCCTCCTCCTCCACCTCCGGTGCCAGACTCCACCTCTTGTACTACTTTACTACTCCTGCTATACGAAAATTTGAAGAAAAAAAATATCACTAGGATTCGAACCTAGATCTACAAAGACCGAAGTAGTGATCGCACCATTTGGATAAACGAGTTCTGATGAAAAACTCGTGCTAATAAGTTACTTATTCAATACTTTGTGTTCGAATTTATTCAAATTTAATTAAAAATTCCGGTTAAAATTTGCATGGTTAAAATTCCGGTTAAAATTTGCATGGTTAGCCGCGTCAAAAGTCCACCATATGGGGGGCAATGCCCCCCCCCCACCCCGCTTGATTCCAGGTAGAGCTGCATGCGCGGCACTAGAAATCCTACAACCGCCACTGCACAACCATATACTCAAGGTCAAGTCGTCGTTCATAGATTGTATATCACCGCCGATGGAAACCACGCCAAAATGAACCGCTTTGGTGGCCAAGAGGTCATCCACTGGATGCCGTCGTTGCAGGGCCCGTAGAAAAACAATTCGACGAAATTTCGCTCATTTCGAGGGTCCTCAAAACATTTACGTTTCGTTTAAATTATTTCGGTATTTTAAAATCAATATAAGAACTTAGTTGTATTCATATGCTTAGCGGAGTGGTAGGCTGGTGTTACTTAAAACTTTAGGGCCTCGGTTCGATTCCGAGGGGCGCATATTTTTTTGTACTACTTTACTACTCCTGCTATACGAAAATTTGAAGAAAAAAAATATCACTAGGATTCGAACCTAGATCTACAAAGACCGAAGTAGTGATCGCACCATTTGGATAAACGAGTTCTGATGAAAAACTCTTGCTAATAAGTTACTTATTCAATACTTTGTGTTCGAATTTGGATAATCGGTGAGAAAATTGATTCGCTTATTAGTTTGTTCCTAGACATACCTTTTCTTCTCCAAGGACATGGGCTCACAAGAATACCCATCTATGTCGGAATGGCTGTACAAAATAATATATGTATTGTCATGGTCCCTAGGGATGGTGAAACTCCCTAGCTTCTTTACATTTTGAAACCAAAACATGCCAAAAGTTGGATGTTTAGTAAGACTCCCAGGGCTCACAAGACCAAGCAAGTTTTTTTTTTTTTTTTTTTTTGCACGGGTAACAAATTAGTACATTGAGAGTTTAGCACAACACTAACTCGTATGAACTGACCAAAACATTTTACAGTAGCATCGACATTGGCTTTTTCTTCAACACCACCTAAACAAAGAAACCCAGATGAATTCTAATTTCACCGTGTTTTGCCATATAAAACCACGGGTACAGGTACGAGTTCGGGCGAAAAATATTAAGACAGGTAAGGGTTTGGGCGACCATTATCCGCACCCGAACTCGGCGGGTGCCATGTTGGATTGCTCGTTTGAGGCGATTGGCTTTGACATTTTTTTTCAAAGAGGAGGATAACCACCGGCCTCTGCATTGAGCAATGTACACAACCACACATGATGGTAGAAGATTTTGAAGTCACCACATGCTTGATAGTGACGTGTACGTTGTGTATCACTAAAACAGAAGTCGACATCGGTGATAGATGAGACGCACAGGCAGAGTGGACTGCGGCACAATCACCCTTCTAATACCCTCGAACAACATTTATGTGTTAAAACTGTTGTATTGATAGTCGTTGTTAATATTTGGAGTACAACAATGTAATATTAATTCTCTGTCAAAGATTTTAAACATGTATGAGGTGACAGAGAGGGAAGGGGAGAGAGAATAAGGATATGCCGTCTGTTGTTTACAGACAATTTGTAAGACTCATCGACCCTCTGTTTACTTGCTATTGTTCAGATGTTGTATTTTTTTCCTCGAAAAGAGAGAATATCCCTCGCACCGAGTATTTCTTTTCTTCCAGATGTTATGTGTATCTCACACTAAAAGATGTCTAGTTATTTATAGACAGATCACATACTCCCTCCGTCTAGGTGAGTAAGTCATTTTAGGTTGTGCACCGTGACCAAGGCAGAGGGAAAAACAAGAGAAGTTAATGTTCATTTCCTAATTAATAGCATTGCATGCAATGAACTGACCACTGCATGTCATGTTTGGTGGTCTCAAGTCATTAAAAGCAGGCACACCTTACAACTCTTATTGGTTGATTCTTTTATCTATGTCAAGAAACAAAAAACGAGATGAAAGTTAATGCACCGCGCCTAAGTGTTTTGGGATTATTTGGTTTTCGTAAGATGACTTACTCACCTAGACGGAGGGAGTACCATTTTATAGACTGCATACCTATTTAAGTCTGCTGATGAACATAAATGGTCATGCATGGAAACAAACAGTCGTACCTCCGTCCTGGTTTATTAGTCCTCATTGTATTGTGTGCCAAATTTTGACCATAGATTTAGCTAATAAAATGGTCTTGCATGTCACAAAAAATTATATTATTGTAAACTATGTTTACGAATCAAACGATGTAATTTTTGTTAACATGCATTAAAATTAGCACTAGCACAGTGTAATATTACTGCCAACAGTACGGAAAGGAAAGAAAATTAATAAAAGATAGTGAAAGCTGTTAATGTAGTCTCGAGTGATACTTATCTTTCATTTCTCTCGATGAATCACTTTCAGTAACCTAACTGAATTTAAGTCTAAAAGAACATTAATTAAATGTTAAAGGACATAATTACTAGAACTACAATGAGAACATAATTGAGGATACAATGTTTGATTTTGTTCCCTTGCAATATTGTCTGTAGTGGCATCGGTATCATGTACTTCCTCTGTAAACAAATATAAGACCGTTTAGATCACTACTCTAGTGATCTAAATGCTCTTATATTTCTTTACAAAAGGAGTATTCTGCAATTTCCATGATTTTGATGCGTTTTTAAATAATACTCTCTCAGCGACGCAGCAGATCGTAGTATATAATTATGGAGATTAGAGCATCCACGTACTCTAATTAGTTTGAGTAATTATGATTATGGAGATTTGAGCATCCACGTGCTAGGATAAGGGGAGCGTGATCCGATCCGACAATAGGTTTAGCCTTCAGCATCGCACGAGGAAACAGGGCGTCCCAGCCAGAGCAAACAAAAGCACGGTCTAGCATCGATCGGATAGGATTAACCTAGTGGTTCGTCCAAGTAAAGCGAGCTCCCACCCTAGGAATACAAAGCTATATTTAATCATGCATAAAAGAGTTCAGAGAAGACTCAAATATTTCTCATGAATAATCTAATCATAAACTCACAATTTATCGGATCCCAACAAACACACCGCAAAAGAAGATTACATCGGATAGAACTCCAAGAACATCAAGGAGAACATGGTATTGAAGATCAAAGAGAGAGAATAAGCCATCTAGCTACTAGCTATGGACCCGTAGATCTGTGGTAAACTACTCACACATCATCGGAAGGGCAGCAAGGTTGATGTAGAAGCCCTCCGTGCTCGATTCCCCCCTTCGGCAGAGTACCGGAAAATGCCTCCAGATGGGATCGAGGAAGAACAGAGGCTTGAGGCGGCGGAAAGGTTTTTTATTCTGGCTCTCTGATGGTTTCTAAATATTTGTGAATTTATAGGAGTGAAATTAGGTCAAACGGAGCCACGAGGGCCCCACAAGGCATCAGGGCGCGCCCCCTGGGGCCGCGCCCTGTTGCCTTGTGGAGGCTTCGTGAACCTTCTGGCCTCCTCTCCAAGTCTCCAGGGTCTCTTCTGTCCAGAAAAAAAATCTCCAAAAAGTTTCGTGGCATTTGGACTTCGTTAGGTATTGATTCTCTGAAAAACCAAAAACAAGCAGAAAACAGCAACTGGCACTGGGCACTAGGTTAATAGGTTAGTCCCAAAAAATAATATATAATTGCATATAAAAATATTCAAGATTGATACTATAATATCTTGGAACAATAAAAAATTATAGATACGTTGAAGACGTATCACCTCGTCCATCATATCCTTCCATATGAAATCACAAGCAAACAGGTAGAAACCAAACACGTTGTCCTACAACTCATCAATTTTTTATTTTTTTTAGAAAAGGAGGGTGCACCTCCGGCCTCTGCATCTGAGTGATGCATGCGGCCATTTTATTTATTATTCACAAAGAGCTTACAAAGTAATACATCAGTAAGCCCGAAGCCACCATCTAGACGACACCTGTCGCTACTCCTACCCTCTTGATGAAGGGGTACCGAATGTCCGGGCCAAATACCAAACAGACATCACACCAAAGGCTAACATCTAAAGCCGGATGCCCCATCCAAGCCACATAGGCCGGACTGGGTAACACTCCGGTCCGGCCCACTCTCAGTGAGTACCACACGCACACGCTGCAAGGGCCGTCACCTCCGTTTTCCATCGATCCATCCTCAAAGCATATACTGACGCATCGACCTTGTCAGGCCTCTCTGCCATCGACGCCACCACGACGCCAGACAACGTCGTCCTCCTGCGCGTGTCCATCGTCACACATCTGACGCCAAGCCTCCACTGCTCCACGCCGCCGAGAACCGCCGCCATGAATATGTAGAAAGAAACACCGCTCCACCGAAGAAGCCGTCCGTTGGTCCCTCGAGCCCGAGTGCCCCTCCAAGAATGCCGCCCCCAAGAGGGTAACGGCACATGATTGCCGTTGTCATCCGATCAACTGATCTAGGGTTTCCCCCGGAGGTATTGGGTGGGGTTGGGAGCTTCACCTCGATGATGCCTTCATGAAGGAAACGATGATAAGGGCATCATCATCACTGGCTCCGGCCACCGACCGAAGACCAAGTTTTCATCCGGATCCATCCCAAGAAGTCCACCCGACAACCTGTGCACTGTCTCGACCGCCTTCAAAGCCCCAGATCTAGCCGCCTAGATCCGGCGACCAACCACAATAGCAGTGCCATCGTAGGAGCCCTGGCGCACCGGCCTCTGCCTGAGTGTACCACCACTGGAGCCTGGGAGGAGGGCTGCCACCCCGCCTCGCCAAACCGCGAGAGCCGCCGAGATGGATCCCGCGCGCCCGTCACCGTCTCTGATCTGAACCAATCCGTAGCAAAAACCATCAGATCGTCGACATAGATCCGCCTTGGACAGGGACTGCACCACGCCATGCCGCCACGGGAAGCCCGAGCTTCACCCGCCGCCACCTTCCAGGGCCGCCGCCCCGGGATCCAGACAGAACATCACCGCTGCCACCGGCCTGTTCCGCCGCAGCCGACAGGCCTAGCCGCCGGCCACCGCGACCAAGTCCGCCATGACCCTGCGAGCCCACCGATCGGCCGGCGCCACCAGACCTTCCACTAAGCCCAGCAGCTCCGCCGCCTCCGCCCAGCACCATGCCGCCACCTTGCGCTGTCGCCAGAGGCGAACAGTCGCGCCGCCGCGACGCAGATCGGGGAAGAAACGCCCCAGCGCCATGGATGAGCCGCCTCACCCGATCTGGCGCGAGAGGGAAGAGGGCCCCCGCCGCCGCCGTCAGCCACCCAGGACTTCGCCCGGCGACCTCTTCCAGCGGCGGCGGAGGGAAGGAAGAGGATGGAGGTGCCCGGCGGCGGGGGTTAGGGTTTCCACCCGAGCCGCCCTAGTGGGGGGCGACGCGGGGGGGGGGGGGCACGTACGTCCTTCCAAAACACTCCTTTTCCTCCCCTCCGCCATAATGCGCATGTTAATGCGGCCATGATCTTGCTGCATGGGTGTTTTACACCAACACCGGCACATTACCTCATCTATGATTTCATTCCCTCTAAAATCGGAAGGAAACTGGCCACGACCAGACTCATCACAATGCAACGGTTAGAGCGGCCATCAATCCTCAACATCTATTCACTCCCTTGCGCGCTGGCATGACATTCTTCATGCATCCATATTTCCTCCTATCAACCGTCATGAGTGTTTACACTGGTACATTGCCTCGTTCATCGTGCCGCTCGTTCAAAAACACAATTTCAAAACACATATTTCATAAAAAGAATAAAAAAATTTGGAACAAGTTGACCACACCTTGACATGCCTGGCCTTTCACACCAGAGAGAGATAAAAAAAATGAGCTACTGTTTGAGCGCTCACACGTACCTACCTAATCCGAACCCAAACCCAAAGCTAGGAGAGACAAACAACCTCCCCTACTTTGCTCTGCTCCTACAAAGACCAATGGCGAGTGCCCTTACTTTCGGAACCAGAAGGAAACTGGTCGAAAGAGGCATGTTTGACAATAACAACTCGTGGCGTAATGTAAGTTAATACGATCATCAATAGTACTTAACATCCATTTCTTCTCTCTACCCTGGCACGACATTATGCATGCTTTTAATATTTCCTCCCAATCACACGACACAGAATGTTTACACCATCACATTATATCGTCCATCATGTCATTCCCTTTGAAATCGGAAGCAAACGGGCCACTACTAGACTCATTTACCAATACCTACTCATCACACGACATAAGTTACTATGATCATCAATACTTGACATCCATATGCTCCTCTCCATGTTGACAAGACATTTGCCCGCCTCGGCATTTCCACCTGATCACACGACACTAATGTTTACTCCGGTATTAACTCGTTTCGAAAAGGCCCCTTTACCTTAAAGCTTGGTCCGAAAATTGCAAGCCTAAGACAGAGGGAGGGCTGGGGATAAGAGATCTACTTGCAGTAAACAAAAGTCTTCTTATGTCCACTGCCTGGAGAATTGCCACAGAAGAAGAAAGCACGGTTTCTCGAGTTCTCAAAGCTAAATACTTTCATAACACTTCTTTCTGGCGTGCTAAAGGTTTTTAGATAAAAGGCATCAGCCCGACTTTATAAATAAAGCCACCAGGCAGAATTCACCACAGGACAGACAACAAAGTATCGAGAACACAAGAAGTACTGAAGCCAGGGGTACATGGCTCCCAGGCCAACATACGGCACGCAGGCCAAGTGAGATGACACAGCGGGATAAAATGAACCACCAAGTTCCGCTATTCGCCAGTCTGATGATGCGAGAGATATGTATCAGAAACCTGGATCTTGGAAGCCATCAAGTCAAAAGCATCGCGGTCGGACTCCTTAGTCAATAATCTCCACTGCTGCAAGAATAGGCAAGTTTTAAATAAGCAATCAGCAGGTTTGGCAGGAAAAGTAAGCTCGATCGTGAACTTGTTCCTAGTATTCCACAGGGACCAGCAGATAGCCGCGAAGCCCACCCAAAACATCCGTTTAGAGGCCTCAACCAGACCAGAGGCCAGGGTCCTGAGCTCCGAAAAGGAGGATGGGCTCCAAGGCACATGGAGCCAGGACCTGATGCAGCTCCAGACGAGCTTCACCAGTACACATTTGAAAAAGATGTGATCCGTGTCCTCAAGGTCACCACACAGCGTGCACCTATCGGACCCAGGTCCGTTGCGCTTACGGATTTGGTCAGCAGCGGGCAGCCGCCCACGAAAGGCTTGCCACATAAAGATCTTGATCTAAGGAGGGATACGAGCCCGCCAAATCACCTTAAACCTATTAGTAGGGGTGCCAGGAATGAGCTTAGCGTATAAAGACTTAACAGAAAAACGCCCAGAGGCAGAGTGGGGCCAGACCACCGAGTCCTCCCCCTCCGAGAGCACGGGGATGCAGGCAACGAGACGCTGCCAATCATCCAACTATGCAGGAAAAGAGAGCGACGGAGGGCCAGGTCCCAGTTATTATCGGAGAGCTCAGAGATAGAGATCTCCGGGTCAGGACACTACGAAAATAGAGTAGGAAAGGAAATTGCAAGGGGAGAATCCCCACACAACCAGTCAAGCCAGAAATGCGTAGATTTGCCATTGTGAACCACAAATTTGACAAGAGACTTGAACACCGGATGAAGTTTGACAAGGTTTTTCCAGAATTGCGATCCGCCCACGGAGGGCGCAAACATAGGGCTAGAAGCAGGGAAGTACTTAGCACGGAGGAGGTTAAGCCAAAGAGGATTTTCCGAGGTGGTGATAATTTTCCACCACCATTTGATGATCAGGCATTTATTCATAGTCACGGTGTCCAGGATGCCCAACCCCCCAAGGTTCTTGGGCCTGCAGATTTGTTTCCATTTAACCAATCTATACTTACGTTTGTTATCCGCTGCGTTCCAGTAAAACGCACCCCTATGCTTATCAAACCCCGCGTGCGTACCACCAGATAGAAGATAAAAGCCCATCAGGAACATGGGGAGGGTGGAGAGGCAGCCATTGATCAGGGCAACCTTGCCCGCTTGTGTATTGTATCTGCCCCTCCAAGGCAAGACACGATTGCCCACTTTCGAGACCACAGGAGCAAAATCTCTAGCAAGGAGCTTTTCAGGAGAAATAGGGAGGCCAAGGTATTTAAAGGGGAAGGAACCCAGAGAACAATTGAGAAGTTGTGAGACTCGCCTGGCCTCGGCATCCGACACCCCTGTGACAATAACTTCGCTTTTCGCAAAGTTGATCTTAAGCCCAGATAAAGCCTCAAAGCAGAGCAGCAGAAACTTGAGGTGAGCAAGGCAGTCGTCATTTAATTCAACCATGATAATCGTGTCGTCCACGTATTGGAGATGAGTGATACCATGCAGGACCAGGTGAGAGCTAACGGGAGAAATGTGCCCGGCGGCGGCCGCACGCGACAAGATATGGGATAGGACGTCCGCGACGAAGTTAAACAGAAGCGGGGAGACAGGGTCTCCATGTCTCAGGCCCCTACCGTTGGCAAAGAAGTTACTGACCCTGCCGTTGACCGAGACCGCAGTGTGCCCGCCCGTAACCAGCTGCATAATCCTGTGAACAACCGCCCCGTCGAAACCTTTAGCCAACAAAATCTGCCGAAGGAAATTCCAGCTAACCGAATCATAGGCCTTCTCAAAGTCGAGTTTAAGAATAACCGCCTTGGTGCCCCGTGCACGGATATCATGAATTATTTCATGAAGACTAAGTATCCCGTCCAAAATGAACCTCCCTTTGACAAAAACAGATTGAAAAGGGCTAAGAACCCGATGAGCAATGGGAAAGAGGCGCGTGGCAAGGCCTTTGGCAGGGAATTTCGCGAAGTTGTTAATGAGGGTGATAGGTCTAAATTGAGAGATCAAGTCCACACCCTTGACTTTAGGAATGAGGGTGATAATAGCGTAGTTCAGCCGGGATATGTCAACCGTGCCCAGCCAGAAGCCTTGGATAACAGCGCAAACGAGACTACGCAACTGGGCCAAAATTTCCTGAAGAAGGGGATGGAAAAGCCATCAGGGCCAGACGCCGAGTTGGGATTGGACGAGCGAATAGTATCAAAGATCTCATCATCAGAAAGGGGGGTAATCAAGGCAACATTCTCCTCAGAGTTAACCATCTCGTGGGGATCCCAAAAGGAGGGGGCGATCACAAAGCCGCACTCTGGCTTGGCCGAAAGGAGGGAAGAGAACAATTCCACAACATGGGTCATGATAAGGTTCTGGTCCGAAACACTGGCATTGTTGATCAACAAGCTGTCGATCGAGCAGCGTCTGCGCCTACCGTTAGCAATGGCGAAAAAGTAGGCTTGGGAGAGTCGCCTTTCAGTGTCCAGTTAATGGTACCCCTTTGGCGCCAGTAAATTTCGGCCTGACGATGCAACTGCGTCAAGGCCTCTTCAAGAGAGTACCGCAATTGCCACTCTTGGTCAGAAAGCCCAGTCCCATCCGCAGAGGCATCCAGCGAATTAATTTGACAAGTCAACTGCACCTTAGCCCTAAGCGAATCAGCCGCCCTGTTGTGGGCCCATCCTCATAGGAATTTACGGAGCGAATATGAGCAGTGATGCCAGTCATCCATAGGTCCATAGGAGCGCCTACCATCGGATAGACAAGTGATCTTAGCAGCGATCATGTTGCCAAAGCCTTCGATCAGAAGCCAGGAAGCATCGAACTGGAAGCGGGGGGGGGGGGAGTGTTATGAGATTGAAGCCCAGCATCGAGGATAAGGGGAGCGTGATCCGATCCGACAATAGGTTTAGCCTTCAGCATCGCACGAGGAAACAGGGCGTCCCAGCCAGAGCAAACAAAAGCACGGTCTAGCATCGATCGGATAGGATTAACCTAGTGGTTCGTCCAAGTAAAGCGAGCTCCCACCCTAGGAATCTCGCGGATGGCACAATCGCGAATAAAACCATTGAACACATTAGCCAGGGGCCAGGAGAAATTGTTGTTATTCTTATCCGAAGGAGAGCGCATGAGGTTGAAGTCACCACCCACCAGAAGAGGGATGGTGCACGCATCAATTTTATTCGCGAGCTCGTCAAGAAACAGCGTAGAGAGGGAGTGATCAGCAGGCCCATAAACAACCATGACCCAGAGGACGGCGTGCTAAAGGTAATTGTCCTAAATCTGCTTTCTGGACCTCAATCTTGCAAATTAAAGATCAATTTACTACTAATTGCACTATCCAACTAGCCAAGGGCAACTCTAATATTTGGAATACTCCTTGGTGTTCTTTTTGGGAACACATTCATAGTCATCTTAATATCCAGGATCAAATTACTCGTATCCCAGCACCATTTCGGACCTTTGGCTTCCCAACACAAAAACTTGGAATTTATCTCTCATTGCCAACCTGTTTGGTCAGACCAATTGTGATATTATTGCCACTATTCCTATATCTTTAGCTAATCATGATGACATAGTTGTTTGGAAACATTTGGTCAGGCTTATAAATCCTTGACCTCTCACTTGTTTTACACAAATCCTGCTGCCAATATTAGTTTTTCAGGAATCACCAAAAACATCACTTTGGCAGCCTGGAAGTGCAAGCATATCCCTCCTAGGATTCAAACTTTCGCTTGGAGACTCTTAAGGAAGGCTATTGCAACTGGACAAAGAGGAGCGGTCCGCTCAAAACACATTGATGCTAATTGCAAAAGGTGTGGCCAAATAGAAGATGACATGCATCTTTTTCTCTCTTGTGAATATGCAAAAACTGTTTGGTTTGCTTCCTTTTTAGGTCTAAGGGTTGATGGACTTTTGCAACAAGGATGTACAACAATTCCAGATATGATCGATCAGATCCTCCGAACCTGTTCGCAAGAGGGAGCCCTGGAGTTTATCCTAGCGGTGCTTTGGATGCTCTGGAAATCCAGGAATGATCTGCTTTTCAATTCGAAGCATATAAATCCATTGCAGGTATTGCATGGAGCGAAGGCATTGATAACAATTGAAGAATCAGATAGGCAGCTGGAAGACTTGTTGACAAAGGACCCTCTCCATAAAATTGTTTATTCTATTGATAGGTCAAGGATTCTACAAGGGCCAAATATCTTTGTCGATGCAGCGTGGAATCCACAAAACTCTGCCATTTCTCCTTCTGCAGGTTCAAGCAAGATAACAGGACTGGGGGTCGTCATCTGTGCATCTCGTCATCTGGAGCATACATCTATTTTTGTGCAGGCAACATCGCTGGCAGATAGCGCTCTTCAGGCGGAGGCTCAGGCTCTGGACCTTGCGTCTACGGTTGCCTCCAAGCTCCAGCTACATCAACATGCAAATTACTTGACAGACAACGAAACTCTTGCTATGGTGGCGGCGGCAAGAAAGCCAGAAGAAAAGCTTGGTCATTGGAGCATCAGACCAATTTTAGAGAACTTCATATCAAAACACCGAAGGGGTTGATAATTGTCACACCTGCACCTACTGAAGGTGCCACGGTGGACTAGCTAGCCAACACGAGCGCAGGAGACAAGTCATCGGGTGGCCAAGTCAGCAATGGGCCACTGGCCGGGTCGCGTGAGTTACTGCCCCTGCATGGGCGAGAAGGGTGTGTGATGAGTGTATGCACTTTCTGAACTCCTCTCTGAACTCTGTACCGAACCACTTTCCTCCTCCTGCAAGTAAAGCTATCTTCCTTCTCTATGAACTCATCCCCTTTTCCTTAGTGCGATCCGATCGAGTTTATGGGTCGTCACAATTGGTATTCAGAGCCTTCTTCGATTCCTGCCAGAAATTTCTTCCCCACCGCTTCCCTGTCCTCGATCGATCTGTAACATCCACTGCTCTGGGTGTTGATTTGCTTCGGCAGATCGACACAAAATCCCAAGCAGGGTTAGATCAGCAGGAGTAGGGTCACGGCGCCGTCGTCGAAGCCTTCTGCTCAGACCAAGCACATCCTTCTCGCCATGTCGAAATCATCGGAGGAACGCAAGTCCATGCTCTCGTCCCTGCTCACGCGGTTCGACGAGAGCAAGCTCGCGGGCGACAAGCACTTGGAGGCCCAGATCGCCTTCAACGAGCAAGTCTCCGCAGATCTCGCGCACCTGCGCCGCCAAGTTGATTTGACGCAGGCCGACGTCGACGAGGTCCGCCAGCAACGCGAGACCGCTCCGCCACCACCCGCTACCTCGCCGAACAGCCGGCACCCGACCACGCCACGGGGTGGGCCTCATCCGGGCTCCTCTTCCACGCCGGTGGTCCAGCACCAGGGATCGGGACCACACGGACCGCCTGCTCGCCTCGTCAACAATGGGCCGCCTCTCCTTCCGATCCAACCCATCGGCGGCCGCGTTGACGAAAGTCAGGCTGGCGCACCGCCTGCTGCAGGTCATCAACCGGACGCGCCATGGCACGAGGAGTACTTTACCAAGCCGCCCAAGCACGACTTCCCACGCTTCGACGGCTCGGCCCCGTACCTGTGGACACTGGCGGAGCTACAGTTAAAATGTTGGGCGGGCCAGATGGGTTAGGCTACAGAGGATCCCAAAATTTGGTATAAAATTACCTTCCCTCCTTTGTATATTGGTCTAGGGCTGGGCGGGCCATGGCATTGTTTTGTTCGTGTGTAGCTCCGCCACTGCCTGTGGATCGATCGCTGCATCGCCTACTTCGAGCTGTACCACGTGCCGCCCAACAATTGGGTGACCACGGCGACGCTGTACATCGAGGGACAAGCAGCACATTGGCTGCAAGCGTATCGTCAAGCTCATCGCAGCGCTCGAGTGGGATGAATTCTGTGCTGCGGTCCGTGAAGAATTTGGGGCGGACGAGTTCGAGCTGGAGATGCACCAGTTGCTGCAATTCCGCCAAACCGGCACGGTGGCGGAGTACCGAGCGGCATTCGAGGTCCACATGTACCACCTGCTCGCCATCGACGCCAGCTTGGGGCCGCGCTTCTTCATCACGCAATTTCTTCTGGGGCTGCGCGACGATCTCCGCGCCGCCGTGCGCCTCCAAGCACCGACAAGCATCACCCGCGCCTCGGTCCTCGCCAGGATTCAAGAGGAGGAAAACGACGTTGGCCGCCCACGTCCACGGCTGATACCGGCCGGCCGGCCACCGCCCCAACGACGAGTTCGGCCGCGAGCGTCAACTCCACGACTACCGCCGCGCCAACGGACTCTGTTTCAAGTGCGGGGACCGCTACTCCCGCGAGCATCACTGCAAACAACAAACACAGCTGCTCACCATTCACGTTGGCTAGTACGGTGAGGTTCTCACGGACGATGTTGTGCACGCGCTGGAGCTCTTGGACGAGCCCGCATCGGCGCAGCCTGCCCCGGAATGCTGCCTCCTCTCCACGCACGCGGTCTCTGGAGGGGAGTCGCCGCGCACCATCCGTCTCCGCGCTCTGGTGGGAAATCAGGTGATGCTGCTGCTCGTGGACTCTGGAAGCACGCATAGCTTCATCTCTCAGGGGTTCGCGGATCGGATCAAGGCCAAGAGTACACCCTTACCACCAGTGGAGGTGCGGGTCGCCAACGGCGAACGACTGACCTGCGACAGCATGGTCACGGGTGTCCAGTGGTGGTGCCAGGGCCACACATTCACTACGGAGTACGGACATGCGGCAACTCGCTCTCGGCGCGTACGACGGAGTGCTGGGCATGGACTGGCTCGAGCAGAACAGCCCCATGAACTGCCACTGGCTGGAGAAGACCATCTCCTTCGAGCACCAAGGCACGCCGGTGACGCTCCAAGGTGTTCGACCCAAGGAGACGTCCACCATCGAGACCATCGAGCTGGACCAGTTCACCAAGTGGCATGCGGGCAATGACATCTGGTACATGGCCGTCGTAGATTGGCGCACGCCGAGCACTGACAAGGACAAGCCTCCTCCATCAGCCGTGCAAGCGGTGCTCGACGACTACGCCGACGTGTTCGGCGAACCCAAGAGCTTGCCGCCGCACCGCCAGTATGACCACGCGGTCACCTTGGTGGATGGTGCCCAACCTGCCAACGGCCGACCGTACCGATACTCGTCCCTGCAGAAAGATGAAATCGAGCGCCAAGTCGAAGAGATGCTTCAGTCAGGGGTCATCACCCACAGTGTGAGCCCCTTCGCTGTGCCCGTGTTGCTCGCCAAGAAGAAGGACGGTACCTGGTGATTCTGCATCGACTATAGAAGGCTCAACGACATCACCATCAAGAATCGGTTTCCCCTGCCCATCGTCGCCGAACTGCTCGACGAACTCACCGGCGCCGCCTATTTCTCCAAGCTCGACCTCCGCGCCGGCTACCACCAGATCCGCATGCGGGAGGCCGACGAGCACAAGATGGCATTCAAGACTCATCACGGGCACTTTCAATTCCGCGTCATGCCGTTCGGGCTGACCAATGCGCCGGCTACTTTCCAGTGCCTAATGAACGCAATCTTTGGCAAACACGTGCGCAAGTTCGTCATCATCTTCCTCGACGACATCCTCGTCTTCAGCGAAACGATCGAAGAACACGTCGAACACCTACGGCAAGTTTTCGAACTTCTCCGACAAAACGAGCTCTACGTCAAGGCTTCCAAGTGCTCCTTCGTGCAAGACAACATCGAGTACCTCGGCCATGTGATCTCCAAGGAGGGCGTGGCCACCGAGGCGGACAAGACACAAGCGATGTTGCAGTGGCCGACACCGTCGACGGCCACCGAGCTCCGTGGCTTCCTTGGTCTCACCGGTTACTACCGGAAGTTTGTGGCATGCTACGGCATCATTGCCAAGCCGCTCACTAACTTGTTGACCAAGAAGGGCTTCGAGTGGACCGAGCAGGCGCAGGTCGCCTTCGACATGCTCAAGCGCGCCATGGCGAGCACACCCGTCCTCGCGCTCCCTGACTTTGACAAGCCCTTCGTGGTCGAGACCGACGCCTGCGACACGGGCATTGGGGCCGTTCTGGTTCAGCAAGGTCACCCCGTGGCTTATTTCAGCAAGGCCCTGGGCGTCCGCAACCAGAAGCTCTCGGCATACGAGAAAGAGTTCCTGGCGGTGATGATGGCCATCGAGAAGTGGCGTGCCTACCTCCAGCGTGGGCCGTTCACAATTCTCACGGACCACAAGAGCTTGTCAAATTTGGGGGATCGGCAACTGGAAACCGACCTTCAGCGCAAGGCCATGTCCAAACTCGTCGGGCTGCAGTTCACGTTCCAGTACAGGCGTGGCGCGAACAACGGTGCCGCAGACGCGCTCTCACGCGTGTGTAGGAGATATGCCCTAGATGCAGTAATATCAGTTATTTTGTATCTCCTGGTTTGTAATGAAAGTTTATGTTCCATGCTATAACTGCAATGATTCTCGAGTCTACAATAAAACGAGGCTTGGAGGGAAACTCATGTGCACGTGTGGGATAATAAACGGTAAAATATATTCCTAGTCAAGCCTCTATGACTGGCTCAAGTATTGCATGATGATCCTGTTTTCCTGATCATGGGCATGGCTGTGCCGGCAATTTTGAGGGCACATTTGTCGGTAGAACACTTGTGTTGAATCGACCCAAATTGATGTTATGCTATGAGATACATTCGTCACAAGTTAATGGTTAATAACACAAGGAAGTTAATGTTTGCATAATTCCTTAGACCATGAGAGTATCGAGTTCCTTCGTACTTGCTTCGTGAACTTTGGGGTTTGTTAAACGTCATCCGTAACTGGGTGGCTATTACGGAGGCTTACGGGTTCACGGAAAAGTATGGCAAGTAACGAGATAGCTCAAGATTGGGATTTGCTCCTCCGACGATGGAGAGATATACTCGGGCCCTCTCAGTGGTACGGTATCCATCATCGTCTGCGCAGACACCTTGTGATTTGATCACTAGGATACCGAAACACGGAAACGAGAAAAGAGAACAAAACCGGTAACGAGGTAACTTGCATAATGGACAAATTGTTTATCCACGGGAATGCAATAAATCTCACCCCGGGTCTTTGTGACATATCACGAAGCAACAGGAATAGCACACGGCAAACTGGAGGTTCACTCGAATATTCATTCGTGTGGGTATAGGGGTCAATATGGGTGTCCACGGCTCCGATGTTGATCATTGATCGGAAGGGGTTCCGGGTCATGTCTATACTTCACCGAACCTATAGGGTCACATGCTTAAGGGTCATCTATCTGCTGAATACTAGACAGGGAGTCTGAGAAAAAGTCACCGGAAAAGTTTCGGAGACAACGGAAGAGTTTCGAGAGAGAGAACACCGAAAGAGTTTCGGTAAAACCAAAAAGTTGTTTTGGAATATATTATTAGGTCAATAAGGGTTTTGGCATCGCATGGAAATTTTCAGAGGATGCCAGAATTGGTCTGGGAACTTCTGGGAATTTTCAGAGAAAAAAACCGGAAATGTTCCGAAACTGCCGTAACCGCTGTTGTTGCTTTTCGCTGATGAAAACTACCATACCGGAAATGTTTCGGAAGATTCCCGGAATAATTTTAGAGGGTGCCGGAAATGTTCTGGGACCTTCTGGAATTTTTCAGAAAAAAGTTTCGCGGAAAACATCTTGTCTCAGCGCGTGGGGACAAGATCCCACGAATCGGGGGTTGCATGTTTGGTGGCTTTTTGTCTAGGGAGCACCCTTGTTCAAGGGAGACATGTTGGTGGCTTGTTGCCCCCCCCCCCCATGGGGAGGGGGGGCAAGGTTGTGGCCGGCCAAGTAGGGGCCCCCTTGGGTGTCCCCTTGTGCTCCACTTGCATTACCATATTACCCCTCATGTGGGACATGTAGCTTGGGTATTTTGGTATTTTCTCCCCCACCCCACCCCTTGCCTTGGCCTATAAAAGGAGGAGAAGTGGCTACCATTCTCCTCATCCTTGCTCTCATACACATGCTAAGCTTTGCTAGCTCTCTCTCTCCCTCCCACGAAAAGAGTTTTTCGTAGAGCCGAAAGGCTGTCTGGGTTCCGGCAGGAACTAGTTCTGGACGGCGAAGCCCTGCCGGATAGTTGACACCGTATGTGTGCAACCCCATAGAGATGTCGTAGTTTCGGTCCTTTTGCCCGAGGGGCTGTTCGAGTGTCTTCCCGAAGGGCTGTCCGAGTCCTCGTTCGGGCTTTCGAGGGTCCTCCCGGAGGGCTGTCCACGACATCGTCTGGGGGACTGTCCGACCGCCTCCCGGAGGGCTGTCCGACGAGGGAGTACATCCTTGCGGTTGGGAGGTTGAAATCCTAGCTGGGGGGATCTGCACCAACGATCTCCACCGACTCTCCTTCCGCTGCGCTTCGAGTCAGTACGGAACAGATCAAACCTTGTATGCAATCTCCATAGTGGTCCTGGGCGTGCTCGCTATACCAAAAAAAATTATTTTCTGTCACGTTCCCCTACAGTGGCATCAAGAGCCGTGCTATGCGTAGATGCAGGTTACGATCTAGAATACATGAAGATGTATGGGTATTGCATAATATAATTAGGTAGTAGATAAGATCTATTGCTGAAAATTATTTATGCGGGTAACAGATGAAATCTGTTACCTGATGTTCTTGTTGCTTCCCTAGAATTTACGTATTTCTGATCCTGAAACGGCATGGTGGAATTTCACAAAGTTCTGGCAATCTACGATCCTGATTGATCAAAGAAGTGCTATCAGTTCTTTGGGTTCCACCATAGTTGAAGGAAAGATGAAATTCACAGATGAAAGGGCAATGCAGATATGATCTGCACGGGGGTCATGCGTATGACGAAGTTTAGTATGAGGCTCGAGATTTTATTGTCTCGTGTTTCATACACCCTGGAAAGTTAATCTAGCGACTTGAATAATCATAATTGATGAAAAACGTTGGTAGCTGTGGTTTGAGTCAAAACCTTAGAAGCCACGTAAAATAAAATTTTGCATAAACCGATTAGAGGTGTCTAACTTGATTTTGCAGGATGGTTTGCATGTGATGTGGTATAGCAAGTCTCATATTCAATTTGATTGTGTATGAGATGACTATATGATGTAATTAACATGACCTGCGTGTCATGATTCGGCATGATGGCTGGAGCCATATGATTGCACTTTAATGACCTGCGTGTCAACCTTGTGTAATGCATTTATTTTATTAGCTATAGAGATAGCAATATTATTTGGTGCATCGACAAGGTGGTGGCAATCTTCGCGAAGGTGAACACCGATGCGAATGCCGAAGACGAAGAAATACTTGACTTCTCCGTCAGAAGAGGTTATACCATATCATGCTATTATGAATTGCCTGAGATGTTTATCCCTCTTGATGCACCCTTCTTGATTGCGCGGTAGTCGCCTTTTATTAGGGTGATCTCTCACTAAAAATATCAAGTAGTTAGTGTTCTCCCAAGTGTAGCACTGTCACGGCACCTAACTTTTCGGGGTGCGCCATGTCCACATGGGTACGAACGATTAGAGAAGTGTGAGGCGGGTGAGGTCAGACCTCGCAGCAAGATCACTTGGTTGTCTTGACGTTCAGGCATGATAGTCATGAGCTCGGAACACACGCATCGAAAGATGAACAAGAATCACATAGAGATGTGATTGGCAAGTTTGCCTACCAATTGAAATTCTCGTCATCAGTGATGTCCACATCAACGGTGTTGAATTGAAATGTGGATCTTGAATCGCTCACAATCAATTATGAGAGATATTGATTTGAGTGTGTCAGGGGAAACTGTCCGCCACGAACACCTATGGGACCGGAGCCCCTTGTCTGTGCGGTACGAGGGCGGAGGGAGCACAAAGAGCAGATCGAAGCAAACACGCGGGCAGTTTTACCCAGGTTCGGGCCGCACGGATGCGTAAAACCCTACTCCTGCTTAGTTGTGTATTGAGTTGAGCGCTCGGGAGCTTGAAGAAGCAGCTACACCGTGCGTGAGAGTGATCTAGGTTCCGAACCCCCTCCACGTTGTGCATGGGCCTCCTTTTATAATGCAAGGGGTCACCGACAGGTGTCAACGTAGGAGAAAGGGGTAAAAATGTAAAAGAGGTGGTAGTTGTAACAGTGCGGGAACAGTGGAGCTACAGTACCGAACAGTGGCCTATACCTACTTTAACAGTGGGGGACAAGGGCATTTAATGCCCGTCGCCGTCGACCCCAAAAGCTCCCGTCTTAGCGTCTCCGTCCGCCACGGCGACGGATTTATCGCCGTGGAGTGCCACCGTGTACCCCAGGCTGCACAGCCATCCGCCACGCGTCCCTGGATAGGCCCCAGGGCGACGCGTGGGCCGATGAGCTGGAGCGCGGGCACACAGCGCAGCTTTCCCGGCAAGCACCTTGCCGGGGCCTTGATCTTGCCGGGCCCGAGAACTTGTCGCTCCCCGGGCCCCTTGCTGGGGCGCGCATAGCGCCGAGGCGATGTCTTCTAGTCTTCCTGGCAAGCTTCTCTTGCCAGGGTCTTGTGTTAGTGGAACAGTCTTGAGCCTGGAACGGCCTTCCCGGCAAGCTCCTCTTGCCGGGGTCTCGGTCTTATGTCCTGTATACTTTGTTTTTGAATGGTTAAATAAGGAGCAGGAAGGTCTCCGGCGAGCCCGCAGTAAACCTTGCCGCGGGAAGCTGCAACTGCCCGTGCACAAGTTGGGGTACTGAGGCACCCCTACCTTAGTACACCGACAGGAGCCCCCGGGCCTGGGCCACACACGGTGCCGAGCGCTGTTGGGCCAGGCCCAAAACAGTGCACGGGCACCCGCGGCCCGCGGCGCGCCGAATCCACTTCCATATCCGCCGCACCCCACGGTAACGGCACGCGTCGATTGCGGCGCCGTGGGATGGGACGTGCCCACGATCTCTTAATGGAAAGGGCGAAACGCCCCCCACTCCCCCATAAAAGCAGAGGTAGCAGGCGCGGTTCCCCTCCCTGTGCTCTCATTACGTCGTCTTCTACCTGCAAAAAGATTCCTTCTTGCGCTCCGCCTCCACACCTCCGCCGCCGCCGAGCTCTTCGTCCCCTTCTTCCCGCCGCGTCCGCCATGGCCCCAAAGACCGACAAGGCGAAGGCGGAGAAATCCAAGAAGGAGAAATCCGAGCAAGCGGCCAAGCTCATCGCTTACCGGAAGCGGCACGTCGTCTTCCCGCCGAAGCTCGGCGTGCAGGAACTCTGGAACAAGTACTACTTGTTCTGGTCCAAAGGAACCGATGCGCATCCCCGCACGCGAGCATACCCGGCCGCCGCCAAGGACAGCTATCCCGGCGGGTATCACTTCTTTGCTGCCTTTTTCCATTGTGGTCTCTGTCCTCCTTTTTCGAACTTCTTCTGTGATATCATGAACACATATGGCTTCCATCTGCTTGACTTCACCCCCAACGCCATTCTCACCATGGCTGTTTTCGCACACATGTGCGAAAACTTCATAGGAGTCCACCCCAATGTAGCCCTCTTTAGACACTTTTTCACTCCTAGAGCCGAGGCAGATGCCCCCCTCTCCGGAGGAATTTCTTGGGTCTTCCGTCTCAATAAGAAAGGGGCGTACTTGCCGGGGGAGCTCCGCGGCAAGTGGGAGGAATGGCGAGCGGAGTGGTGCTGGATTGTAGAAGACCAGCCACAAGCCTTCACCGCGCCGCGCACAACGCCCATCGTGCGCGGCAGGGATTGGAGTGATCTAGACTCCGACGACGTCAAGCTCGACATCGCCCTCGTCCGGATTCTTCGTCTTCGGATGGCCCGGCTGTCAGTTGCCGAGGTGGGCGCGGATTTCCTCCGCCGGCGCATCGCCCCTCTCCAAGACCGGAAGAGGCCGGCCTGGGAGTACGGCGGCCCGGCAGACATCATGAGGCTGCGCCCCGGGCTTAACTTCAACTTCACCACTCTGGAGCTGCGCGGGATGGTACGGGAGCTCTTCAAGTATGACCCGACGCACCCTGAGTGGTTCAGGACTCCCCGGGAAGTGGTGCCGCTCTGCAACAACGCCGCGAGGGACCGGATCCTTGCCATGATGCCGATGTGCGACTCGCATGGCTTGGACCGCTCATGGATCGCCCCGAAGCCCATCGACGTCCTCAACTTCTACGACAACCTCGCCGAGGTGGCGAGTAACAAGGAGGACCTCAAGCTGCACACGCGGGACACCACCGACCAGGAAATCGCCTACATAGCTTCTCGGGCTGAGGAGGCCGCCGCAGCCGCGGCGGCAGGAGTCTTCGGGTTCTCGCCGGAGGAGGCGGAGGCCGAGGAGGCGTCCACCCAGGCGGAGGAGGCGGAGATCCGCCGGTTGTTGAACCTCCCACCCGACGCGCTCGCCGGGGTCCCCTCGTTGAGGCACTCCGGGATCCATGGGATCGCGACGGAGGCTGCGGCAATGGAGGGCACCGCCGGAGGGAGCAGAGGCGCCGCGAGGGGCGGAGGCGCCAAGGGAAAGAGGGCCGCAGCGCTGGATGCTGGACCCAGCGAGCCGGCCGGGGCAGAGGAGGAGGAGGAGGAGGAGGCCGAAGACTCCGGCGGATCCACGGGGTTATACGCCAACGACCTCTCCTCGTCGGAGAGCTCCCCGCCCCCGGCAAGCCCGAAGCAGTCCCCGGCAAAGCGCCTCCGCAAGGCGGCGACGGGGGAGAGGGCGCAGGCGCCCCGGCAACAGCCACCTCGGCGGGCGGCTCCACGGGGGAGTCAAGCCGCGCCAAGGCCGTCCGGCGCACCAGCCGCAGCGGAGGCGGCCCGTGCGCGGACCACGACGGAGGCGCCCCGCAGGCCGGCAGCGAGCCGGCAGGGGTCTTCTCGGAGCGGAGCGACGGCTCCGCCCGCTCCTCGGGCGCCGGTAGCCACAGGGGCTGGGTCCACGCAGCCCCCAGCCCCGGTGAACACCAAGCGCGCGAGGGAGTCTTCATCTTCTGCTCCTCACGCCGACGCGCCCACGGTGGAGTATGACTTCTCCGCCCTGAGCGAGGACGACGAGGAGGATCAAGAGTAAGGATTCTGGACCTCATATCTTCCTTATTTCTGTCTTGATTCTTCTGTTGATGCTGACTCTGTCTACTGTTTTGATTTCAGGACCCTGGCCCACCGCGCAGCGAAGAAGGCCAAGGCGCCCGAGGCTGAGGTCGCGGAAGGCTCAGCGGCAGCGGCAACAGAAGGCATGCCGGAGCCAAGCCTGCCGGACTCGAGCACTGCTCCGATGAGCAGCCCCCAGCGCAGCCCGCAGCGCAGCCCCCAGCGTAAGTCTGGGTTTTTCTCTTTTCTCTTTGGGGAACGCTTGAGGATTTGACTTTGTCTTCACGTGTTGACATCTCTTGTCTTGTTCCGTGCAGAGGAGGATCCGCAGCGGGAAGAGCGCCCGGAGGCCACAGCTGAGGAGCCGCAGGCCCCGCCATCCCCGCCAAGGCAGAACTCTCCGGCAAGGGAGAGTGCTCCGTCAAGGGCGGGTACTCTGCCAAGGCAGAGTACCCCGCCAAGGACGAGCAGTCCGGCAAGGGCGGCCACCCCGCCAAGGCCAAGTTCCCCGGCGAGGACGACTACTCCGACGAGGCCGAGCTCCCCGGCGAGGGAGCCGCCGCTGAGGACGTCCGCCAAGGTAATCTTTGTAACTTGTCTTCTTGGCTTGTCTCTTTTTTGGATATTTGCTTGAGTCTTGAATTTCTTTCTCTTCTTCTTCTTTCTAGATCTCCCTCCTCCTGTGCCCATGGAGACGGAGGTAATTGTCCTCGAGGAGGAGGACGCGCAGGGCGGCGGCGGCGACGCTCCAGTCGTCGAGGAGGTAACCGAGGCCGCCGAGCCGGCCGCGCAAGAGACTGCTCCGGCTGCGGACGCAGCGGCCGGGGAGGGGGACGGTGGCCGCACCGCCGACCCGGAGGCGGCGGGAGCATCTGATGCTGCACCGGCCACCGGTCCCTCCGCCGGCGAAGAGCAGAGGTTCTATCTCGAGGCCCCCAATGGCGTCTTCATTCAGATGCCGTGGGGGTCTTCGTCGCGAGCTCCTGCGGAGGGCGAGGCGTTCGACGGAGAGGTCCTCGCCTCCGCAGGCCTGAAGATCGTCCAGGCGCCCGGTGGAGGTGAGGGGCCCGAGGAGGAGCGATTGCTTCATCAGCTCCTGGCCCTTTACCGGGCCAGGCAAGCAAAGCTCGCTTCCCGGGAGGCTCTTGCCGCCAAGGCTGCGGCAGAGATGGAGAAGCGTGCGGCGGAGCTCAGCGCCGCCAATCAGGCTGCCCTCCGCCAGGTGGCGGAGGAGCGTGAGCGTTTCGCCGGCGAGTACCAGGAGTGGGTACTTGAGAGGGCCGAAGCCGATGAACAGCAGCGTCTCGCCGGGGTGGAGATGTCCCGGCGAGAGGGAGAGCTCGCGCAGCGGAAGGTTGAGCTGGATTCTCATGAAGAAGACCTTGCCGCTCGCGAGGCTGCCCTTGGCGGGGAGCTGAAGGAGGCGAAGGCCGCCGCGGTTGCCGCGGAGGACGCCAAGAAGGAGCTCGCCGCCAAGGTCGAACAACTGGAGAAGGCGATGAAGGTGAGCGCCGAGAAGGTTGCCGCGCTCATCCTGGAGCGCGAGAAGGATGCTCACACAAACTCAGAGCTCCAGGTGAGTTTATCCAAGAGGGGTGACGAGCTGAAGGCCGCCAAGGATTCCATTGAAGACTTGGAGCTGAAGGTCACCACCCTGAAGGAATCGCTTGACGCTGCCCGGGCCCAGGAGACCAAGTTGAAGGATGAGCTCCGCAAGGAGCGAACCTTGGTGGAGAGCGTCAACAAGGCCTCCGAGCTCTTCCGGCAGACTATCGAGGTGTGGACCGAAGAGCTGGTTTCTTCTGCGTCCAATATTGACCAGGAGTTGCTGGCGTTGAAGGTCGAACATCTTATCTACTCGCCGGATCCAGATCTCCCGCACAGCGCCAAGCTCAGCCTCTTCTTCAGAGGCGTCGCTCCGGCTCTTGCAGGTCTCCGGAACCGCATCCCCGCGCAGCTGGCCGAGGAGTCGCGCCGGCTCTGCGCGGGAACTCTGGAGCGGGTGTTGACGAAGATCGTGTACCGCAACCCGGGAATCAACCTCACGAACGTTCTTCGCACCCTGCCGGCAGATGCAGACACGGAGGCCCTGAAGGAGCAGGTCGGCCACATCATCGCCAAGGTGGCAAAGCTTGGCAGGAAGGAAGGCGACCGCGTAGACTAGGGCTCCATTTATCTTTATCTTTTTATTGCTGCACATTATGTTATGAACTCATTAGTCCATTGCGACAAGTTATCCTTGTAAGATATTTGCTTTACTTCAATCAATCAGTGCAATGTTATCTTCCTTGTTTCAATCTTTGAGTTTGTATGTTTTTCACCCTACGCTCCCGGGGAGCTTGCCGGCAAGGGGCCCTTGCCGCGAGCGCTGAGTGCCGGACTCTGAGCAGCCTGCTGGCCAAGGTCCTCGCCGGTAAGCAACCTCGCCGCAGCTAGTCGCAACGCACTTAACTTGCTGAGCGTACTCGGAAACGAGGCAAGGGCGCGACACTTGTCGCAGCTCACTTAAATCGTTGAGTGAACTCGAAAACAAGATAAGGGTGCGGCAAGCTACGGGCAGGTTCCTCCGCGCACAGGTTTTCCATACAAAGTGTGATCGTTCAAGGAAGACAACCAAAATTTAAAATTTGAACTGGTCAAATTCTAACAACTTATCTTTCATATGCTGCTTGCTCATATTGCTTGCTTCCCGGTAAGGCTTCTCTTTCTTGAACAGCACTTGGTTCTTCCTCCACCTCCTTCCCCCCCGGCAAACTTGTGCGCGAGGGTCGTTCCTTCTGTTTAAGAGGAAAGAGAAAGGGAGAGGGAAACAAGTATCTGGCCTTTCGGCATAATAGTGCTTACCGTATATCTAAGTGTTGCATCAAATGCCAAACAGAACATGCAAATAGCAAAGAGAAGCATGCAAAAGGCAATCGATGCGAAAAACACGAAAGCTTTACTGATGCACGGGGTCTGCGCCCGGCTTTGTACAAAGGGTTACATGCAACAGCGGCAAAGCTTGTACAAAAGGTGGTTGCCGGAGCGGATCACGGCAACCGCGCCTTAGGGGTGAAACTTGCGAAGATGCTCTATGTTCCAGGAGTTGCTCACCGGTAAGCCTTCTTCGGTCTCGAGGCGGACAGCGCCGGGCCTCGTAACTTGTCTCACCCGATAAGGGCCTTCCCACTTCGGCGTCAACTTGTTGGAATTCTTGGCGGACTGAACACGCCGAAGAACAAGGTCGCCTTCCTCGAGACTCCTGGCCTTGACTTTGCGGCTATGGTAGCGGCGCAAAGCTTGCTGGTATCGAGCAGCTCGTACAGCAGCCTGGAGACGTCCCTCCTCAAGGAGCAATGCGTCATCTTGCCGCAGTTGCTCTTGCTCGAGCTCATCATAAGCGAGTACTCGAGGAGATCCGTATACGAGTTCCGTGGGGAGAACTGCCTCTGCTCCATAGACTAGAGCAAAAGGTGTCTGTCCGGTGGCTCGACTTGGTGTCGTTCTGATTGACCAAAGAGCCGCCGGGAGCTCCTCTATCCAATTCCTTCCGCACTTGCGCAGCCTGTCAAAGGTCCTTGTCTTGAGTCCGCGCAACACTTCAGCATTTGCCCTCTCCGCTTGACCGTTGCTCCTCGGGTGAGCAACAGAAGCGAAACAGACCCTGGCGCCAAGGTCTTGGACGTACTGCATGAAGGTGCGACTAGTGAATTGCGTACCGTTGTCGGTGATGATCCTGTTAGGTATCCCGAAACGGCAAACAATCGACCTGAAGAATCTGACTGCTGACTGTGCTGTCACCTTTCTCACTGGCTCCACTTCTGGCCACTTTGTGAACTTGTCGATTGCAACGTACAAGTACTCAAAGCCCCCGACAGCTCGAGGAAAAGGGCCGAGGATGTCGAGCCCCCAGACCGAGAAGGGCCATGATAAAGGGATTGTTTGGAGAGCTTGAGCTGGCTGATGAATTTGCTTTGCATGGAACTGGCACGCTTCACACTTGGTTACTAGTGCAGTTGCATCTTGGAGGGCTTCTTGCCAAAAGAACCCTTGCCGGAAAGCTTTCCCGGCAAGCGCCCTTGCGCCAATGTGGTGGCCGCATATGCCTCCGTGTATTTCTGCCAACAGCTTCTGTCCATCTTCTCTGGAGATGCACTTCAACCTGACACCGTTGAGTCTTCTTCTGTATAGTTCGTTATCCACGAACTGATACATACTTGACTGCCTGGTTATCTTCTCTATCTCTTGAGGGTCGTCGGGAAGTTCTCCAGTTTGCAAAAAACGGACGATCTGCTGCGCCCATGCCGGAGCCCGAGGCTCGACGGCAAGGACTAAAGGCTCGAGGGCCGCTGCGGGAACCTCAGCTTCTACGGCGAAGACCTCTGGTTCTGCCGGAGCTGACGGTCCCCCGGCAAGCTCGCCGGGGCGAGGCTTGTCGGGAACACTTGCTTCAACTGCACAAGCCCGAGGGCTTGCAGGAGCAAACTGTTCCTCAGCGTTGTTGTTGATCTTGGGAACTTTAGCGGCGGTCTCAGGAAGATCCGCCGGCAAGTAGTCGCCAGAGACCAACTTTCTCTTCTTGGACTGCCCAATTGATGGTGTAACGGATGGCTGAGTCAGCTTGAGTAAGAAGGTCCCTGGTTCCACAGGTAACTTCATCGCGGCGCACTTTGAAAGGCCATCTGCAATTTCATTTTGAGCTCTCGGGACGTGCTCCATCTGCAAACCTTCAAAGTGCTCTTCAAGCTTTCTCACTTCATCGACATAAGCTTCCAACAAAGGGCTCTGATAGCTCTTGTTAACTTGTCGGACCACCAACTGAGAATCGCCCCGTACAATCAGTTTTCTGATCCCAAGTTCGGCCGCAATCCTGAGGCCGGCAAGCAAGCCTTCATATTCTGCAGTGTTGTTTGTCGCTTGCTCCCTGGGAAAGTGCATCTGGATAACATATTTGAGGTGCTCTCCGGTGGGCGCGATGAGTACTACGCCGGCACCGGCGCCTTGCAGCGAGAAAGCACCGTCAAAATACATTACCCATTCACTTGTCGCTTCTTGCACGGGTGCGCTTGTTTCTTGAACTTCATCTTCTGGTGTTGGGGTCCATTCGGCAATGAATTCTGCCAAGGCTCGGCTCTGTATGGTTGAAGTACTTTCAAACTTGAGTCCAAAGCTTGACAGCTCCAGTGCCCACTCGACGATCCTGCCTGTTGCCTCTGGATTGTGCAATATCCTCTTCAACGGAAAGCGAGTGACCACTGTTATCTCATGGGCTTGGAAGTAGTGGCGCAGCTTTCTTGAGGCCATGAGGAGGCCGAAAAGCAATTTTTGCACACCAGAGTACCTTGATCTAGCCCCCTGGAGAAGGGAACTTACAAAATACACTGGGCGCTGCACCATCTTCTTCCGCACCTCTCCTTGTTCCTGCGCAGAGTCTTCCTTGTCGGGGCCAGAGCTCGTCGGGACAGCCCCCTGCTTGTCGCTAGATTCGCTCGCCGGTGATGCTGACTCCTCGTCGGACTCCCTCTCCGCCACTAACGCAGCACTAACCACCTGGTTGGTTGCCGCTAAGTATAGCAACAACTTTTCCTGTGGTCTAGGTGCGACAAGTGTAGGAGTGGAGGACAGGTACCGTTTCAAATCCTGCAACGCTGCCTCCGCTTCCGGAGTCCACTTCATGGGACCTGCCTTCTTCAAGATTTTGAAGAAAGGTAGGGCGCGTTCTGCGGATTTTGAAATGAACCTACTGAGGGCAGCAACACAACCTGCAAGCCTTCTGACATCCTTGACGCGCTTCGGGGCCTCTATCTGCTCAATGGCTTTAATCTTGTCGGGGTTGGCTTCAATCCCCCTCTGTGATACAAAGAACCCGAGAAGCTTGCCGGAGGGGACTCCAAAGACACACTTCTCGGGGTTCAACTTGAGCTGTATCCTGCGCAGGTTCTGAAACGTTTCTTCCAAGTCTTGAATCAGGGTTTCTTTGCTCTTGCTCTTCACCACGATGTCATCCATGTAAGCTTCTACATTTCTGTGGATCTGTGGCTCAAAAGCAGTGTATACTACCCTTGCAAAGGTTGAGCCTGCATTCTTCAGTCCAAATGGCATGCGGATAAAGCAATAAGTGCCACATGGAGTGATAAACGCAGTCTTCTCTTCATCTTCCTTGGCCATGAAAATCTGATGATAGCCTGAGTATGCATCAAGAAAACAGAGTAGCTCACATCCGGCGGTGGAGTCAACGATCTGGTCAATGCGCGGCAAAGGGAAGGGATCCTTGGGACATGCTTTGTTGACATCGGTGAAGTCTATACACAGTCTCCACTTCCCGTTAGCTTTGCGCACGACGACTGGGTTTGCCAACCACGTCGGATGGATCACACCTCTAACTAGACCTGCTGCCTCTAGTTTCTTGATCTCCTCATTGATGAACTCTTGGCGCTCCACGGCTTGCTTCCTCACTTTCTGCTTGATGGGCCGCGCATGAGGACAGACAGCAAGCTTGTGCTCAATCACCTTCCTGGGAACACCGGGGATGTCAGACGGTTGCCAAGCAAACACATCGACATTCGCCCGCAGGAAGGCGACGAGCGCGCTTTCCTATTTGCTGTCAAGGGTGGCACTGATGGTGAAGGTACCACCAGTGCCATCCTCCTTTGCGGACACTTTCTTGGTTGCCGGAGGAGCAGCCATTCCTTTCTTGCTCTTGCCGGTGGAGCTCGATGGAACGTCCTCGACGGCAGCGCAGCACTCCGAAGAGGTGCGGTTGCCGGAGTGGGTCCCAGAGCACTTGCCGGACTTGGTCTTCGTCTTCTTCCCCCCGGGAGCTTCAGCGGCAAGAGTATCCTTCTCGGCCGCAGCTGCCGCATCCCGGTAAATCTTGTCGGCGCAAATAAGCGCATCCTTCTTGTCGCTGTGGACAGTGATGACGCTTATCGGCCCCGGCATCTTCAGCACGTTGTAGGCATAGTGGGAAGCTGCCATGAACTTGGCGAGGGCGGGACGGCCGAGTATTCCATTGTAGGGCAATGGAATATCGGCGACGTCAAAGGTGATGCGCTCAGTCCTGAAGTTGAGCTCCCCGCCAAAGGTCACCGGCAGAGTGATCTTTCCCTTGGGCTTGCTCCTTCCCGGGTTGATTCCTTGGAATGAACCGGTCTCTTCGAGCTCGCCATCTTGAATTTGGAGCTTCTTGATCACAGCAGAGGAGATCAAGTTCAGTCCGGCCCCGCCGTCAACCAACATTTTGGTGACCTTGAGGTTGCGGATGGTGGGAGAGACCAGCATCGGCAAACACCCGACCGCAGTGGTGCGGTCAGGGTGATCCTCAAGGTCAAAAACGATGGGCGTGCTGGACCATTTGAGGAGCCTGCGCGACTCCACGGGCGGCTCCGCTGCATTCACCTCACGCACCCACTGTTTTAGCTGGCGGTGGGAGGTGTGCAGGGAGGCGCCACCGTCGACGCACAGGACCTCCGTGGCCTTTTGGAACTCCTGCTCGCTGTTCTCGTCATCCTCCATGTCTTCATCATCGTCTTCGTCGTTGTCGCGGCCCCGGGGAGGTCGATCTCCTTGCCGCTGCTTGGCCTTGCCGCGGCGTCCTCCCCGGCCGTTAAACGGCCGCTTCTTGCTGGGCTCTTCCCCGCCACCTTGGGCCTTCTCCTTGTCGCGCCTCTCGTACTCAGCTTTTTGCTGCTCGACGAGGTACTCGACGCGCTTGCAGTTGGAGAGATCGTGACCCTTGGTGCGGTGAATCTTACAGTATTGCTTGTCGGAGCTACCCGGCTTGTCGGCCGCCGCCGCAGGGGCAGGCTCCTTGCCGGAGCCGCCAGCCTGCGCTTGCTTGGCGGGGGCCTCCTTGCCGGACTTCTCGACGGCAAGCACTTCCTTCTTGCCCTTCTTTCTGTTGTTCCGCCGCCGGCTCTTCTTTGCCGGGGCGGCGTCGTCGCTGTCGCTTCCTCCTGCGCCAGCATCCTCCCCGGGGAGTTTCCTCCCCTCTTCTGCGCGTGCGCACTTGTCAGCAAGAGCGTAGAGCTCGCTGACGTCCCTAATCTTGGTCATCGCCATTTCCTCACGCATGCGGCGGTTACGCACGTTCTGATGGAACGCGCTGATAACCGCGGCAGGGTGAACGTCAGGGATGTTGTGCTGCACCCGGCTGAAGCGTTGGATATATTTGCGCAGGGGTTCGCCTTCCTTCTGGGCCAAGATGTGGAGATCGCTCTCCTGGCCATGGGGTTTGTGGCCGCCGGTGAAGGCGCCGACAAACTGATGGCAGAGGTCGGCCCAAGAGGAGATAGAGCCTTCCGGCAAGTGCATGAGCCACGAACGGACGTTCGGCTTCAGCACGAGCGGGAAGTAGTTGGCTAGGATCTTCTCGTCGCGCCCCCCGGCAGCTTGCACTGCGATAGTGTAGACGCTGAGAAACTCCGAGGGGTGCGTCTTGCCGTCGTACTTCTCCGGTACGTCGGGCTTAAAGTTCTTCATGCTGGGCCACTGGACGCGCCGCAGCTCGCGGGTGAACGCAGGGCAGCCTGCCGCGTACGGCAAGTCGCCTGGTTCACCGGGCGCGTGTGCGTCGACAGTGTTCCCAGCTCTTTTGTCGGATTGTCGCCGAGCTTCTCGGCGGCGCTCGATCGTGGTTCGAGCGTCTTCATCTCGCCGGTCGTCGAGGACCTGGCGCTGGTCCCGACGGGCCCGCGGGTCCGACGAGGCTGTGGAGCCGTCGTCAGGGTTGCTCCGGCGGGGCGGCGTCTTCTGCTTCTGCGGCGGGGAGTGCACACTTGTCGCACCCCCGGCAGTCTTGTCGCCGATAGCCTTCGTCTTCTCAGCCTGCCGCGGCCGTGAGGCCGACGGCTGCTGTGGAGAATCGTTGTTGGCGAAGTCTATCAGGCTCCGGATAGTGGCCCTCCATTCTTCGGCCTTGTCGGCCGCCGGAGGAAAATCAAGGAGCAGCTGCGCCCTTGCGAGCGCTTCTGCCGGAGTAGTGGGGAACGCGGGTGAGCGGTGCGAGGAGCGGGATACGCTCGGACTTCTAACGACGTTAGAAGGAGCGGGGTCCCGCGCCGGCGCCTTCGCTTTGCTTGTGCCCGGACGGGGGTCCGGGGCGTCCCGCGAACCTCCAGTTTGGCCTTGCCCCAGCAAGCGGATACCACCTCCCGTGGTATGGCGCTGCGGGGTCGTCGTGTGCTGTGATGGACGCGGCGCGTCCACGGAGACCGAGGTCCGGTCGTCCGTCCTGTTCTTGGATCTGGTGGCACCGTGAGTGTCCTCGCCGGCAACCACCCTTTCGACGGCGTCTCCCCCGCCCACCGTTGGCTCTGGTGGCGGCGGGTGAGACGCAGACGGGCCTCCGACCTCCGAAGGCTTCTTCTTCGGGGCCATGGAGTTGTCGCTGATGAAGTTGCTGATGAAGCTGGAGAGGTTGATGAAGAGTGCGCCCGCGTGAACGCCGGATCAGGTTCGCACAACCTCGACGCCCCCTACCTGGCGCGCCAAAGATGTCGGGGGAAACTGTCCGCCACGAACACCTATGGGACCGGAGCCCCTTGTCTGTGCGGTACGAGGGCGGAGGGAGCACAAAGAGCAGATCGAAGCAAACACGCGGGCAGTTTTACCCAGGTTCGGGCCGCACGGATGCGTAAAACCATACTCCTGCTTAGTTGTGTATTGAGTTGAGCGCTCGGGAGCTTGAAGAAGCAGCTACACCGTGCGTGAGAGTGATCTAGGTTCCGAACCCCCTCCACGTTGTGCATGGGCCTCCTTTTATAATGCAAGGGGTCACCGACAGGTGTCAACGTAGGAGAAAGGGGTAAAAATGTAAAAGAGGTGGTAGTTGTAACAGTGCGGGAACAGTGGAGCTACAGTACCGAACAGTGGCCTATACCTACTTTAACAGTGGGGGACAAGGGCATTTAATGCCCGTCGCCGTCGACCCCAAAAGCTCCCGTCTTAGCGTCTCCGTCCGCCACGGCGACGGATTTATCGCCGTGGAGTGCCACCGTGTACCCCAGGCTGCACAGCCATCCGCCACGCGTCCCTGGATAGGCCCCAGGGCGACGCGTGGGCCGATGAGCTGGAGCGCGGGCACACAGCGCAGCTTTCCCGGCAAGCACCTTGCCGGGGCCTTGATCTTGCCGGGCCCGGGAACTTGTCGCTCCCCGGGCCCCTTGCTGGGGCGCGCATAGCGCGGAGGCGATGTCTTCTAGTCTTCCTGACAAGCTCCTCTTGCCAGGGTCTTGTGTTAGTGGAACAGTCTTGAGCCTGGAACGGCCTTCCCGGCAAGCTCCTCTTGCCGGGGTCTCGGTCTTATGTCCTGTATACTTTGTTTTTGAATGGTTAAATAAGGAGCAGGAAGGTCTCCGGCGAGCCCGCAGTAAACCTTGCCGCGGGAAGCTGCAACTGCCCGTGCACAAGTTGGGGTACTGAGGCACCCCTACCTTAGTACACCGACAGAGTGGGAGCGCACTTTAGAATAAAATTGTTTATTCACTAGTGCTTTTTCATTATAAACAAAGTCTAAGTGAAACTTGTGTTTTCCGTTGTAGATCAAATGGCTCGCACCCCCTCGTTCAACTTAAGCGTGTTGTTAGAGAAAGAGAAGTTAGCTGCGACTGGGAAAAACTATGCGGACTGGGTCCGCAACCTGAGGATTGTCCTCAGGAGCGCTAAGAAATTGTATGTGCTTGAAAGGGATCTTCCAGCTAAACCGGCGGCCTCGGCCCCGGAAGATGAACAAAATGTCTGGGCCACTAAGGATGAGGATCACAACTTAGTGCAGTGCCTCATGCTAGCTTGCATGAGTCCAGAGCTTCAAAAATGTTTTGAATTCCACAAAACCCGTGATATGATCCGGGAGTTGGATGCTCTGTACAAGGAATCCGCAAAGTCTGAACGATTTGATATCATGAAGGCTTTGATGGAATGCAAGATGGCTGAGGGTAGTTTAGTTGGTGAGCACGTGGTGAAAATGATCAGCTATGCTGAAAGACTTAAAACCCTGGAATTTCCACTTCTGGATGGCCATGTGATGGACATGTTGCTTTCTTCACTCCCCCCGTCTTACGAGGGTTTTGTCATGAACTACAACATGACAGGGATGGAGAAAACACCGGAAGAGGTGCTTACCATGCTGAAAAACACTGAAGCAGGGCTGCGGAAAAATCACAAGCAAGTGTTGCTTGTGAAT
Source organism: Secale cereale (assembly GCA_902687465.1). Taxonomy (NCBI): domain Eukaryota; kingdom Viridiplantae; phylum Streptophyta; class Magnoliopsida; order Poales; family Poaceae; genus Secale; species Secale cereale. Next base: position 724,149,170 of record LR738709.1, on the reverse strand, counting down.
AAAACCGCCAGTTTCAAAAAGAAAGGCAAGCCAAAGAAAGGCAAGGGCGCCGGTAAGACCGGCTCCCGAAGCAAATCTAAGGGAGGAGCCAAGGATGGAACTGAATGCTTCTACTGCAAGGGCACAGGACACTGGAAGAGAAACTGCAACAAGTATCTGGAAGATAAGAAGTCCAGGAAAGCCGAAAAAGGTATAATTGTTATACAAGTTAATGTCATTGACGTTTTGCTTGCTAGCGAAAATTCTAAGTCTTGGGTATTTGATACCGGATCGGTTGCTCACATTTGCAACTCGATACAGGGACTTCAGAAGGTCCGCAAGCTGGCAAAGAATGAGGTCGTGATGCGGGTCGGGAACGGCGCTGGGATCGCCGCTCAAGCCGTCGGCATTATGCCTCTACGTCTCCCTTCAGGATTTATTTTGGAACTAAGTAACTGTTATTTTGTTCCACTGTTGTGTAGAAACATTATCTCTGGATCATGTTTAGTACACGATGGGTATTCGTATAAGTCTGAGAACAATGGTTGTTCACTTTATTGTAAGGATATGTTTTATGGATTTGCACCCATTGTTGGGGGCCTTTTCATTCTAAACCTTGAATGTGGAAATGATGTCTTTAACGTGAATGCTAAACGCCTTAAGAAGGCTGATACCACTACCACTTTCATGTGGCACTGTCGGCTTGGCCACATCGGAAAGAAGCGCATGCAAAGACTCCATAAAGATGGAGTTTTACCGTCCCTTGATTTTGAATCATTTGACACATGTGAAGCTTGCCTGATGGGGAAAATGACCAAGACGCCGTTCACGGGTCATCCTGAACGGGCGGGTGAATTATTGGGAATAATACATAGTGATGTATGTGGTCCAATGAACACAGCCGCACGGGGTGGGTATTTCTACTTCGTGACTTTTACTGATGATTTGAGTAGGTATGGATATATCTACTTAATGAAGCATAAATCGGAAACCTTTGAAAAGTTCAAAGAATTTCAGAATGAGGTAGAAAATCATCGTGACAAAAAGATTAAGTTTCTACAGTCTGATCGCGGAGGCGAGTATCTTAGTCATGAGTTTGGCCAACATCTGAGTGACCGTGGAATTGTTTCACAGCTTATGCCTCCCGGAACTCCACAGAGAAATGGAGTATCGGAACGACGTAACCGAACCTTGTTGGACATGGTAAGGTCGATGATGTCTCTTACGGATCTTCCGGTATCTTTTTGGGGTCATGCACTACTTACTGCCGCTCACACACTTAACAGAGCACCGTCTAAGTCTGTTGAGACGACACCATACGAGTTATGGCTTGGGAAGAAACCCAATTTGTCGCATCTCAAAGTTTGGGGTTGTGAAGCTTACGTAAAACGTTTACAACCGAGCAAACTTGATCCCAGATCAGACAAATGTATCTTTGTAGGTTATCCAAAGGAAACAGTTGGGTATTCCTTCTATCAACCCTCCGAGTGCAAAGTGTTTGTCGCTAAAAACAGAGTCTTTCTCAAGAAAGAGTTTCTCGCCAAAGGAGTGAGTGGGAGGACAGTACAACTTAATGAGATTAGTGAATCTTCGGCAACCGCTGATATGGATAAGGAACCGGAAGAAATTCCACTAATTATCCCTACAACCGAGCCGGAAGTTGTCGCATGTGATGCGGGGACTTCAGACAATGTTGTAACTGAACCGCGCAGATCAGGTAGGGCTATCCAGCCACCTGAGTGGTTTCATAACGAAATCTTCATTCTTGAAGACGATGAACCTGCGCACTACAAGGAAGCAATGGCGGGGCCCAGCTCAAAGGAATGGCACAAGGCCATGAGATCCGAAATGGAATCCATGTACGAAAACCAAGTTTGGAACTTGGAAGAACTTCCAGAAGGCGTAAAGCCGATTGGTTGTAAATGGATTTTCAAAAAGAAAACGGACGCGGATGGTAACATTACTATCCACAAAGCTAGACTTGTCGCGAAAGGGTTCACGCAAGTTCCAGGAGTGTACTACGACGAGACTTTCTCGCCCGTAGCTATGCTTAGGTCTGTTCGGATATTACTAGCAATTGCTGCATATTTCGATTATGAAATATGGCAGATGGATGTCAAAACGGCTTTCCTAAATGGAAACCTCAAAGAGGATGTATACATGATACAGCCAGAAGGTTTTTGTCATTCATGAGTGTAACACCCCTGTGTAACAAGCACTGTGACACTCTGCTAATCATGCCATGTCATCGTCATTAGCAATGGTTAATCACAAGGGTTAAACAAATCAATTCAAATTTGCCCCTGAAAATTCAATTCAAATTCAAATGCAAAATGAAGTTGCCCCAAAAATTTTGGAAAAATGTTCATCTTGTTGGCAATATTCCAAAACAATTGTTGATAAGGAAAACAACACCACCATCAACTTAGTTTGGGCCATAGCATTTAAAACAATGCCAAAACAGCATTATAAATGCCTAAAACATTTTTGAAAATTCCAAAAATGTTCAAATGATGTCCAAACCATTTTCTAAAAATGCAGAATATTCTCAAGTATTTATGTGGCCAAGTTCCACATTTATACTAAATGAATTGACTGCTCCAACTAATAAAAATTGCCTCTGTTAATATAAAATAGAAATTTTAAATAGAAAGGCCTAATCTATTACAGTGGACTGGGCCTAAGTGCACAGTGGCACAGCCCAGCCCACCGAGGCCCATCTCCCCCTTCTCCTTCTCTCTCCCTCGCGGTGTCGCCTCCCCCGTGGTCGCGCCAGCGCGCACCGGCGAGGAGACGACACGGCGACGCCCGAGGCCGGCTGAGGCCAGTGCTTCCCCCTGGCCATTCTCCCCACTCGCCGCTCCCTCTCCTCCCTCTCCCTCGCCAGATCCACCGTGGCCGAACACCTTCGCCGCCGTGAGCTCGTCATTGCCGCGTCCACAGCCACCGCCTCTCCACGCCGCCGTGCCTATCGCCTCCGCCGTCCTCGACTACTTCGACCCCAACCACGAGCCAGAGCCGGGGAGCACTGCTGTGACCGCACGCCGTCGCCCCCTTCCTCTCGGCCTCCAGCGAGCTCCGACGAATTCCGGCCGCCTCAAGCCTGCCCCGAGCAGGCTCTCACCGGCTACCACCACTGTGAGACCCCTCCTTCCTTCACTGCCGCTTCTCGTCGCCGCTAGTTAGCCGTAGGTGCCGCCCCGCTTGCGCCCGAACGCAGCGCCGCCGTCGAGCTTGTGGCCGTGGCCACAGCCGTGGTCGTGCTCAGCTGAGCACGGCAACGAGCTCCTGGCGTCTCCAGGAGCCCAACACGCACACGCACGCGCTCGCCCGTGCCCTCCTTCGCCTAGCTCGACGAGTACCCGTAAGCGCCGCCGCCTTTCGTCGTCGTCGGCGTGCTTCCGGTGACCAAATGGTCACGGGGCCGAGCCCGTTGTACTCACCGCACCGCGCAGCTCCTCCCTAACCCCTCCATTCACTCCGTAGCGCGCTGCAGCCGCGTTCTCGATGCTGCCCGATTCCGGCCGTCCGCTCCGCCATTCGCCGTCGCCGCTCCGGCGGGATTCCGGCGAAGCCACCACCACCATTCGACGCGCGGGCGAGTCCTCGTTCGAACGCGACCAGCTGTGCTTCAAACGGTGCCCCGTAGCCGATTTCCGGCGAGAGCCGAGGCGCTCCGCCGCGGATTTGGTCGCCGGCGTTGAGCCGCCGGCCACCGCTGACGTGGCCGAGTGGGCCCCGCCTCTGGGTCACTGACTGTGGGCCCTGGGCGCCCCGTTGACTGGGTTGACCCAGTCAACCTTGCTGACTGGGCAGTCCCAGTCACAGACGTGCGGGTCCCCCGTTAATTAAAACTAATTAAAATGTTTTTATAAATAAAAGTTAATTAGTTAAGTTAATGTTTCACTGACATATGGGGCCCACACCTCTGATTATCTCAGTTAGTTAGTTTAATCCACTGTTATTATATCAGAGGCTGACATGTGGGTCCCACTGGACCCACAGGTCAGGTTTGACCTGGTCAGCCGCTGGCTGACGTCATGCTGATGTCATGCTGGCGTAATAATTCATTTCTGTTAATTAAAATAAATTCAGAAAATGCTTAAATCTTTAGAAATTCATATCTTTTAAACCGTAGCTCGGATCGAAATAATTTATACATGAAAAACGATCAGAAAAACGAGACGAATCCGAATACGTGGTCAAAATGCTTGACCATCACTCCTAAACACATGAACATGGAAATTTTCCCTCCGGTTCGTTATATCGAAACCCGTTCAAACGTCGGGAAAATATCCCAAATATTTTCCCGCCACGTCTGCGACATGTAGCAAAGCCTTAGGCAACCACCGACACTGCATATCACCCTGACATGCATATGTGTGCTTTTCATCTGCCTTTATTTATTGTTTCTTCCCCCTCTTCTCTCTCGATAGCCCCCGAGACCGACGCCACCCAGGTGACCGACGACCCAGTTGACGAGCCCCCTCTTGCTGCAGAGCTTCCAGGCAAGCAAACCCCCTTAAGCATTTCCGATATCGCCCATGTCTTTTCTTTCTTATGCTTGCATTAGAACTGCCGCTACTGCTGCTGCTCCTATTACTGTTGCATAGCCTGCTTTTGAACTGCTGTTGATACCTGCCTTTATACCTAACTGCTTAGTATAGGTTGGGTAGAAACTACTGTGGCCCTGCTTTGTCGTAGTTGCCTCGCGTAGTATATGTGCTTCGATCAAGCGATCGATTCTCTTCCCCCTGGATTCTGCACATCACCGCACACCCCCTTAACATGCTCGACTCTGCAGAGTTAACATCGAGTGACGAGGGTGATACCTCCGAACTCACTTTCGATGTTGTCCCTGTAGATTAGCTAGTTCGTTGTGGGTTGCCGAGGGTGATTCCTCTTCCCACTTCCGACATAGCTTATGTCGTGCCCCGCTAGAGTGATTACCGGCGAGGGTGATTCCTCCGGTACCACCTTAACGGGAATTGTCGTATAGGACTCCAACGAGGGTGATTCCTCGGATTCCTTTCGACGAGGTAACCACACGGATGCCTGCTACTTTATTGTTGACACTAAACATATTGGATAGAGTCGGGTTGACCCTGAGGGGTACCCGCGCGTGCCTTTGAGGCGAGTGTTGTGGAGTCGGGTTGACCTGGAGGGTACCCGCGAGATAACTACGAGGCGTGGCCGGACATTCTTAGTCCTTGTCACAAGTCCTCGAGACGGGGCGACGGGGCCACCTCTATCGTGAGCACTGCTCGTTACCGCATGCTCCCAATCCACTAAGCGATTTGGATATTTGATCCGAGGGGCCTCTGGTCCGATAGCACTAACCATCACGTGGGCATAGGATGGGCGTTCTGCGTCGTATGCTTTAGCCGGAGCCTTCACGACGTCAGCGACTAGCGGCGCGCGCCGAGTTGGATTGCGAAGGCAACTGCGTGCTTGTATAAGGGGTTGCTAGGTCTGCTCTCGGCCGCGTTCGCAACGCGCAGGAGTTCCCGGGGCGAAGGCCCAAGACCCCCGGGGGCATAGGGTTAGTCCGGCGTGCTTGTTCCTCTCTGATGGTTTCCGGTCGGGTTGCGGTGTATCGGTTAGCCGAGGCCAGGCAGGCCCCAGAAAGTGTGTCCGGCCGGAGTTAAGCGAGCGTGGTGGGTAAGTTGGTGCACCCCTGCAGGGAAGAAAACTTCTATCGATAGCCTGTCCTACGGTAACGGACACTCGGGGTTGTATCCACTTCGATACAACTAGAACCAGTGATATGTGATGAGAATGGAATAGGGCTCTGGGATTGCTTTCTCGCAGGGAGTCAAGGAAGGATCCCCGGTCGAGGTTGATACTACTACAAATAATTTACATTATGTTGTACTAATCTGCACTCTTCTAATGCTTCAAGACCCTGGAGATGCTAGTCTTCGATAGGACTAGGCTTTTCCCCCTCTTTCTGGCATTCTGCAGTCTAGTCCACCTACATACAGCCCCCTTTGAAAATGATGCATACTTAGTATAGATCTGATGTCAGTCTTGCTGAGTACTTTGGATGAGTACTCACGGTTGCTTTGCTTCCCCTTTTGTCCTACCCGTATGATAATCCAGACGATGGAGCCCCGGAGCCAGCAGCCCCCGTCGATGACTACTACTACCAGCCCGATGGCGGATACTACTACTACCCGTCGATGACTACTACTTCTACGAGGAGCCGGCGAACGACGACCAGGAGTAGGATCGGAGGTCCCAGGCAGGAGGCCTGCGCCTTTTCGATCTTAGCTTTTATTTTGCCCCGCCCTTGTAAGGGCCTATCTGATACTCTGTTATATCTGTACCCAGATATCTAACGCTTTCGCTAATACTTGTGTATCATCATGCTTATGTATTCGAGCCCTCGAGGCCCTGGCTTGTAATATAAAGCTTGTATGAATTTATTTATGTTTTAGAGTTGTGCTGTGATTCCTTCATGTGAGTCCTTAGGCTTGATCGTGTGCATTTGCGTGTATGATTAGTGCACAATTAAGCCGGGGGCGTCACAAGTTGGTATCAGAGCCTACTGCTTGTAGGAACCCCTTTTCCAACTCCTTGGCCGAAGTCGAGTCTAGAGGTCCAAAAATGTTTTACTAACTTGGCTGTGTGGCTTATGGCCCCACGTCGCCAATTGGGTGGTATAGCATCTTTTATTCCTCGTCTATACTCCGGGACTCTTATCTCTCGTCTATTCGGGTTAAATTTTTACTAACACCACCATTAGGATCTCGTGATCACATCCACCCGGAGTTCGGAATGTCTGCATATTACTTCCTTTAATGCACGATGTAAGAATTCGATCACTGTCAGTTGACACTTTTGATAACTGCAATGCCATCCTTGCCCCTCGCTGATTTGTGTTGTCATCGGCAACATCCTTGACTTCCTGCCAACACAGACTTAGTCATGTTTTGGTTATCCCTTGAGTTACTTATCGTTCTTGAAACCGTTCCTTGTGTATTTCTTCTGGTCTACATGATCGACGCAGTGATAATTCCCCGCTGATGAAGACATCTCAGTATACAACTCGGTCAGAAAACCCTGTTACTATTGCAGTTAATCCGGAACGGGTTCAGGCTATTCTTGACTGGACTCCTCCGAAGAACGTCAAACAAGTGAGAAGTTTTCTCGGCCTTGCAAGTTATTGTCGTCACTTCGTCGAGAACTTTTCGAAGATTGCTAAGCCACTGACTAATCTGCTTCACAAAGGCGTTAAGTTTGAGTGGACAGACAAATGCCAGGAAAGCTTTCAAGCTCTTAAGGACAAGCTCGTTTCTGCTCCAGTGCTTGCTCCTCCGGATTCACACAAAGACTTCGTGATATATTGCGACGCCTCTCGTCAAGGCTTAGGCTGTGTCCTAATGCAAGAACGAAGAGTAATTGCTTATGCATCACGTCAACTGCGTCCGCATGAAGAGAATTATCCAGTGCATGATCTTGAACTTGTCGCAGTGATTTACGCATTGAAGCTATGGCGGCATTACCTTCTCGGTAACCGGTGTGAGATTTATACCGATCACCAAAGCTTGAAGTATTTATTCACTCAGCCGGATCTTAATCTCCGTCAACAGCGATGGTTGGAAACTATTACTGAATATGACTGCGGTATTTCTTATACCCCTGGCAAGGCTAATGTGATGGCCGATGCCCTGAGTCGCAACTCATATTGCAACAACCTCAAGGTTAAGCGAGCTCAGCCTCGTCTTTATGAGGAATTGCGCAAGCTGAATTTGCATATCGTTCCACAGGGTTCGCTTAATGACCTTGTGATCCAACCAGATCTTGAGAAGGCTGTCAAGGATGCGCTAGCCAAAGATGCTGAAATTGATCTCATGAAGAAAGAACTTCATCTTCCGAAGTACAGGGATTTCTCGATATCTGAAGATGGAACCTTGTATTTCCGAGACCGCATCGTGGTAACTCGTTTCGAGCTTATGACTGACAAGGTCATGAAGGAGGCACATGATACACCGCTGTCTATTCTTCCAGGTAGCACCAAGATGTATCGTGATCTCCATCAAAGGTACTGGTGGTCTAAGATGAAGCAGGATATCGCTCGATATGTTGCTGAATGTGATGTTTGCCGTCGCGTGAAAGCAGAACATCAGAAGCCTGCTGGAATTCTGCAACCTCTCCCTATCCCGCTGTGGAAATGGGATAAGGTGCAGATGGATTTCATTACTGGCCTAACCAAGTCGCAGAAGGGTCACGATGCCATTCTTGTCGTCGTCGACCAACTCTCCAAAGTCGCACACTTCCTACCAGTTAAGGAGACTATCACTGCTAGTCAGTTAGTAGAGTTGTATATCTCCAGAATTGTTTCACTCCACGGTATTCCGAAGGAGGTCAGTTCGGACCATGGCGGTCTTTTCACTTCCAAGTTCTGGGAAAGTTTCCAAGAAGCTATGGGAACTCATATCAACTGGAGTTCAGCTTATCACCCACAGTCTCAAGGCCAAGTCGAACGAGTCAATCAAGTGCTTGAAGATATGCTGCGAGCTTGTGTTATATCCTTCGGTAAGAAATGGAAGGAATCTCTTCCGTATGCCGAGTTTTCTTATAACAACAGCTATCAAGCAAGCTTGAAGATGGCTCCTTTCAAAGTATTGTATGGACGTAAGTGTTGAACCCCTCTGAACTGGTCAGAAACTGGGGAACGACCACTTGTTGGTCCGGATATTATCCAACACGCCGAAGAACAAGTCCGTATAGTGCGTGAAAATCTCAAGGCGGCTCAAGACCGCCAGAAGAGCAACCATGATCGCAAACGATGGGGTTTGACTTATCAACCTGGTGATCAAATTTATCTGCGAGTCTCCCCTATGAAGGGCACTCACCGTTTTGGCATCGAGGGCAAGCTAGCTCCACGCTACATTGGTCCTTTTCCCGTGGTTGCTAGACGAGGATTTGTGGCTTACAAACTGGAATTGCCACCGCAATTCTCTCATATCCACGACGTATTCCATGTGTCGCAACTTTGCCGTTCCTTCAAGGAATCTCCACACCGCGCAGTGGATCACGAGATGCTCGAGTTACAAGATGATTTGTCTTACAAGGAGCATCCGATCCGCATTCTTGATCAAGCTGAACGTCGGACCCGCCAGAAGACAACCAAGTTCCTGAAAGTGCAGTGGTCGAATCATACTGAAGATGAAGCCACTTGGGAACGCGAGGAAAATCTTCGGGCGGAATACTCCGACCTCTTTCCTTCTACCTCCTAAATTCTCGGGACGAGAATTTCTTTTAGAGGAGGAGAATTTGTAACACCCCTGTGTAACAAGCACTGTGACACTCTGCTAATCATGTCATTCATCATCATTAGCAATGGTTAATCACAAGGGTTAAACAAATCAATTCAAATTTGCCCCTGAAAATTCAATTCAAATTCAAATACAAAATGAATTTGCCCCAAATTTTTTGGAAAAATGTTCATCTTGTTGGCAATATTCCAAAACAATTGTTGATAAGGAAAACAACACCACCATCAACTTAGTTTGGGCCATAGCATTTAAAACAATGCCAAAACAGCATTATAAATGCCTAAAACATTTTTGAAAATTTCAAAAATGTTCAAATGATGCCCAAACCATTTTCTAAAAATGCAGAATATTCCCAAGTATTTATGTGGCCAAGTTCCACATTTATACTAAATGAATTGACTGCTCCAACTAATAAAAATTGCCTCTGTTAATATAAAATAGAAAATTTAAATAGAAAGGCCTAATCTATTACAGTGGACTAGGCCTAAGTGCACAGTGGCACGGCCCAGCCCACCGAGGCCCATCTCCCCCTTCTCCTTCTCTCTCCCTCGCGGTGTCGCCTCCCCGGTGGCCGGGCCGGCGCGCACCGGCGAGGAGACGACACGGCGACGCCCGAGGCCGGCCGAGGGGATAAGGCCGAGGCCAGTGCTTCCCCCTGGCCATTCTCCCCACTCGCCGCTCCCTCTCCTCCCTCTCCCTCGCCAGATCCACCGCGGCCGAACACCTTCGCCGCCGCGAGCTCGTCGTTGCCGCGTCCACAGCCACCGCCTCTCCACGCCGCCATGCCTATCGCCTCCGCCGTCCTCGACTACTTCGACCCCAACTACGAGCCGGAGCCGGGGAGCACTGCTGCGACTGCACGCCGTCGCCCCCTTCCTCTCGGCCTCCGGCGAGCTCCGACGAATTCCGGCCGCCTCAAGCCTGCCCCGAGCAGGCTCTCACCGGCTACCACCACTGTGAGACCCCTCCTTCCTTCCCTGCCGCTTCTCGTCGCCGCTAGTTAGCCGTAGGTGCCGCCCCGCTTGCGCCCGAACGCAGCGCCGCCGTCGAGCTTGTGGCGGTGGCCACAGCCACGGTCGTGCTCAGCTGAGCACGGCAACGAGCTCCTGGCGTCTCCAGGAGCCCAATGCGCACATGCACGCGCTCGCCCGTGCCCTCCTTCGCCTAGCTCGACGAGTACCCATAAGCGCCGCCGCCTTTCGTCGTCGCCGGCGTGCTTCCGGTGACCAAATGGTCACAGGGCCGAGCCCGTTGTGCTCGCCGCACCGCGCAGCTCCTCCCTAGCCCCTCCATTCACTCCGTAGCGTGCTGCAGCCGCGTTCTCGACGCTGCCCAATTCTGGCCGTCCGCTCCGCCGTTCATCGTCGCCGCTCCGGCGGGATTCCGGCGAAGCCACCACCACCATTCGACGCGCGGGCGAGTCCCCGTTCAAACGCGACCAGCCGCGCTTCGAACGGTGCCCCGTAGCCGATTTCCGGCGAGAGCTGAGGCGCTCCGCCGCGGATTTGGTCGCCGGCGTTGAGCCGCCAGCCACCACTGACGTGGCCGAGTGGGCCCCGCCTCTGGGTCACTGACTGTGGGCCCTGGGGGCCCCGTTGACTGGGTTGACCCAGTCAACCTTGCTGACTGGGCAGTCCCAGTCACGGACGTGTGGGTCCCCCGTTTATTAAAACTAATTAAAATATTTTTATAAATAAAAGTTAATTAGTTAAGTTAATGTTTCACTGACATATGGGGCCCACACATCTGATTATCTCAGTTAGTTTGTTTAATCCACTGTTATTATATCAGAGGCTGACATGTGGGTCCCACTGGACCCACAGGTCAGGTTTGACCTGGTCAGCCGCTGGCTGACGTCATGCTGGCGCAATAATTCATTTCTGTTAATTAAAATAAATTTAGAAAATGCTTAAATCTTTAGAAATTCATATCTTTTATACCGTAGCTCGGATCGAAAAAATTTATACATGAAAAACGATCAGAAAAACGAGATGAATCTGAATACGTGGTTAAAATGCTTGACCATCACTCCTAAACACATGAACATGGAACTTTTCCCTCCGGTTCGTTATATCGAAACCCGTTCAAACGTCGGGAAAATATCCCAAATATTTTCTCGCCACGTCTGCGACATGTAGCAAAGCCTTAGGCAACCACCGACACTGCATATCACCCTGACATGCATATGTGTAATTTTCATCTGCCTTTATTTATTGTTTCTTCCCCCTCTTCTCTCTCGATAGCCTCCGAGACCGACGCCACCCAGGTGACCGACGACCCAGTTGACGAGCCCCCTCTTGCTGCAGAGCTTCCAGGCAAGCAAACCCCCTTTAGCATTTCCGATATCGCCCATGTCTTTTCTTTCTTATGCTTGCATTAGAACTGCCGCTACTGCTACTGCTCCTATTACTGTTGCATAGCCTGCTTTTGAACTGCTGTTGATACCTGCCTTTATACCTAACTGCTTAGTATAGGTTGGGTAGAAACTACTGTGGCCATGCTTTGTCGTAGTTGCCTCGCGTAGTATCTGTGCTTCGATCAAGCGATCGATTCTCTTCCCCCTGGATTCTGCACATCACCGCACACCCCCTTAACATGCTCGACTCCGCAGAGTTAACATCGAGTGACGAGGGTGATACCTTCGAACTCACTTTCGATGTTGTCCCTGTAGATTAGCTAGTTCGTTGTGGGTTACCGAGGGTGATTCCTCTTCCCACTTCCGACATAGCTTATGTCGTGCCCCGCTAGAGTGATTACCGCCGAGGGTGATTCCTCCGGTACCACCTTAACGGGAATTGTCGTATAGGACTCCAACGAGGGTGATTCCTCGGATTCCTTTCGACGAGGTAACCACACGGATGCCTGCTACTTTATTGTTGACACTAAACATATTGGATAGAGTCGGGTTGACCCTGAGGGGTACCCGCGCGTGCCTTTGAGGCGAGTGTTTTGGAGTCGGGTTGACCTGGAGGGTACCCGCGAGATAAATACGAGGCGTGGCCGGACATTCTTAGTCCTTGTCACAAGTCCTCGAGATGGGGCGACGGGGCCACCTCTATCGTGAGCACTGCTCGTTACCATGCGCTCCCAATCCACTAAGCGATTTGGATATTTGATCCGAGGGGCCTCTGGTCCGATAGCACTAACCATCACGTGGGTATATTATGGGCGTTCTGCGTCGTATACTTCAGCCGGAGCCTTCACGACGTCAGCGACTAGCGGCGCGCGCCGAGTTGGACTGCGAAGGCAACTGCGTGCTTGTATAAGGGGTTGCTAGGTCTGCTCTCGGCCGCGTTCGCAACGCGCAAAAGTTCCCGGGGCGAAGGCCCAAGACCCCCGGGGGCATAGGGTTAGTCCGGCGTGCTTGTTCCTCTCTGATGGTTTCCGGTCGGGTTGCGGCATATCGGTTAGCCGAAGCCGGGCAGGACCCAGAAAGTGTGTCCGGCCGGAGTTAAGTGAGCGTGGTGGGTAAGTTGGTGCACCCCTGCAGGGAAGAAAACTTCTATCGATAGCCTGTCCTATGGTAACGGAAACTCGGAGTTGTATCCACTTCGATACAACTAGAACCAGTGATATGTGATGAGAATGGAATAGGGCTCTGGGATTGCTTTCTCGCAGGGAGTCGAGGAAGGATCCCCGGCCGAGGTTGATACTACTACAAATAATTTACATTATGTTGTACTAATCTGCACTCTTCTAATGCTTCAAGACCTTGGAGATGCTAGTCTTCGATAGGACTAGGCTTTTCCCACTCTTTCTGGCATTCTGCAGTCTAGTCCACCTACATACAACCCCCTTTGAAAATGCTGCATAATTAGTATAGATCTGATGTAAGTCTTGCTGAGTACTTTGGATGAGTACTCACGGTTGCTTTGCTTCCCCTTTTGTCCTACCCGTATGATAATCCAGACAATGAAGCCCCGGAGCCAGCAGCCCCCGTCGACGACTACTACTACCAGCCCGATGGCGGATACTACTACTACCCGTCGACGACTACTACTTCTACGAGGAGCCGGCGGACGACGACCAGGAGTAGGATCGGAGGTCCCAGGCAGGAGGCACGTGCCTTTTCGATCTTAGCTTTTATTTTGCCCTGCCCTTGTAAGGGCCTATCTGATACTCTGTTATATCTGCACCCAGATATCTAACACTTTCGCTAATACTTATGTATTATCATGCTTATGTATTCGAGCCCTCGAGGCCCTGGCTTGTAATATAAAGCTTGTATGAATTTATTTATGTTTTAGAGTTGTGCTGTGATTCCTTCACGTGAGTCCTTAGGCTTGATCGTGTGCATTTGCGTGTATGATTAGTGCACAATTAAGCCGGGGGCGTCACAATGAGGATGCTAGAAAGGTATGCAAACTTCAGAAAGCCATTTATGGTCTGAAGCAAGCATCAAGGAGCTGGAACATTCGTTTTGATGAGGTGGTCAAAGAGTTTGGCTTCATCAGGAATGACGAAGAATCTTGTGTTTACAAGAAGTTTAGTGGGAGCACAAAAGCATTTCTAATCTTGTATGTGGATGACATATTGTTGATTGGAAATGATGTGAATTTTCTTAACGAGATAAAAGAATCATTGAAGAAGAGTTTTTCAATGAAAGACTTAGGCGAAGCGGCATATGTGTTGGGCATCAGAATCTATAGAGATAGATCAAAACGCCTGATAGCGCTTAGCCAAAGCACGTACATAGACAAGGTGTTGAAAAGGTTCAACATGGAGAACTCTAAGAAAGGGTTGCTCCCCATGTCACCTGGCACAGTACTTTGCAAGAATCAGAGTCCTCGAACTCTCGATGAGCGAGTACAAATGAATGATGTTCCATATGCCTCGGCAGTTGGTTCTATTATGTATGCCATGCTATGTACAAGACCGGATGTTTCCTATGCGCTAAGTGTTAGCAGCCGGTACCAAAGTGATCCAGGATTGGAACACTGGGCCGCAGTCAAGGGTATTCTAAAGTACCTCAGACGAACCAAGGATTTACTCCTTGTGTACGGAGGTGATGAAGAGCTCATTGTAAGTGGTTACACTGATGCAGGCTTCATGACTGACCCAGATGACTTCAAATCTCAATCAGGCTATGTTTTCATATTGAACGGTGGCGCAGTTGATTGGAAAAGTTCCAAACAAAAGACTGTGGCGGATTCTACGACGGAGGCGGAGTATGTTGCCGCTTCAGAAGCCTCCAAGGAGGAGGTATGGTTCAAGCAATTTCTTGAAAACCTTGGTGTGGTTCCAAGTGCTCTGGACCCGGTGGAGATCTATTGTGATAATAGTGGCGCCGTGGCTCAGGCAAGGGAGCCAAGTTCGCACCATAAGACAAGACATATTCAATGCAAATATAAACACATTCGACATCATGTCAAAGAAGGTTTAGTGAAAGTACGCAAAGTTCACACGGATCTGAATGTGTCAGACCCGATGACAAAGCCTCTACCACGAGCAAAGCATGAGCAACACCGGATAGCCATTGGTGTTAGGGAAGCCATGTAACTGGATTATGACTCTAGTGCAAGTGGGAGTCTGTAGGAGATATGCCCTAGAGGCAGTAATATCAGTTATTTTGTATCTCTTGGTTTGTAATGAAAGTTTATGTTCCATGCTATAACTGCAATGATTCTCGAGTCTACAATAAAACGAGGCTTGGAGGGAAACTCATGTGCACGTGTGGGATAATAAACGGTAAAATGTATTCCTAGTCAAGCCTCTATGACTGGCTCAAGTATTGCATGATGATCCTGTTTTCCTGATCATGGGCATGGCTGTGCCGGCAATTTTGAGGGCACATTTGTTGGTAGAACACTTGTGTTGAATCGACCCAAATTGATGTTATGCTATGAGATACATTCGTCACAAGTTAATGGTTAATAACACAAAGAAGTTAATGTTTGCATAATTCCTTAGACCATGAGAGTATCGAGTTCCTTCGTACTTGCTTCGTGAACTTTGGGGTTTGTTAAACGTCATCCGTAACTGGGTGGCTATTACGGCGGCTTACGGGTTCACGGAAAAGTATGGCAAGTAACAAGATAGCTCAAGATTGGGATTTGCTCCTCCGACGATGGAGAGATATACTCGGGCCCTCTCGGTGTTATGGTATCCATCATCATCTGCGCAGACACCTTGTGATTTGATCACTGGGATACCGAAACACGGAAACGAGAAAAGAGAACAAAACCGGTAACGAGGTAACTTGCATAATGGACAAATTGTTGATCCACGGGAATGCAATAAATCTCACCTCGGGTCTTTGTGACATATCGCGAAGCAACAGGAATAGCACACGGCAAACTAGAGGTTCACTCGAATATTCATTCGTGTGGGTATAGGGGTCAATATGGGTGTCCACGGCTCCAATGTTGATCATTGATCGGAAGGGGTTCTGGGTCATGTCTATACTTCACCGAACCTATAGGGTCACACGCTTAAGGGTCATCTATCTGCTGAATACTAGACAGGGAGTCTGAGAAAAAGTCACCGGAAAAGTTTCGGAGACAACGGAAGAGTTTCAAGAGAGAGAACACCGAAAGAGTTTCGGTAAAACCAAAAAGTTGTGTTGGAATATATTATTAGGTCAAAAAGGGTTTCGGCATCGCATGGAAATTTTCAGAGGATGCCAGAATTGGTCTGGGAACTTCTGGGAATTTTCAGAGAAAAAACCGGAAATGTTCCGAAACTGCCGTAACCGCTGTTGTTGCTTTTCGCTGATGAAAACTACCATACCAGAAATGTTTCGGAAAATTCCCGAAATAATGTTAGAGGGTGCCGGAAATGTTCTGGGACCTTCTGGAATTTTTCAGAAAAAAGTTTCGCGGAAAACATCTTGTCTCAGCGCGTGGAGACAAGATCCCACGAATCGGGGGTTGCATGTTTGGTGGCTTTTTGTCTAGGGAGCACCCTTGTTCAAGGGAGACATGTTGGTGGCTTGTTGGGCCCCCCCCCCCCATGGGGGGGGGGAGGTTGTGGCCGGCCAAGTAGGGGCCCCCTTGGGTGTCCCCTTGTGCTCCACTTGCATTACCATATTACCCCTCATGTGGGACATGTAGCTTGGGTATCTTGGTATTTTCTCCCCCACCCCACCCCTTGCCTTGGCCTATAAAAGGAGGAGAAGTGGCTGCCATTCTCCTCATCCTTGCTCTCATACACATGCTAAGCTTTGCTAGCTCTCTCTCTCCCTCCCACGGAAAGAGTTTTTCGTAGAGCCGAAAGGCTGTCTGGGTTCCGGCATGAACTAGTTCTGGACGGCGAAGCCCTGCCGGATAGTTGACACCGTATGTGTGCAACCCCATATAGAGGTCGTAGTTTCGGTCCTTTTGCCCGAGGGGCTGTTCGAGTGTCTTCCCGAAGGGCTGTCCGAGTCTTCGTTCGGGCTTTCGAGGGTCCTCCCGGAGGGCTGTCCACGACATCGTCCGGGGGACTGTCCGACCGCCTCCCGGAGGGCTGTCCGACGAGGGAGTACATCCTCGCGGTTGGGAGGTTGAAATCCTAGCTGCGGGGATCTGCACCAACGATCTCCACTGACTCTCCTTCCGCTGCGCTTTGAGTCGGTACGGAACAGATCAAACCTTGTATGCAATCTCCATAGTGGTCCTGGGCGTGCTCGCTATACCGAAAATTTTGATTTTCTGTCGCGTTCCCCTACAGCGTGGGCGCAACACTGAGCGTGGCCGCTCTCTCCCTCTGCCAGCCAGCCTGGGTCCAAGAGGTGGCCAATTCCTATGCGACCGACGCCACCGTGCAAGAGATGATGTCCAGCCTCGCCATCCGCAGCCCGAACGAGGAGGGTTTCGAGCTCCACAAGGGACTGATTCACCGCGGCGACCGTCTCTGGATTGGCAGCAACACAGCGCTCCGCACCAAGCTCATCAGCGCGTTCCACGACAGCGCTGTGGGAGGCCACTCCGCCATCCACGCCACACATTAGCGCGTCAAGAAGCTGTTCATTTGGCCCGTGCAGAAGCACGACGTGGACGACTACGTCAAGCAGTGCCTAGTGTGTCAACAGGCAAAACACGAGCACTGCCGGCCGGCTGGCAAGCTGGCACCTCTGCCCGTGCCCACGGCGCCATGGCAGGACCTGACGATGGACTTCGTCGAAGGGTTACCCAAGTCAGAGGGGTACGACTCCATTATGGTGGTGGTGGATCGTCTCACCAAGTTCGCCTACTTCATTCCTCTTCGTCATCCCTTCAACGCCACCAAGGTTGCGCACGCCTTCTGGGACAATGTCGTCAAGCTCCACGGCGTACCCAACTCGATCGTCTCCGATCGGGATCGTGTCTTCACCAGCGTGCTCTGGCGTGAACTGTTCACGGCCGCGGGCACCAATGTAACACCCCTATGTAATAAAGCACATTGACCTTCTGATAATCCTGCCAAGTCATCATCAGTTGCAATGCTTGATCACAGTGGTTTAATATCTCATTTCAAATTCTGCCACTGAATTCAAATTCAAATGCAAGTGAATTTTGAAGTTGCTCAAATATTGCTGAAAAAATGTTCATCATTTAGCAAGTATTCCAAAACAATTTATTGTTAAGGAAAACAACATCACCTCAAAGCAAATATGGGCAGTAGCATTTAGACAGTGCTATTCCAGCAATTTAAAACTGCAAATTCATTTGTGAAAAATGCAAATGGATTCCTCTGGCCTCCAAAATATTTGTGGCAGTGCCTAAAACTGCAAAGTATTTATTAGGCTTAATTCCACATTTTTGTAAAATGATTTGGATGCCCACTTAATTCCATCTCTCTCTTTGTTTATTAAATAAAAAGGGAAAAATAGAAAAGAGAAAACGGGCGAGGCCTTACCTGGCACGACCCAGTCGGCCCATACCTGGTCGTCCTCACCTGCCCCGCCCTCCGTGTCGTCTGGCCTGCGCGCGGCACCGTCCTCGCCTCGCCATCGCATCGGAGCAGGTGGGAGAGAGGATAAGGACGGCCTCCTTCCATCTCCTCTCGCCTCCCTCCTCCATTTGCCTCTCTCTCCCAGCGCTCGCTCGCTCCTCTCCCCTCCATCCCGAGCGCTGCAGCCGCCGTGCCCGACGTCTATCCACGGCCACCGGCGTCTCCGCGCCCGCAACTCGTGTCCGCGGGCCCCGCCTTGCTCGGCTACACCAACTAACGCCATCCATTCGAGTAGGGGAGCCCTGCTGCTGCCGGTTCATCCTCGTCCCCATCTCCGGCTACCGCGGTGAACTTCGGTGACCCCAAGCTCCTCTGCGCTCCTAAGCTTCCATGCGCTTTTCTTAGCCGCTCGGTGAGCCTCTCCCCCTCTCCGTTCCTCTCCTCGCGCCGCATGCTCCGTCCTAGCTAGCTCCCCGCCTCACCGTGCTCTGCCCGCCGTCGGACCTCACCGTCCGGCCACTTCCGGTCATCTCCACGGCCCCGCACCAGCTCCACTCGACGTAGCGGCCCCCTCTGTCTCGAACGCGACCGAAAGCGCGCGTTAGTTCACACCCTAGCCGCGCGCCCGATTTTGCCCGAAGCTCATCGCCGCCACGGCTCAACGCCGGCGCGCCTAACGGCCACCTCCGCCCGTTTCAACATCGTAGGTAGACGCGGGATGAACTGCACATTCGAACGCAAAAGGAATCGCGCGAAACAGCCCTCTATGGAGCAAATCCGAGCTCGCCGGAGCTCTCTGCCGCGTCCGGCGCCGGCGTCCGACGTGGCACCGCGTGGGGCCCACCAGGGACACTGCCAGTGGCCCCCGACCACCGTTTGACCACGTTGACTTTAGTCAATGGTGGTTACTGTTCCTGCTGACACTGACGTGTGGGGCCCGTTGATTAATTACTGTTAGTAGTTAATTAAGTTAACTCTGTTAGTTAGTTAGTGACACTGACAGTAGGCCCACCAGTAGATTAGTTAGTTTAACTAATTTGTTAGTCTCTGGGTCACTGACAGGTGGGTCCCACCTGGCAGCTTGACCAGTCAACTGGACAGTTGACTGCTGATGCAGTGCTGACATCATGCTGACGTCATATATCTGTTTTAATAAATCTGTTAATTTAAATAATTCCAGAAAATGTTTAAATCTTTGGAAATTCATAGAAAATAAACCGTAGCTCGGATCGAAAAACTTTCTACATGAAAGTTGATCAGAAAAACGAGATGAATTCGATCATGCCGTCTGTTTCCGTGTTGGGACCCTCTACGTAGGTGAACCCACAACTTTTCGTCTGTTTCTGGCAGATGAATAGTGCATACATACACGTTAATAATTCCAACTTTAATCCTAAAGTAACTAAAATGGTTTAGACATGTTTTTAGGCAACCCTGCACTACACTCTAGCATGGCATACTCTGTGTTGCATATGATTGCTGTGTATTCATTTGTTTCCTCTCTCTCTTTTCTCTCAGTAGATCCCGATACTGACGTAGCCCCCGAGACTGACGCTGCTCCTGACATCGACTACACCCCTGACGATCAGTCCTTTGCAGCAGAGCTTCCAGGCAAGCAACCCCCCTCCCCCCTTGATCATTCCGATATCGCCTATTCCTTCTCTCTTATACTTGCATTAGAATTGCTACTGTATTTGTTTGATCCTATTCTGATGCATAGCCTGATTTTGTAACCTGCTATTGTTACCTTACCTGCTTATCCTGAACTGCTTAGTATAGGATGGTTAGTGATCCATCAGTGACCCCCACACCTTGTCCCAGTTGCCCCCGCTGCATTATCAGATGATTCGATCCACGTGATCGACGACCAGGGCCCGACACATCACATCACACCCCCTTATCTGTACGACACTGCAGAGTTACTATCGAGTGCCGAGGGTGATATCTCGTATAGCACTTCTGATGTTAACTCTGTAGAGTAGCTATTCGGTCGTGGTCATCGAGGGTGATTCCTCCTTCACCACTCCCGATAACGACTCTATCGTGCAACCCTTCAAGAGTGAACCAGCGAGGGTGATTCCTCCTTAGTTCACCTTGATGGTTACAACGAGTGGGGATCCATCGAGGGTGATTCCTCGGGTTTCCCCCTTGGTGTTATGAACACACGGTTACTATGACTTTACCCTGAACCATGTTAAAGATGGGTCGGCCCCGAGGGGTACCCGCTAGAGTTACTGTTACTGCAGGGCTGGAAGGACAGGCGGTACCGCCCGGTAGAGGTGGACCTGAGTTCCCGACAGTCTTTTGCGAGTCGGGTTGACCATGAGGGTACCCGCGAGTTGATGTGTAGTCGGGTTGACCTGGAGGTACCCGCGAGTTCTCTACATGGCATGGCCGGGCATTCTTAGCCCTTGCCGCAAGTCCACGAGACGGGGCGGCGGGGTCACATGATCGTGAGTCTCTGCTCGTTACCGCGCGCTCCCAATACACTAACGATTTGGATATTTGATCCGAGTAGGTCTCTGGCCTTTTCGCACTAACCATCACGCGGGAATAAATATGGGTATTCTGCGTCGTATGCATCAGCTGAAACTCTCTAGACGTCAGCGACTGAGCGGCGCGCGCCGGGTTGGAAGCAATCGCCTTGTAGTGTGGGTTGCCAGGTCTGCTCACCGGCCGCGTACGCAACGTGCAGGAGTGCAAAGGGCGATGGGCCCAAGACCCCTGCGCGCATAGGGTTAGTCCGGCGTGCTGACCTCTCTGTTGAGTCTAGGTAGGGCTGCGGCGTGTCGTTTTGACCGAGGCCAGGCAGGACCCAGAAAAGTGTGTCTGGCCGGAGTTAATCGAGCGTGGTGGGTAAGTTGGTGTACCCCTGCAGGGAAGTAAATCTTTTCGAATAGCCGGATCCTCGGCAACGGACACTCGGAGTTGTATCCTGATCGATACAATTAGAACTGGATACTTGAGATGATAAATGAATATGATGGCTCCGGGATTGCTTTCTCGCAGGGAGTCGAGAAAGGATCTCTGGGCGTGTTACTACTTACTTGTTAATTACAATATGCTATTATGTACTCCTCTAAATGTTGTAAGATGTTGAAGATGCTAGTCTTCGATAGGACTAGGCCTTCTCTCTATTCTGGCATTTCTGCAGTCTAGCCCACAGATACAGCCTTTCTTTGACAATGTTGCATACATAGAATAGATCTGATGTAAGTCTTGCTGAGTATTTTGGATGAGTACTCACGGTTGCTTTGCTTTCTCTTTTTCCCATACCCGATTGATGCGACTAGATGACGGAGCCCAGGACACAGCTGCCCCCACCGACGACCACTACTACCACCCCGAGGGTGGCTACTACTACGAGTTAGCCGACGACCAGGAGTAGCTTCGGAGGGTCCCAGGCAGGAGGCCTGCGCCTTTTCGATCATAGTCATTGTTTTGCCCCGCCTTCTTAAGGCCTATCTGTTTTATCTTTTATATCTGTACTCAGATATCTGATGCTTCCGCTAACGCTTGTAAGCGAGCTTATGTATTCGAGCCCTCGAGGCCCCTGGCTTGTAATATACAGCTTGTATGACTTTAATTTGTGTCTAGAGTTGTGTTGTGATATCTTCAAGTGAGTCCTTAGGCTTGATCGTGTGCATTTGCGTGTATGATTAGTGCACGATCGAGTCGGGGCGTCACAACCAAGCTGCTGTACTCCACGGCGTACCACCCCCAAACAGACGGGCAAAGTGAGCGGGTGAACCAGTGCATGGAGATGTACCTGCGCTGTGCGATCCATGACGACCCCCACCATTGGCACCGTTGGCTGCCGACGGCTGAATTCTGGTACAATTCCTCCTTTCATGCGACCATTAACTGCACTCCATTCAAGGCGCTCTACGGCGTCGAGCCAAACCTGGGGGCCACGGCGCTCTGGGACGACAAGACCGCCCCTGTTCTCGACACCGAGCAATGGAACTGGGGCGCACACACCACGCGGCTCCGAGACCAGCTACTCTGAGCTCAGCACCGCTTCAAGAAGAAGGCGAATCGACATCGCACGGAGCGCAGCTTCGAGGTGGGCGAAGAGGTACTGCTCAAGCTCCAGCCGTACGCTCAATCCTCCGTCGTCAATCGCCCGTGTGCCAAGCTCGCGTACAAGTTCTCCGGGCCATTCAAGGTGGACGCCAAGATCGACTCGCTCGCCTACCAGCTGGCTCTGCCGCCGGATAGCCGCATCCACAACGTCTTCCACGTCTCCCAGCTGAAGCCATACACACCAAGCTACACGCCGGTCTTCATGGAGCTGCCACGACCACCGGACCTATCCCTTGTCGAGACGGCGCCTGAAGAAATCCTGGACAGGCGCATGGTCAAGCGCGGCAACACGGCCATTGTGTAGCTGCACGTTGGCTGGTCGTCGTCTCCGCCCTCCGCCACGACCTGGGAAGACTACGACACCCTCCGACGCTGTTTTCCGACAGCGGCAATCTGGCAAGGCGCGACCGGAGCGAGGTGACGCTCCTTCTGAAGGGGAGGGAAGTGTCACACCTGCACCTACTGGAGGTGCCACGGTGGACTAGCTAGCCAATAGGAGCGCAGGAGACAAGTCATCGGGTGGCCAAGTCAGCAGTGGGCCACTGGCTGGGTCTCATGAGTTATATAGCTGCCCCTGTGTGGGCGAGAAGGGTGTGTGATGAGTGTATGCACTTTCTGAACTCCTCTCTGAACTCTGTACCGAACCACTTTCCTCCTCCTGCAAGTAAAGCTTCCTTCTCTATGAACTCATCCCCTTTTCCTTAGTGCGATCCGATCGAGTTTACGGGTCGTCACAATAATATAGGGTGTACAAGATCAAAAGGGAGAGCAATAAAAATGCACATAGAGAAGCTCACGATGCTATCCATTCAACTCCTGGAACCGCTTGCATTTAGGGCATGTACAATGGTGCTATCTTAGGAGTGCCACGTAGGATAAATGATGAGGTGGGGGAGAGAGAACTCATAAGGGCATGTACAATGGTTCTAGCTTAAGGATGCCACGTAAGATAAATGATGAGGTGGAGGAGAGAGAAATCATAAGAGAAGGCTTGTCTTAGCTTATTTAAGCAAAGACAAGAGATGATAGCTTAGCACAATTTGTCTCACCATGTTTTTAGGAATAACTAATTATTGAAGATAAGGCTAAGAGATGACCCATTGTAGACTTGTTTTTTTGTCATCTCTAATTTACATGCAAAACTTAAGATAAGACTATCTTAGCAACCATTGTACATGCCCTAAGAAAAGGCTTGCCTTCTCTTATTTAAGAAAAGACAAGAGGTGATCTCTTATCACAATATATCTCACCGCGTTTTTAGGAATGACTAATTATTGAAGATAAGGCTAAGAAATGACCCATTGTAGACATTTTTTTTTGTCATCTCTAAATTACATGCAAGTCTTAAGATAAGACTATCTTATCAATCATTGTACATGCCCTTACACTTGCTGTAGTGCAAGTCACTCTTCAGCCTCTTGTCCAACAAAGGCTGCTCTATGTAATCTTCTTAAGGATAACGTCAATGTTTTAGCAGTAACTTGCCTTATATAAATAATATTATCAGTTTACAAAAACAAAAAAAAACAAGTACATCATTTCCGATCACACGACACAGGTTTTACACCGACACCGATACATTACCTCGTCCATCACACCATTCCCTCTGAAATTACAAAGAAACACACAACAAACTCGACCCATTTGCCAACAACTCATCGAAATGCGTGTATGCTAATGCGTCCATCAATATTTGACATACATTTCCTTCTTTTCCTGCCGGCACGATATTTGCACGCCCCGATACTTCCAGCTGATCACATTGCACGGGTGTTTACACCGACACCGGCAGGCCGCCTCGTTCATCATGTCATTCCCTCCGAAACCAAAAGGAAATTGGCCACAACCCGCGAGTCGAACGTGGCCACCAATCCTCGGCATCTACTGCCTCCTTTCCGGTTTATAAGGCTTGCGCGTATATCTAGGTTGACAAATAAACCAACGTAATATATGTTATTTGTCACAAAAAATATATCATTAGAAACTTCAGATCTTCTACTTTCTAATGGTGTAATTTTTAGACTATACAACTTATTTTATATTGGTCAAATTATAAACATAGGGATACGCACATGCCTTATAAACCGGAAAGGAGGTAGTATTCCCTCCTCTGCGCGATGGCACGACATTCTTCATGCCTCCATATTTCCTCCTATCAACCGTCACAAGTGTTTACACCGGCACATTGCCTCGTTCATCGCGCCAAAAATCACAATTTTAAAACACATACATTTCATAAAAAGAATAATATTTTCTTGGAACAAGTTGACCACACCTTGACATGCCTGGCCTTTCATTTCACACCAGAGAGAGCGACTGAGAGAGATAAAGAAACGTGCTGCTGTCTGATGCGCTCACACCCACCTCTCCGCTCCGCTCCTACAAAGACCCGAGAGAGCCGACGACCACGACCTCTCCCTCCCCCTCCACCCAATAGCGAGAGCCTACCTTCTCCCCCTTCTTCCCCCGATGCCCAATCGCCGGCAGAAGCGCGAGCCCGACGACGGAGGGGGCGCCGGCGAGGATGAGAGCAAGAGGGATTTGGATTTGCGCATCACCAACATCCTGGCGGAGTACCACGCGCCCCGCCCCAGCCACCGCGCGCTCCCCCTCCTCCAACTCAACGGGAGGGTTCTTGCGGAGGAGGACGAGGAGGGGGAGGCTGAGGTGGTGTCCCCGCTCACGGCGCCGGCCCCGGCCCCGGCCCTGCCGGTGGTGGTGGTCGACGGGCGGCCGTCCAAGCGGCGGGGGAGGGGACGAGGCCTCGCCGTACCAGTGCCGGCTGTGGGTGAAGGACCGGTCCAGCGAGTGGTGGGAGCTGCGGAGCAGCCTGGGGTACCCGGAGGCGGAGTTCCGGATGGGACGTGCCACGTTCGGCATGGTCTGCGACGCGCTCCGCGCCGCCATCCCTGTCCGGCAGCTCGTGGCCGTCTGCGTGTGGCGCCTGGCCACGGGCGAGCCGCTCCGGCTCGTCTCCAAGCGCTTCGGCATCGGCATCTCCACCTGCCACAAGCTGGTCCTGGAGGTCTGCGCCGCCATCCGCTCCATCCTCATGCCGCGCTTCCTCCGGTGGCCGGACCGCGGCTCCGGCGTGCCCGGAGCGGCTCGCCCGTGGACCGCGGCTCCACCTGCCACGGACTCAGTTGCATGTTCACCCTCGACCTGAAAATCAACCAACCCATTTGCATGTCCACACTTGATATGTAACTAGCCCCGACCTAGTTGCATGTTCAGCCTTGACCTGAAACTCAACCAACCCAGTTGCATGTCCACCCTTGACACACGACTCACTCCGACCTAGCTGCATGTCTACCCTTGACACAACTCGCCCAAGCCAGTTGCACGTCCACCTTAACCTGAAACTCATACGGACCCAATTGCATGTCCACCCTCTTCACGCAACTCAAGGTTGGCCCTAGGTGCATGTCTACCCTTGATTGAAACGCAACCGCCTTAGTTGCATGTCAACCTCCACAAGCAACTCGTCCCGACCCAGTTGCATGTCCACCCTCGACATGCATGTCCACCATCGACATGCAATTTGACTATTTTATTTTATTTCATTTTTGATTTTTTTCCCCACCGTGCAACTTTTTGTATTTTCAAAAAACTTCACCGAATTTAAAAAGATGATCACCGCGTATTAATAAAATGTTCATCGTATATTTATGAAATGTTCATCATCTATTTTCAAAAACATATTCACCTAGTCCTAAAAAATGTCCGCCATCTATTTTTAAAAGCTTTATCGTGTTCTTTATAAAATGTCTTCTGTGTATATTCAAATTGTATTTCAAAATCGGTGCATTTTTTACTGTAAACATATTTCAACACTTAAAAAAAATGTGGACACTTCTTGAAATTGCATGAACATTTATAAGTATGCGAATCATATATTAAGAGAAGATAGGGTAAATAAACCCATCCATAATCGAACAATCTTAATTACAAGCATGTGTGTTTGCCTAACAAAAAGTTTTTCCTAAGGTTTCTACATTAATAAAGCTAGCTAACTAACTAGCAAACTAGTGTATCTAGCTAGCTAACTATCTAACAATTAACTAACTAGTTAGAATCTGCAAATAGTTGCATAGATATCTGCATTTTAAGAAAAGATAGCAATTTTTTACTACAAAGTTATTTTTCTAAATTTTATTTCATTTTCTTTCTTTTTTACCATTCTTTAATTTTTTTTCTATCAATAATGCTAAACTATACTACACACCGATTGACATGTCTGTACAAATTAGAATGATATATCCTCTCCTCATCCTCTTCTCTACTCTCCTTTCTCTCATCCTCTAATCACCTCTTCTCATGTCCTCTCACACTCTCATTCATAAAAAAAACATTCACATATCCTCTCTAACTTATCGATATAGCAATTTCCATATCATTCCACCATATCAAATTTCATCATCCATACACATGTTTTCATATCATCCAATATGTATTTACATAGCTATTGCAACTAACAATACTATATAACGACTATTACAAATTAACAAATAAACATTTCACATTATACCTAAAGAAAAGAAATAGAAAAAAAAAGTGAAGAAGCCGTTGGTGGAGGAGGCCTTCCGGGCCAGGGCCGCTCACATTCGGCCAGCCGAGTGCGCCGCCGGGTGCGACACCGGATAGGATTAGGGCGGCCGACGGGGGAGACGACAGTGAGAGGTGTGGAGGAGGGGCAGTGGTGGTGAGTATTAGGAGGCCAGCGGGATGGTGGCGGGGCGGTGCGGAGGTGGAGGGGGCGTGATGGCGGTAGAGCGGCGGGCCCTTTAGGTTATAACCGAGCTGGACAGCCAAACACGTCTATCTCTTATAGGGTTGGGGGAGATGAAGGATGAGTTCTTTGCTGAGTACTTTTTGTCGAGTGCCCAGCAAACACGTGACCCCTGGATCCTTATTTAAAACAAGAAAATGAAAAATGATTGCTGAATTTCCGTTAGTGGAAACTCGACAAGACAACCCGCCATCACGTAGCTGTGACTAGCCGTCGGTGGACCCCGTCGGCCAGGATATTGCCGAGTACCGGCTGCAGGAACTCGGCAAGAAACTTTGCCAAGTTTTTTTGGTCACCGAGACCTCTTTTCACGTCACATGGCAAATACTTATGTTCGTCGAGTCGTTTTGCTTTACCGAGTTCATTTATGCCTGCACTCGGCAGACTGCTTTTATTGCTGAGCTCCCGATAAAAGAAACTCGGCAAACCTCAGGAACTCTGCACGCACGGCTATTCAAGTAGTGGTCTACAAGATGCATCTTGTAGCAAACCTCCAATTAAGCTGTTGTCGATGGTAGTTGTCTTCAAGCCTGCTAAGGTTGTCCTCCAAATATGCATGAACAATGGAAAAATAATTATTTGTGTCAAAGCCTCATCGCTCAATTGCATGTACCATTTGGCATCGCTGGTCGCGGGATTATGAATAGGTGATAAGTGTTTGGCCTCATCAGTCTCGAACAAATAAGAGTCCAGCCTCGTCGACTAGGACTGGCCTCGTCGGTCACGGAATGCAATGAAGACTTCATGGCAAATCACTAACGCCATAGCTGACAGACCATTGCGCGGCTGTATACACATATGAAATGTCAAGGCTGCTAAGTTTGAGCCAAACGCAATCATCACACTGGTGTCTATGTTACGCAGCAACTTCATGGGAGCTTCTCCACACAATCAAGCACCTCTGCAAATTTTACTAATTCAAGTATTGTATTCATGTGCCCATTTTTCAACCGAACTTGAAGAAATTGATGTGCCCTGTATTTTGGATCATTGAGTTCAACAAATTACAATGTTTGCTTAATGATTTACCTAATATTGATAAAATTTCCATCCTCTGTCTCTTGAAAAATCAGCATACACAAATTCGTCAAGCTATACATGGTGATCTGTTTTAGTCGGACAACTTCAACTACCAGAATTAGTGTCCATCATTGTTACCTGAACAAATCTGTTTAAAAAGAATACTAAACATATTTGGGCGTGATGTTAATGCCTCATAAAATTTTGAGACCCGAAATCCCTTTCATTTGAGCAGAACAAATTGCAGGCCCTGACCGTGTGCCTCTACTTCTGTTCATACAAATTATTGGGTGACCTTCCCTTTGGCCAAATGGGCCGAACTTTTACAGCACCTGAGAACGTGTATACTTCACCTGTAAATGTCTCATGTCGAAACCATTCAAGGTTTTCCCGTCATAAATCCCAAGATAACATGCTGCTGGTTCTACCTCTTCTGTTGTTCGTGATAATTTTGAGAGGTCTTCCCGTGCGTCAAATGGGATGAAATTTTTAAGCATCTGGGCTCATGTTTCTACTTCACATATAAATATTTTTAGGCATGAACCTTCATGATTCGCCTGTAAGAAATTCTACAATCTAGTCTGACATGCTGCTGCCCCCGTGGCATTTGGTGAAAATCAACCTTGCGTAGCCTGCACCACCTACTGATTTATTGTTTGCCAACATGAGTGCTAACCCTGTTATTTATTATGTGATGTTTCTCATCTTTTTCTATCAAGGTACTGACACCTTTTTAGATTAAAGCCCACCTACATCTGTGCAGGTCTAGAAACTCTTTCAATTACGGCAATAATTCTTGAAAATTAATTCATTTGCCAAACAAACCGCGTCACCTATGTCATGTAGGTCAATCAGCACCGTTGTGCGTAATTTCTATGAACTCGGAATTCACTTGATGCTTCTTGACAGACCCAAATTGCATGTTTTATATAATTGAAAAACAGAGAAAAAGATGCTTAGTCCAATAGGTGGTCTTTTATTTGTGCTTGGTGATCGAGTAATAAACAGCATAGATTCATGACCATGATCAATGATGTAGGAATAGGAAGCAAGTTCAGTATGATTCCTTCCTAAAAAAATGTAAATTGTGTACAACATGAGATGGTTCTCTCGCACAATATTCAGGGTTGAGTTTATTTGTAAATTGGATAGTTTTTGGCATTCAGTTTACACAGCATTTTCCTGTGACATACTTCTAAATAATTATTTATTTACTAAATTTGCCTGGTTGCTCTCTGTTTCAAGTTGAGAAGGTGTCATTTCTCAATCAACACAGCAGCCTGTAGAAAATCGACAGAAGTACGGAATAGAGAGATATGGTTCTCTTGTTCCTTCTTTGTGCAATGCCTTTACTATCCTCACTTACTGTTGTTTTGTAAAGGTATATGCAACATTAGGAGTCCTCTTGAGTATTTTGAATATTCAGGGCGATTAAGTGCATGGTATATCATATACAGGGGTGGATCTATGTGTATTAAAAATATTTCACTATTTTAATAAAACTGAGTTTGAATTTTTAGAAACTATTTAAAACTATTTTTATATCTTCCGTTTATGATAGTTCTTATGTTTCCGTGCTGCCTATTAGACAGTAAAGCTCATCAACTCTAGTGGCTAGCGACTCGCGGGTTATTTTTTTGCGAATTTTTGGTGCTGGGCCGGCCCAGCCATGGGACACCCCATGTGCATCGTGCATTTATTTGACGCATAGAGCGTGAAATAGGGCTCCCCCAAGTGCCTGATCGGCCGCTAGCGCTTGCACGGCGCTAACGGGGGCGTGGCTCATGTACACTCGCTTACTCATCTTCAGAAAAAGAACACCGATAAGTCCCGAAAGTTTGGGATTTGACTATGGAAAATTGAATGTGTTTTGTGGTAATTTATATTTGTTTCTTTAGGGGAGGTAATTTATATTTGTTGACCATGGTAAGTTTGATTGGTAAGCATGCCAAATCCGTCCTCAGTTTGCTTTTGCCAGAAAATTGCCGTGCTTGCCAACTAAACTTACCGTCCTCGCGTCAACTAAATTTACCATCGACTAATTGCCATGGTCAAATCCCGAACGTTCGAGATTTACCATTTACGTAAAAAAATAGGATATGGTTTTTTAATGATTATAAAATGTAAAAAAAATACAATTTTTAGAAAGCCGGGAACTTGATAAAAAGTTCATGAATTTTAAAATATTATTGAATTCAAAAATGGTTGAATTTTTAAAATATTCATGAGTTTCAAAAAATGCCCAAGAATTTGTTTTTTCCTTTGAATTATAACATATTCATGTATTTTAATAAATTCACGAATTTGAAAATAAAAAAATTCATAAATGCCTATGAATTTAGAAAATTCTCATGATTTTAAAAATATATTTATGAATTTTAAAAATATTTGCAAAACCAGGCCGGTCGCTTCCGTAGAAAGCCATGAACTTGATAAAACGTTCATGAATTTTAAAATATTTGTGAATTAAAAAAATGGTTGAATTTTCAAAATATTCATGAGTTTCAAAAAAATGGCCATGAATTTGATCTTCTTTTTGAATTTATAACATATTCATATATTTTAATAAATTGGCGAATTTTAAAAGAAACAAAATTCATAAATGCCAATTTATTTGAAAAATTCTCATGATTTGTAAAAAATACTTATGTTTTTTTTTTAAATTACAAAATTTTAAAATATTTGCAAAACCTGGCCCGTTGCTTCCGGTGAACGGCCGAGACGTGACACAAAAAGTAGATACGAGAAAAGAGTGGACTCTGTGAAATTAGAGCTTGCTAATCAGAAGTCCCATGCTGTGAAAAAAGTGGATTTATAGAAAAAAATGAAAAACAAACCAAAAAAAAATCCGGGATAAGTTGTATCGACTAGAGAAGCTTCTAACGTTAACCCTAAAAAAAAAGACTAGAGAAGCCCATGTAGCTAGTATTGGTTCCATCTTTCGGACTGAGATCCAGTGCCTTGGCACAAACAAGGCACGGATGAACAGTATCGTGCCTTGAGGGCATCTCCTGGCCGCTGGATCTACAAGCGACGGTCCGATGAACATCAAGAGTCACCGCTACAGTACATCGTTACAGGAAGTCTGCTACAGGACAATGGCTACAGAACCAACACACTGTAGCGCTGGGTGCTGTTCACTGAAATCTGGAACCTTGATTTCCCATCTAACGGCTGAAAGCTCAAGGCATTGCACTGTTCACGTGTGCCTTGTGAGTGCCAAGGCACCGGATCTCAGTCCGTTGGATGTACCCGGGCCGGGGCCCTGGACGGCAGCGTGTCCCCCTCCGGCTGTGGGCGGCCGAGATGCGACCACGCGACGCGAGGCTGTGAGCCGCCGGCCGGCCGTCTATCGGCATCGCCTTGCTTCGTCCCCAGGGCAGCTCCCGTGCCCGCGCACCCACCCACCACCAACCACTCACTCCCTTCTCCCCCTTGCCCATGTCCGTCGCCATCTCCGTCTCCACCTCCATCCATGACTACCCAGCAGCACCGCCAGTCCTCCTCCTCCCCACCACCACCGCCATGGCCTTCCCTTGCCGCCTCACTTAGGCCTAGGCTCAAGCTTAGTCTTGGCCCCGCGCGCTCGTCCCCATGGACGCCCTCGCCGACGCCGACGCCGAGCCGGACGGCGGCGCCGAGGTCGCTGACTACTGCCGGGCCGGGATAGGTAGGCTCCACGCCGCGCTCGCTGAGGAGCTGCGCGCTGCAGAGGATCGTGTCGGGGGCTGCAACGACCTCAGCTCCCTAGACTCCAAGAAGCAGTGGGAGAAGGCGTTTGTGGACTGCTTCTGCCGCGTCGACACCGAGGTCGAGGCGCCGGACAGCGCGGGGTCGACGGCGGTGGCTGCAGTCGTTTGCTCGTCCCACATCATCGTCTCCAACTGCGGGGACTCGCGGGCGGTGCTGTGCCGGGGCAAGGCGCCATTGCCACTGTCCCTAGACCATAAGGCACTATCATCATTCATCACATTTGCTCATTAGTCATTACCCCTGCAATTGCCTCTAAGTTCTTGAGTTCATCAGATACACTGTATGAATGTTGCATTTATTCTCGATTCAGCCCAACAGGGAAGACGAGTAGGCGCTGGGCGGCAAGGTCATCCAGTGGAATGGATATCGAGTTCTCGGTATGCAATTTTCCACTCCTGAACAATTCAGAGCAAAGTTATGTACCTTAATTAGGAAATTGGCTATGTATCTCCAATCTCATTGAGGTCAACGTTTAACTTTAGGTAGCGAGTTTCTAGTTATGGTGTCAAGGGCTGCACTGAACTAGTTCTCTCTTCTTGGAAAAATTGTTGGTGATATCTGAATTCTAATGTGTGGTTCAGGAATCTGTCTATTTTGGCTGGCAAAACTTTCATGACTGATACTAATTTTTTACATTAGTCAAGTTAGTGATCATCTGTATGATGGCCTTAAATTTCTCAATCTAGCAGATACCTTTGAAAAAGTGGGCTATCATAGATAACAAATACTTACTACTCACATCACAAACTGATGATTACTACTAGCCTCCCGTTGTACGCTCAGACTGTACAAGTTGCTGGATGTATTCATGCTTACTAAGGAATGGTTCATCTTCCCATGCTTGTATGTTCTTTTCCTCAACAAATTATTCAGTGACTGACTGAGTAATTTGATACCAGTTATGTTCACTGTAATCCTGTGCTCTGCTTTTCTTCTGAACTTCTGAATTGGATTCCTGGTTATGATTGTGTTGGTGATCTACTTGCAGGGGACAGATACCTGAAACCGTACATAATCCCGGTCCCCGAGGTGACGGTCGTTGCCCCCTCATCCTCGCAAGTGATGGCCTCTAGGACGTGTTATCGAATGAGGAGGTGTGCGATGCCGCTCGCAAGCGAATCCTACTGTGGCACAAGAAGAACGCCACCGCCTCCTCGTCCGCCGCCCGAGGGGGAAGAAGTGGCGACGGTGGCTCGTCGGATCCTGCCGCTCAGGCGGCCGCCGAGTACCTATCCAAGCTCGCCCTCCAGAAGGGGAGCAAGGACAACATCACCGTTCTCGTGGTCGACCTCAAGGCACATAGGAAGTTCAGGAGCAAGACTGACAATAACAACAGATAGTAAGCAACCTAGTATATAGGAAGCTCAAGACCAAAACCTGATGACAGTGACAGTCTATATATAGATCATTTTTTGTTTTAACTAGTTAGATTTGAAACATAAAAATCATATGCACAGATTTTCTTGAAAAAAGTGCTTTTAGAATAATTTAATCTCATTGATCCTTACACATATACTGCACTAGAAACTAGCAGTTAAAGTTATATTTTGAAGACCATGCCAATGTTCAAAACATCACCTTTTCATGTACCAAATGGAGTACTCTACTTTAGTGTTTCCAATTTTCAACCCCTGTCAATGAAGCAGTGGTTCAATAGTATGTGTTCCAAGGTGTGTTTCCTTGGCCACAAGGAAGTGAGCGAGTTTGAGAGAGATTTGAGAGATGAATGTGTATGTGGGGTTGCTGCTACTATGTATTCTGGTTTTGCATTTACAGGAAGTGAGAAGAAATTCAGAAAGATGAATGTGCATGCTGCTGCACTACTGTGTTTGTTGTTTTTACAAAGATGATTGCTATCAAAATTTTGTTGCTTAAAATGCTGCTATTTGCTGATTGATGCATATTTACATAAAAACTCCAAAAAAAAATCGGACAGAACCCTCTAGATCGTTCGAATGCCAAAACCTGTTAAGTTCCCCTTGAAAAAATCTTATCTTAATCCTATTTTTTGTAGGTTGCAGCAAAAACAAGTTGCCAAACTCAAAGTCCCCAAAAAGCCTACTCTTTGCATCTTCAGTACTCACTAATAAGTTCAACGATATTGGATTCTTACCTGTTGAGTGTGGTGTATCATGCAGCTACTCAAAACATTTGGGGCTATCAGAGGTGTGGAAAAACGTCCATGTCCAAAAGGTGGACTGGGAAAAGGATGACAATTGTCTACAAATTGAGCAAGATAAGCTCATTATTGAATTGCATGCTCCAAGTACTTCAGCGAAAAGTATGAACTGATGGAGAGAGTCGGGCAATATATTTCAACACCCCCCCCTCATGTCCAGGATTTTTTAGTCCTTCAACGTGGGATCGATCTAGGACGCAAAATCCTTATTTTTTTAAATATTGTTGGCAGGGTCATGAACTTGTAAGGACATGTTGGATGCTGAACAGAAGAGGGGAAGTGTGACCTTTTAGCGCTGCCACCGGCGGCGGATAATGTGGTTAAGGATGTTGCTCCGGGTTTGGGAGATGGCTTGAACTCATCTTCGAGCTCGACACAGATTTTCTCGACGCCTAAACATGACCCAAAGAGAACGAGGGTAGCCATGTCGAGGGAATCGGAAGGGGGGAACGACGTACGCGGGAGAGTAGACATGGAGATGACGGGAGACAAAAAAACTGCTAGAGTGGCATAGCGTAAATTTAGAGTGATTGTTGTCTATGGCACCCCTTACAAGGATGGGAAGGAGTCATTTCTATAAGAACTTCATACTTTATTCGCAGATAATGCTATCCCAACCTTGATAGGTGGAGATTTTAATTTGGTTAGATACCCTAAAGATAAGAGCAATGGTAGAATCAATCACAAGTGGAGTGATAATTTTAGTGTGTGGATTGAGATATGAAGCCTCTTGGAAATGAAACTCCCAAGTAGAAAATGCACCTGGGTAAACAATCAAGTTGACTTGATTATGTCCACTATAGATAGGCTTTTATGTGATATAGATTTAGACAAAAAAAATCATCTAGCTGCTTGTAAGACTCTGCCTAGATGTGGCAGTGATCACACCCATTGATTTAGGATTCTAGAGTGTTGAATCGTAAATCAAGTATCTATAAAATGGAAAAGTGGTGGTTGATCAGAGAAGACTTTAGTCAGCTAGTCACCAAACTCTGGCAGGAGCTAGTTATCTCCAAGTGTTCCATAGAAACGTAGCAGATAAAATTTAGGAAATTAAGCAGAGTTACTAAAGGGTGGAGCTCAATTAAGGAGACCTCTCTTAAGAGATTTAACAAGATCCTCATAGGAGTATGAAAAGTTAGATATTAAAGCTGAAACTTCTACCCTATCTGAAGCTGAATTTCCTAGATTATTTAAGTTCATCCACTTCAAACTACAGAAGATCTGGCTTCAAGGGGAGATTAAAGCTAAGCAACAAGCTAGGGATAGGAGTGAAGTGTACTGTAGGTCCTCGAACTATTTCAGGGGTGTCATGTAGGTCCTCGAACTATCAAAATCATCATCCAGTTCCTCGAAGTACAGTAAGTGTATCATTCAGGTCCAAAATCTCCCTGACCCCCTCTAACCGGCCAGCTGGCGGCCTTAAACGCGAACAGTGAACAGTAAAATAGAGTATAGCTACCATCAACCTTTCCGTGCGAGATGAACAGTACATGATGAACAGGAAAATATAAAAAACTGGCATTATTTGGCATCAAAGATACCCTGGTGCGTGACCAGTAAAAAGTTCATTAATTCAAAAAAATGTTCAAAAATGATGAATTTGGGAAATAAAATTGCGGCTTTAATAAAATGTTCGTGACTTATTCGCGAAAGATGAATTTGGAAAAAAAATATTTGCGACTTTAATAAAATGTTGGCGAATGAAGAATTAGGAAAAAAAATTGTGACTTGACAATGAATTTGGAAAAAATATTCATGACTTCAAAAGAATATTTGCGACTTTAAAAAACTGTTCGCAAACGATGAATTTGGAAAAAATATTAGTGACTTTAATAAAATGTTCGTGAACGAAGAATTTGGAAAGAATATTCGCGACTTTAATAAAATGTTCGCCACTTCAAAAATATCACGGACAATGAATTTGGAAAAATATTCACGACTTTATAAGAATATTTGTGACTTTAAAAGAATGTTTGCGAACGATGAATTTTGAAAAAATATTCACAACTTTAAAAAACATGTTCACTGATATTTTTTTAACGTGAATATTTGTGGTTCGCGAACATTTTTTCAAAGTCGCGAACAATATTTGTGGTTTGCGAACATATTTTCAAATTTGTTGTTTGTGAACATCTTTCAAAAGTCGCGAATAACTTTTCCATAGCCGCGAACATTTTTTGAATTAATGAACATTTTTACTGTTCACACACCAGGGTATCTTCAATGCCAAAGAATTTCAATTTTTTTAATATATTTTGTTATTTTTACTGTTCGTCACATACGGAAATGATGTTGGAACTGGAACATATTTTACTGTCTAGTGTTCATGGTTAGGGAGATTTTGGACCTGAATGACACACTTACTATACTTCAAGGACTTGGATGACGATTTTCATAGTTCGAGGACCTAAGTGACACCCCTGGAATAGTTCGAGGACCTACAATACATTTCACTCTAGGGATAGAAATGTTAAAGTGGGGGACATGGATAGCTCATATGTCCATGCTGTAGCCATCAGAAGAATAGAAAAACATTTATTCATTCTCTAGACAGTGAAGTAAGTACTATTTTTTTTCAAGCATGAGACAAGGAAGGGCTTTAGTCTTAATAAAGATTTTTTTTCTCTGTTGAGGAAAAATTATTCCCTCTGAGAATGAAGCATTAGAAGCCCCCTTTGCAGAAGCTGAAATTAAGAAGTATGTTTTTGATTCTTATTTCGATGGCGTCCTAGGGCCAGATGGGATTCCTTTTTTCTTTTATCAGCACTTTTGGAACCTCATCAGAAAAGATTTGATTGCTATGTTTGATGACTTCCACAAAGGAAAACTAGACATCTCTAGATTATTATTTTTCTATGCTTGCTTATTCCTAAGAGGCTAAGGCTGCTTCTATGAATAAGTTTAGGCCTATTAATTTGCTTAATTACAACTTTATTTGTTTACCAAGGTGCTAACTAATAGGTTTTTGATTATTTTGCAAAGGTTGATAGCCAGCAACCAATCAACTTTCCTTAAAGGGAGATTTATCTTAGAGTGTTTTCACTGCTCATGAGATTATTCACTCTGTTTTATCCAATAAGGATCAAGGTTTGGTCATGAAATTAGACTATGAAAAGTTTTTTGATAAAGTTAATCTTGATTTTCTAGCTGAACTTCTCAAGAAGAGGGGATTTAGGGATAAATGGCTAGCATGAATCTCCCAAACAACCAATGGAGGGCCAGTTGGTGTTAAAACCAATGAAGTGGATGGAGATTTATTTATTACCATTGGTAAAGGGATGAGGCAATCTGGTGGTAGATGTCTTAACTAGAATGCCTGCTGAAGCAACTAGACACAAGTTGATTAGTGGATTATGTACTAAGGTCTATCATAGAGGAATCACCTACTTGCAATATGCATATGATGATTTCTTTTTCCCAGATAATAGCCCACTCATGCCCAACACCTCTTATTCATTGTTTTGAACAAGTTTCTGGGATGAGGATGAGTTATATTAAAGTGAGCTCCAACCTTTCTTGAAATTGATGGGCTGCAAAGCTGGAAAATTCCCTATTAAATATTTAGGGATTCCTTTGCACTATGATAAACTTAGCTAGATTATATCCTTAAAAGAATTGCAGTATGGAGGGGGGAATTACTCCCCTACAGATGGAGAATAATACTTGTCCAAGCTTGCCTAGCTAGCATTCCTATAAACCTCCTCTCCTTCTTTAAATGTCGTAAATAGGCAATTGATATGATCAATTCTCAATTGTAGAACTATCTCTGGAATGACTTTGAGGGCAATAGGAAGATTCATTTGGCCAATTGGAAACTGGTTTGTATGAAAATGAGTTTGCTAGTTAAGTCCACCTTCCAAGATGTTAAAATGGGTTATATAGATGGGCAGTGAGAAATGGGGAGAAAATCAGGATCAAGGAGGACACCTGGTTTTGTAATTCCCCTCTTGCTATTCAATCTAGCCTATATATACTGTATGCAATGAGAAAACTAAATTTATTTCAGATGTTTGGGATGGGTGCCAACTCAAACCCTCTTTTAGAAGAATTTTCAATGACAAGATAACGAAACAATGGTATTGATTGACTGAGGTAGCCAAAAGCATCAGTTTGTTTGATGAAACTGATGCTCTGATTTGGTAGTTGGACAGTAAAGGGAAATTTGCTTCTAGTTCTTTGTACCGAGTCCTTAATTTTAAGGGACTTCAGCCTGCTTTCATCCCTGCTGTTTAGAAACTCGCCCCCACCCCCACGATAGAATACATGTGTTCCTCTAGTTGCTTTCACATAACAGACTTATGACTAGAGACAATTTGAGGAAGAGACATATAGTTGAACCCATTGACTATGTTTTCTGCTCTGATGAGGAATCTATTTCCCATATGTTTTTCTCTTGTGTTGTAGCTAAACATCTTTGGGTATTCATAACTGAATATTTTAAGATTCATTTGGGCCATGATTATGAATCCATGGCGAGATTATGGGTCTCCAAAAATAAAAATCAATGTTGAATACCGTTAGTTTTGCTGTCCCGCGCTGTTTGTAAAAAAATAGGAACTCCGTCATTTTTAACAACATCATATGGATGTCCATTGTTAGGAATAATTATGCATCTATGGATGCCATTAACAAAATCAGATTGCATCTAGATCACCTAATGACCATGAACAGAGAGGGGTTTAGGGTTCCTGTACTTGTCACTGGAGTGGTCATGATCGCCTGCTCGATGCAGGCGTGATGCAGGGGTGATGTAGAGGTAGCAGATGATCTCGTCAACGTCCTGATCCCTTCAGGACGCCACCGGCACTGCCCGTGGACAGCTGCGGCGGCTGGCTTAGGTCTTCCCGTCGCTGCAGCACTCCCCCTGATCGGATGGGGTGAGATATCGAGAGGAGAGTAGACCATACGAGAATTGAGATCGCGTAGGTTGCCAACTCGCTCCCGTACCCTTTTATATAGCGCTGGCGACAGGGGACCCAAAACCTGAGTTGGTTTTTGGGCGCCCCCGATCAGGGCGCATAAGTTGATCGAGAGTTCACGTACGTTGGTACGTGGACCCTTTCCTCTTAACATTATCCATTTGTTTTTTTTTCTGTTGACTAACTGATCTATCTGGCCCTGTTTTTCAGCCGTCAGATCAACCAACATTCTCCCCCTTGATCGTTAGGCTTAACTTCATTTGCCCATTCTACATAGGAACGGTGTACCAAAGTGAGGTGTTACAATAGCTCGAAATGCCATAGAACCTCAACACTTATAGCACACTGGCCTATTTCGAAATGGAAAACATTTTGGTAATTGGGGAGTGGTTTATTTTAATGGTCCTCTTATTCCAGAATCATAAGGCTTCCAGTAGTCCCATGCCGGCAACATGCTCACGAAAAATACTGGGTGGTAAGCCTTTTGTTAGCGGATCCGCAAGCATATGTTTCGTTCTTATATGCTTAACATCAACTGTTTGATCCTGGATTCTATCTTTCACAACACGATACTTGATGTCAATGTGTTTGGCAGCATCACTTGACCTGTTGTTACTCGTATAGAAAACTGCGGGCTCATTATCGCAGTATAATAAAATTGGTTTAGATATGCTGTCAACCACTTTAAGTCCGGGAATGAAATTCTTTAGCCATACAGCCTGCCCGGTGGCCTCAAAACATGCTACAAATTCCGCTTGCATCGTAGATGCAGCAGTTAACGTTTGTTTGGAGCTTTTCCACGATATGGCTCCTCCCGCGAGTGTGAATACATAACCTGACGTGGATCTCTTACTATCCACACACCCGGCAAAATCAGAGTCTGAATAACCAATTATTTCTAGGTTATCAGTTCTTTTATATGTAAGCATGAAATCCTTAGTTCCTTGCATATAACGCAAGACTTTCTTTGCGGCCTTCCAGTGGTCCGGTCCTGGATTTGATTGGTATCTGCCAAGCATCCCGGTTACAAAACATAAATCTGGGCGCGTACAAACTTGAGCGTACATGATGCTCCCGACAGCTGAAGCATAAGGAATCGACTTCATCTGATCAGCTTCATACTGGTTCCTCGGACATTGAAATGTCCCAAATTTATCACCCTTAACTATAGGAGCAGGTGAGGGTGA
Organism: Secale cereale; assembly: GCA_902687465.1. Classification (NCBI taxonomy): domain Eukaryota; kingdom Viridiplantae; phylum Streptophyta; class Magnoliopsida; order Poales; family Poaceae; genus Secale; species Secale cereale. The sequence continues at coordinate 724,109,118 of LR738709.1, read as the reverse complement.
GCACTTATGCATATTGAATTTCTTCAGCACTCTCTCAAAGTATGCCTTTTGTGATAGTCCTAACATTCCTCTGGACCTATCTCGATGAATCTCAATGCCGAGGACATATGAGGCTTCACCAAGATCTTTCATGTCAAAACTGGATGACAGAAAATTCTTGGTCTCATGCAGCATGTCCGTATCACTACATGCCAACAATATGTCATCAATGTATAGGACTAATATTGTGAACCTACTGCCTTTAAACTTAACATATATGCAGTTGTCCACAACATTTTCGGTGAAACCAAAAGTTTTGATAATTTTATCGAACTTGAGGTACCACTCTCTTGAAGCTTGCTTCAAGCCATAAATTGATTTCTTTAGACGACATGCTAAATGTTCCTTCCCTTCCACAACAAAACCTTCCGGCTGAGCCATGTAAACGTTTTCTTTTAAGTCACCATTCAGAAATGCCGTTTTAACGTCCATTTGGTGTAGTTCTAGGTCGTAATGAGCTACTAATGCCATTATGATTCTAAAAGAATCTTTGGTTGACACAGGAGAGAAGGTTTGCTTGTAATCAATGCCTTCTCTCTGTGTATACCCTTTTGCTACTAGCCTTGCCTTGAACCTTTCGACATTCCCTTTGGAATCATACTTGATTTTGTAGACCCACTTGCAGCCTACTTTCTTAGCTCCATCGGGAACCTCTACTAAGTCCCAAACTTCGTTTGAGTCCATAGACTTTAATTCGTCTTCCATGGCAACCAGCCACTTGGACGAATTTTTGCTTTTAATGGCTTCTTTATAAGAGGCTGGATCCTCCACCTTTCCCAGATCATTCATATCCTCAATCATGTAAGTGATATAATCATCTGATATGGCTTTCTTTCTATCACGACGTGGCCTGCCCATAGGAGGAGGTGGTGGAGGAGCATCATTGTTCTGAGGGTCATCTTCATTACCCCACTGGTGATCTTCTTCACCTTCTGGATTGACATTAGTTTCAGGATCACCATCAGCCTCAGGACCTGAGGTACTAGATTGAGGATTAGCGTGAGACGTCACTACACTTTGCAGTGGCAAAACAATCTCTTGGATAGTCGGGGATGGAACACACACTCGTTTCTCCTCAAGATTGATCTCCCTTATTTCGGTGGCTTCGTTATCCTCAAAAAATATTGCTTGTCGAGTCTCCACATACTTGGTGGTGTGACCCGGACAATAGAAACGATATCCCTTTCCCCTATGAGGGTATCCAATGAAAAAACAACTAACTGTCTTTGGATCTAATTTCTTAAGTTGTGGATTGAAAATTCTAGCCTCAGCGGGACAACCCCATACACGTAAGTAATTCAGACTCGGTTTCTTTCCCGTCCACATCTCATAAGGTGTGTTCGGTGCTGCTTTAGTAGGAGCGAGATTTAGCACATGTGCGGCCGTTTTTAATGCCTCCATCCATAGGCTGACTGGTAAACTTGCATGACTGAGCATGCTTCGCACCATGTCCATAAGTGTGCGGTTTCGGCGTTCAGCCACGCCATTTTGTTGAGGTTCACCAGGCATTGAATACTGGGCAACAATTCCATTCTCAGAGAGAAACTTAGCAAAAGGTCCTGGAATTTGCCCATAAGGGGCATGCCTGCCATAATACTCTCCCCCGCGATCTGATCGTACAACTTTTATTTTACTGTTTAGTTGGTTCTCAACTTCGGCTTTGAACACTTTAAATTTGTCCAGAGCTTCCGATAGATCATGTATAGGATAAATATATCCGTATCGAGAAAAATCGTCTGTGAAGGTAATGAATGAATCAAAACCATCCATAGACTTAACATTAAGGGGTCCACATATGTCAGTGTGTATGGGTTCAAGGACACCAGTGGCTCTTACCGCTCCTTTCTTAATTGTTTTTGCGTATTTACCTTTTATACAGTCAATGCATTTGTCTGCATCAGAGAAGTCTAATGGAAGGAGTACATCATTTTTAACAAGTCTTTCAATTCTCCCCCTCGAAATGTGACCTAAACGACGGTGCCACAATTTCGAAGAAGTACTCGTACCCTTCCATTTCTTCTCAATATTACATACATCACTCACATGCAGGATAGAATCATTCAATGATAACATATATAATTGGCCTCGTCTGACACCGAGGCCTACGTTCTTATTACAATAATTCAAAACAAATTGTTTGTTCCCAAACTTGCTCTCAAACATGTTATCATCTAGGCAAGAGACAGAAATCAAGTTCCTACTTAAGGTAGGGACATAAAGAACATTATTTAAATGAAGATGGAAGCCAGTGTGGAGTTCTAATGTGATTGACCCTATGGCTTCAACATCAACTTCGACTCCATTTGCCACCTTAAGTCTTCTTGCCCCCTTTGCCATGGTTTAGATTATACTTGAGTCCTGCATAGAATTAGCAACGTGAGAAGTTGCACCTGAATCAATCCACCAAGAAGTAGTAGAGTAATCAACATATAACATTTCATCAACGAAAGTGATTTCATCAGTACCTTTCTTCATCAACCATTTGAGGAATTCTGGACAGTCTTTCTGATAATGACCCTCATTCTTGCAGAACTTGCACTTGTTGTCTTTAGGATTATCGTCCACCTTCTCCTTTCCTTTAGCTGAGGTTGATGAATTTTTCTTAAAGAACTTCTTTTGTGGCTGTTGCTTAGAAGAGCTTGCTCCATCATGTTTTCTCTTGGAGGAGCCAACCAAAAAAGCTTGATCCTTTCCTTGCCTCTTAATCCTCTCTTCTTCCTCGACAATCCTTGGAGATATCTCCGCGATTGTCCATTTTTCTTTAAGAGAGTTATAGTTAATCTTAAATTGATTAAACTATTCAGGGAGGGAGTCCAAGATCATGATGACAAGGAGATTGTCATTGAGCTCACACTATAATGCCTTTAATTTGTTACAAGCATTCACCATCCTTAAAATGTGAGCCCTGACATCACCATCATTATTATACTTCCCAAGAAGCTTGTGAAAAAGTTCTTGTGCATAAACCTTGTCGGAGCCTTTGAATTGCTCCTCCAGGGCTGCCATAAATTCCTTAGGAGTATCTTTCTTGGGTAGTGCCCCAATGATGTCAGGTGATATGGATGATCTCATCACAAGCATAGCAATGTGATTTGATTTTTCCCATATCTCCATCTTGGAATCATAAGCTTTCTTTAATTCAGCATACCCCGTGACACCAGCAGTGGGAGCCACGGGTTTATCCTCCCGTAAAGCATAATCAAACTGATGGACGGCTAGGCATAATTCCATCGAGTTCTTCCAACGAGGGAAGTTACTACCTGTCAATGGTTCGACAGTGAACGCAGCGGAAGCTGTAATGGACATGAAAAAAATTTATGAGTAATTGACATGAATATGAAATTTCACGTTGGCAAAATAAAATAGACATGCCATGTTTTTTTTAATTTTAACTCCACGTCAAAACACCGTTCGGCAGAAAAAACATGGAATTAAAATATCATAAATGATGACTCGTAATGATAAAACAACGTTGGTCCGAATTAAAATCAGAGTCATCTTATTCTTAATTTAGACATCAACATAAAAAAAATATGTATATTAATTTTGATGTCTAAAAAATTTAACATGCAAAGCACATAATAAAAGACCTGAACAAAATATCTCGTTGGTTCAATTTTATCCAGAATAATAATGTGTTCACTTATTGGCATTTTCTGTTTTAAAAACAGTGCAAAACATAAAATATATTAACTTACAGTGCACTGGAAAACACAAAAAAACGCAACCATGATTTTTTGGCCCAAAATCCCCACGGCTACACGTAAAAGGGCCCAGCCCAGCAGCAAGTTTTTTTTATGTGCCGAAAACAGCAGCTAAACCCGTTAGAAAAAAAAATGCACGCTGGGCTAAGACAACCTGGGCCATAACCCATGACCAGAATCGGCCCGTTAACATCCCGACGGCCCGGCTGGGAGCCGAGCGTCGCTGCGAGCAGTCCGATCGAATCGGACGGCCTGCATTTTCTCCCGATCGGAACAAAACGGTGCCCGACCCTAACCCTAGCTCATTTCTCCCCCGACCCCTCCGCTTTTCACGCTCTCTGGCGTTCGACGGCGGCTCGAGGCACGCCGGCCATGGCTGCGCGGCGGCTGCGCTCGCCGGAGGAGCGTGCAGCAGGATGAATCCCGCGCGCTCCTCCGTCGAGCGTGGCCCCGGCGTCCGACTACATGGCGCATCAAGGAGGGTGGAGGGACGCCGTCCACCGCGGCATGAGGAGCGACGGCGACGTGCTCGACGTCGGCCGAATCAAGGGCGCGTCCATTAGAGTGGCAGCGGCGGCTGCGCCATTTCGTTCCGCGCATCGTCCCGAGGACGGCGGCGTCGCGGCGTCTTCGCCCTCGCGCAACGGTGGGCGCTGCGCGGGCCCCGGAGGGTGGAGGCGAGTACGCGGCGCATCAATAGGGTGAGTTGTTCTTCTCATTCTCCCCAAAATGGTTTTCATCAGTGCTTAATTGAAGAATTAGGGTTCTACCGAAAATTGGGGATTTTTCCTAGGGTTGAACAACATGAGGGGATGCTACTGTTGACTTCTTGTATCCCTCTGCCTATAACAATTTCTGATGCATACGGAAAACAGTACTAAATCATGATCAATTTAATCATCTTAACATGAAAGTGAGCATTAGATCTGAACTTAGATGAGTTAAAATTGATGAACATAGGGGTAGTACTGATTCGTAGCTGGATAGAATTAAAACATGATAATTTGCAGAGGGCATCAATTGCAGTAGCATACAAAATTGGGCTAACCAGGGGCTAAAAACTTTGAATCTAGATCATGAACCCTAAACTGACATTAATCTAAAACATGATAGGGATCTACTGATCAATAGTAAGGGATCTAAGGCAATCTTAATAGGCGACCGATACCATTGTTAGGAATAATTATGCATCTATGGATGCCATTAACAAAATCAGATTGCATCTAGATCACCTAATGACCATGAACAGAGAGGGGTTTAGGGTTCCTGTACTTGTCACTGGAGTGGTCATGATCGCCTGCTCGATGCAGGCGTGATGCAGGGGTGATGTAGAGGTAGCAGATGATCTCGTCAACGTCCTGATCCCTTCAGGACGCCACCGGCATTGCCCGTGGACAGCTGCGGCGGTTGGCTTAGGTCTTCCCGTCGCTGCAGCACTCCCCCTGATCGGATGGGGTGAGATATTGAGAGGAGAGTAGACCGTACGAGAATTGAGATCGCGTAGGTTGCCAACTCGCTCCCGTACCCTTTTATATAGCGCTGGCGACAGGGGACCCAAAACCTGAGTTGGTTTTTGGGCGCCCCCGATCAGGGCGCATAAGTTGATCGAGAGTTCACGTACGTTGGTACGTGGACCCTTTCCTCTTAACGTTATCCATTTGTTTTTTTTTTCTGTTGACTAACTAATCTATCTGGCCCTGTTTTTCAGCCGTCAGATCAACCAACATCCCTTACTCAGCTGTGGAGACTAAAAACCATCAGGCCGTGAGCAATTTTGACTCCGAAGAAGGACAAAACACGCCTGATGAACTTTGTGGATGCCCTCACAGAGTTTATTCGGAGACCTCTGCTGATCCTGGGTGGGAGCCAGAACTGCCTCTCCCAAAGGACTTCTGGAGCAAGATAAAAAATCACTAAGTCACTGGGATCGGGGGCCTTTGACTCACCAATTAAGAAGAGGGACTCAGGCATCAAGACTTCAACTAGCCCAGTATCTACTCTAGATGGATGCTGGTCATCGCATGCAAGAAATGCTACACTTACGGACCCAAACCTACGCACTAATCCCACCCCTTGATTTTAGCAAACCTCCCCTCGTGATTTCAACCTCCCCCTATTGATTTTCTCCACATCAGTTTATAGAGGAATTATGTAGCATAAATTTCGTATGTGCCTGAGATCTATGATGTTGCAGTGGATTAGCAGCTGCGTTGTTGTTGTTATGTTTTTTTTTTTTTGAACTTAGGTAACCTTTATTAAACAATGATCCTATCTGTTACAAGCAAAGGAATTAGAAAATCAGGAGGTTTAACACGCCACTCCTCAGAAAGCTTCCTTCTATAACTTGCCCTAGCGATCGCATGCGCAACGGCATTGCTCTCCCGGGCACAATGCACTATAGTTGCCTTGCCGAGAGAACTCCTCATCTTCCGGCAGTCATCAGTCACAACCGCTCCCGATGCACGATAATTTTCCGGATCTAGAATTATTTGAACAATCTCTAGTGAATCACGTTCAATAGCCACCGAATAATTTCCTAGATTATCTGCAAGTACTGCAGCTGCTTCCATTCATAAATTCACTATTGTTGTTATGTTTATCTTTTAATCTATCTTTGGCCATGTTATCTTAGGTTTATGTTTGTTGACACTGCTCGGTAGGAGCTGATGTGCGGATCTTGGTTTCATTTGATAATGGAGCCGGGGAGAGCCTCCCTTTTTTCTATTTTTTTAGGGTGTGTCTAGGTCTTAATCGATTAAAACTTAACCAAGTCTCAGTCAGTTGATATAGTATACGGGAAGAAAAAAAAATTAAAAGAAATTTTTGTACGAATCTCAATGCAAGATATATGGAATATAACATCGACTGAGACATAACGAAGTCTAAGTCGACTAAGACTTAGCAAAACTGTTTATTTTTTAATATTTGTTCCCAACTTGTTCCCTTGGTGGCTGGACGGCGCATGGTAATTACACAAGCTAGCTGGCTCGTTCGGGCCGGCTTGCGGAGCACGTTGGGCCAGCCGGCTACCTTGTTTTCTCCTTGTCCGCGATCGATCAGACGGTCGCGACTCTGCCTGCTTGTTTTCTCCTTGTCCAAGAACCCTAGCAACGCTCATCAAGGTAATTAAGGTACTATGCTCACCAAAATCAACCCAACGAATTCCGGCAGGCTGCAACCAGAACGGAGATCATCGCTTGTGTAGCTGGCGGACTTGTGCTGTAATTGTTTGCAGGCCGCCGGCGGCGGCGAAGCCATCGATGGCGGCGCTTCTTCGATGCGCGGCGAGGAGGCTCGGCGGCTCCCTGCTCCAGCGAACGCATGCGGCGGAGCGACCCCAGCTCTTGTCGCCAAGCAGACTCATGCACACTCGTGGCGAGGTATGTCAACCAAAACTAGTGGCATCTTTTCCCTTAATTTTCTCACGTACGTCATCAAGGATACAGCGATCAAATTGTGTGCGATCCAAAACAGCAATATGCTTTGCCTGTGTTAGCATCACCCTCAAAACAAATTCCCTCCGTCTATAATATAACAACGTTTTTCAAGCTATACCTATTTCTATATTATGGGACGAAGGGAGTACTTGTTAGCATCATACTTGTTGCTAGACATATGCATGCCATGCATGATGCATTCTTTATATATACAACGTCACTTAACTGACAGATAGGGCACTAGTCTTTTAAAGTATTTGCCAATCAAAACCAGCGCTTACTGAATTATGGATTGATGATACAAAATAAGTACGTACATATATTGATCATTAGAATCTCTGTGTGCCAATCCAGCATGCCGGTGCAGACCTTACACGGGATATCCAGCAGAGGAAAAAAGAAATGCATGATGTGATATCCAAGTGGGAGAAGGATTCCATGACTATTGGCGCGGCTCAGCATCTTTCGATGCAAGTCACTCCAAGACCACATGACTCTCACCTGAATGCACAGCTATCGTATCAACCAAACAACACGCACGTACTACGGAATCTGACATCTAAGCTAGGGCAGATGAAGCAGGAGATGTATGATGCGATATTTAAGTCGTACTACAAGGTGACTCTCGGTGGTCGTACGTACAACATCAGAGAATCAAACGACAGGCATGCATGCACATACCAAATTACTTGATCTATTAATTTCATCCTTAATTTTTCATGTTTGTTTGTTTGTTTGTTTGTTTGACAGGAGTTGATACGTATACATAATCTCACTTGACCTGCCTCTCTCTACATGCAGGCGCTTGGCGCGGCTCGCTACTGCGGTTAAAGACGCTGTTGTGTTGGCATTCTGCATTTTGTTTGGTACTCTTGAGCTTTGTGCCATTCTTTTCGAGTTGACTTTTTGCCTCTTCTTGTTTGGTTCTCCGATTGTTTTCCTCATTATGCACCTGATGGGTAAAATCCCGACTACAACCAGTGAAGACGAGATCGAAAATTGAGAACCAAAGATAGCTCCAGCTTGTTTTCAGTTTGTAATTATAACCTCTGAAGTTAGGCTCGGTCAAGTTCGGTGATGGTTCAAATGTGGAGATTTACGGGCAAGGTTCTGTCCTCTTCGAGGGTCTCACAGGAGAACATCGCATACTCACCGGAGTGTACTACATCCCACGGCTTCGCAACAACATCATCTCTGTCGGGAAACTTGACGAGAATGGATGCAAGGTGGATATTGAGAACGGAGTGATGACGATCTTCGACAACCTCCGAAACATGCTAGCGCACGTGAATCGCACGCGGAACAGGCTCTATATCCTCAACCTTGATCAATCTCAACCGGAGTGTTGGCTCGCCAAGAGTGATGATGATTCGTGGTTATGGCATGCTAGATTTGGACACGTTAACTTCTACGCCTTGAAGAAGTTGTCGAAGATGGAGATGGTATCTGGGATGCCGTTTATCGACCATGTTGATCGAGTATGTGATGGGTGCTTGGTTGGAAAACAGCACCGCAGGCCGTTCCCTGCTCAGTCTACCTATCGTGCAAGTGATGCACTCGAGCTGCTCCATGGTGATCTATGTGGCCCTATCACCCCAGCAACTCACGGAGGAAAGAAGTATTTCTTCCTTGTGGTAGATGACTACTCGAGATACATGTGGGTCGTGCTCCTACGATCTAAAGATGAGGCGTTTGAAGCGTTTAAGAAGCTGAAGGCTGCAACGGAGATGGAACACAAGCTGAAGGTTCGCGCTCTACGGACAGATCGCGGCGGAGAGTTTACGTCAAACGAGTTCAACGACTACTGCGAGAAGATTGGCATAAAGAGGTTTCTCACGGCACCTTATACGCCACAGCAGAACGGGGTTGTTGAAAGGCGCAATCGAACCGTCGTTGACATGGCGAGAAGTTTACTCAAGAGCAAGAATTTGCCGGGGGCCTTTTGGGGAGAAGCTGTCTCGACGGCGGTCTATCTTCTCAACCGGGCTCCAACGAAGGCAGTGATTGGCAAGACTCCGTATGAAGCAATATACGGACGTAAGCCGAATGTGTCTCATCTACGGACGTTCGGGTGCGTGGCCCATGTGAAGACGGCGGAGCCGCATCTCTCAAAGCTTGCCGATCGTAGCACCAAGATGGTGTTCATCGGATACGAGAGGAGTTCCGGCACAAAGGCATACCGCTTCTATGATCCACGAACCAAGCGTCTACAGATTTCACGCGACGTTGTGTTTGAAGAAAGCCAAGCGTGGAATTGGAGCGCAGCAGCCGACGATGCTCCAAACGGTAACATATTCATAGTTGATTTTCCAACTGATGATGATGCAGGGGAAGACGTCCAGGTGGTTGGCAAGACGCCCAACCAAGGTGACCACAATGGTAGTGATCATCATGGTGCCGACACCGACGACGACGAGCATGGGTCGCAAGGTCATAGCGACAACGACGCGCAAGACACGGGTGGAGATCTCGGCAACGACATCGACAATGAGGCGCATAGTGATGATGACAATCAAGATGATGGTCACGATCACGACGACTACGCCGACGACGCGGATGCCAACGACCCGGCATCTACCACGCCCGAGACTCATCCGTCTTCCTCAAGTGCATCGACGCCGACACAATTTGTGTCGCCTCCTTCGCAAGCCACAACGTATTCTTCTGGGCCTCGTCACTACAAGACCCTCAAGAAAGTCTACAAGTACGCAAAGCCAGTTACGCTCGAGTACTCCGATTTGTGTTTACTCGGAGTTGAGGAGCCAGCGAACTTCGTAGAGGCGAGCAAAAGTTCAAGCTGGATGCACGCCATGGATGAGGAAATGAAGGCGATCGAGAGCAATGGCACGTGGACTTTGGTAACCCGACCTCCAAACCAAAAGGCCATAGGTTTGAAGTGCGTTTACAAGTTGAAGAAGGACACGAAGGGTGCCATTGTGAAGTACAAGGCAAGACTCGTTGCAAAGGGCTACGTACAACGTCAAGGAGTTGACTATGAGGAGGTGTTTGCACCGGTTGCTCGAATCGAGACGGTGAGAGTGCTCCTAGCTTTGGCAGCACAAGATGATTGGAAGGTTCATCATATGGATGTGAAATCCGCTTTCCTCAACGACGACCTCACAGAAGAAGTGTACGTGGAACAACCCCTCGGCTACGAGAAGAACGGAGAAGAAGGGAAAGTGTACAAGCT
>LR738709.1:723920573-724083350 GCA_902687465.1 Secale cereale | reverse complement strand
AAAAGAACAAACAAAGAACAGTTTACGTCGCTCGTCGGGTTTTGCGAATGGAAGGGGTCAGCAACAACCCCTTGGGAACTTTCTCGGACTCCAGGCCCGTCAAGATGCTGATGCGACACATGGCCTCGTCCAATCCGAGCTCATGGACACAAAGCCCGCGTCGGGTCTTCCCACCCCAAGTATGTGTATCGGGGTCTCACGACAAGTAGCAAGACTAGCAACCCCTCTTCCTTGATCAACACTTGGTGCAAAAATGTTATGGTCCATCCCCAATTTCCTCATTAGAACATATGTCGTATCTTCATCCAGATGCATCTCAGACAAAAATAATACATTCACATTATGCCGCCTTTAGATATCAAGAAGCAAGCAAATCGTTGGGGCAACAGGCACACCCCCACAATTTCAACTTATAAGTTTCATTGCTCCCGACGACCCTCCATGTCATAAGTTTCATTGCTTCCGGCGACCCTCCATGGAAGACGCCGATGCATCAGTTGCTACATTCGCTGGAGTAGGGCTGAGCTACAGTCGAGCCTCCTCGCCGCGTGTGAAGCGCCGACGCCCTGGATCTTTTTGCCGGCCTGTAAGCAATACGTAAGAGATCAGGAGGACAAGTCTGTCACGAATTTAGCACCACCGCCTGCAGCACTTCATCCTCAACACTGCGGCCGGTTTTTGTGGGAATTTCATTGGGCAGATTTTGGTGTGCGTACCTTGAACGTTCTTCCTACTTTGCTCGCTAGGGTCTGTCTGCACGGTCGGATGACCCTGCATCTCCAAGTCGGACCCGTACACCTCCCGCAACATTACGGACCACGCTGTCTGAACCACACGGAAGCCATCCAACGTGGTCCTGTATCGGTGCGCATGGCAGTCCGGACGCGATTTCTCCCGTAATTCGAAGCCAAACACGGGGGAGGTTTGCGGGTGTCCAGGCCGATCCCAAGGCCGCTTCTGACCGCCCTGGTCCACGAAAAACCCGTCACCCACCCCTCCCAGGCTTTTTTTCTTCCGATGCACGCGCCGCTTACCGCATCGCATTCATGCTGGCCCAGAGCATGCGGTGTCCGACATTGATGCCATAATGTGACCGAGGAGGGATGGAGTGTGGCGCTGACCGACGTGACCTCTCTGCAGCCGCCGCTTCAATGCAAGTGCAGGTTCCCGAGGAAACAACTAAGGCTGCTGCGCCGCATTGAAGCGGTTGACCGGCCCTTTGCCTGGGCATCTCCGCGGCTATTTAAACCATGCGCCGTATTTGCACAGAGATGCACCAACTCCTCCCCGAACACCGGCCCCTCCCCTCCCCCGCCTTCGTGCCCAAGCCCCTCCCTCCCCCTCTTCGAACCAACCCCAGGCTATACCGAAGTCGTGGTGCTCTTCGTTGGAAGGTGGAGTAGGCGGAAGCTCCTCCTCTGGCAGTTCTTCGGGCCGCCGCAGACGCTCTCCGGGCCCATCAGTGTCCACGGCGGCCGGCTCCTCCGCCAATGAGGAGATCGTCATCTGCTCCAGCGACAAGGAGGACCAGGAACCGCCGCATGAGCCACCGCAGCAGCAGCCCCGACTCCGCCGATCTGAGGTACGAAGATTTTATCCGTCATATCGAGATAATGACGGGGCGGTCGCTTTATTACATGGGGCCGTCGCTGCCATTGTCGGTGCGCGTGACGGAGGAGACGGCCTACCCGCCGTGCCACTGCGTCAAGACCGAGTTGACATCCACGCTCCTACCGGTGAAGAAGGAGCCGGCCTCGCCCCGGCATAACTAAGGCGTCCAGATCGGACACCGCGTGAAGGAGGAGTCGGCCTCACCCCCTCACCACCACGGCTTTCCTTAGCCAGGAGTGATCGCTTAGCGACTGCTCCGCCAACGCTGGCCGCGGCAAGGACGCCGCCGGGCCCTGAAGGGCACGCCGGCAGTCGTCACGATGGCACTCCGCACTGTGCAGCAGGAGGTGGAGCGGCTCCTCCGCAAGCGGCAGGCAGCCGCAGAACAAGGCTGTCGCGACCCTCCAGCACCGTACTGCCGCTGGAGGAACCACGACGACGACGATGACATCGACGGAGACAATGGTGCGGCAGGGCAGGGCGGCCACGCGTACAAGGTGGTCGTCCGGTATACGGTTTAGGTCTTTTTTCTATTGTTTTAATTATTAAACAGTCGAAATATCAACCTTTTATGTAAATTATATCCAAAACTGAATGAAATCTGTCTGGTTTGATCGAATTTCGTGAGGTTGGTTGGAATTGTTCGCTGGATGTATGTGGTTAGCATTGGATGTCCGTCACTCGTATTCATGTCCGCGGACTGCTCCCTCCTTTCCGCGGACACATGCAGGAGAGGTGCCCTAACTTTTTTCGCTACAGTTGAAACGCACAAAAGAGCACGAGATTGGATTGCTTTATGCGGGGTGATTCTTTTTTTTTTGAAACTGGAACACCTTGTATTTCAATAGTTTACGGTGGACCGACCAGATCGGCGGCCACAGCACGGGTTACATCAGATGGCAGATCGGACTGCCAGAGCAGCTGACCATCGGCCTCAGCCCTCGCACCCACATCAGCTAACAAGTGTGCTGGGTTATTACATGCCCTCGGACAGAACAAGACTTTGTACTCTATAAACCCTAGCTGGAGGAGGAACTTCGCCTCGCGTATTAGCACTCCAAGATAGCTACGATCCTGGGATGTCCCATCAACGGCTAGCTGCAACAGTTGGCAATCGGTTTCAAAGAACCCTAGCTGGATTGCTTTATGCGGGGTGATTCCTACAAGGTGCTTACGTGTGTAATAGAAGCTTTATTAGGACTAGGACAAGCTAAACTAATCGTGATGAATTCCTATATGGGTACTTCTTATTTTGCGACTAGCCCCTATAGTACTCGATCTAGTAGACCAAGCCGTGGTAAACTCTAAGAGCATCTCCAGCCGCGTCTCCAACAGGCCCCCAAGCCACTTTTTCGGCGCCGGCGTCGAAAAAATGGCCCAGTCATGCCCCAGGAACCCGTTTTTCGCCGGATTGGGCTGAAACTGGCGTCGGCGGACCCAACCCAAACCTGGGGCGCTGGGGTTGCCTGGGGGCGCCGGACGGGTCTTTTTTAGCGCGAACTGCGATGGGCCCGCCCTGTCAGCGACGCGCTGCTTCGTCGTCTGCATCGCCTCGGTTCCCGCGGGAATCAATGACAAAGCTGCCGCACTGCCGCGCCGTCGCCTCCATTGATGCCCCATGCTGCCGAGATGCGGCGCCGGTCAGCCTGCCCATTGATGTCGCGCAGCGAACCGTCGCGTCGCCCGGCGCCACGAGCGCCCGCCACGCGTCGCCTGGCATGCGCCCCTCGTCGCCCGAGCTCCGGCTATAAAAGCCGCCCACCTCGTCGGTGAATGCCACACTGCCCCCCCCCCGCACTCTCCCACACTGCCACGCGCGATTGACCGCACGTCGCCGCCACGCACTGCGCCCCCATGCCGCCTCGCCGCCAGGGAGCTGCGGGCTACCGTGGCGTCCGCGTTCGTCCGTCCGGCACCTACTCCGTCGAGATTCGGTCGGGCGACGTGCGCCTCGGACTCGGAACCTTCGACACCACTCGGGAGGGCGCCCGCGCGTACAACGCTGCGGCGTGGCGCCTCCGGCGTTCCCGTTGGGACATGAACTTCACGGATGTGCCGACGCGGGAGCGGGCACAGGAGTTGACGCCTACCCCGCGGCTTATCACCGATGACGATCGTCGGAAGAACCGTAGGTGCGCACCGTCTCAGCCTGGCCGAAATGGACGAGAAAGCCATGGCGACGTGGCGCCAAAACTTCCCGGAAGACATCATCAACGAGCACCAGTTCTTCGCCGAGAAGAGGGCGGAGAGGAAGAAGAGGAGGGAGGAGCGAGCGGCCTATCGCGAGGACAAGCGATCGCGGAAGGCGGTCGCTAAATTCAATATCGAGCTAGGAGATGCATCCTCCTGGGACTCCACCGACGAGCGGTTCCTTGACGCCTACGCCGAGACGCGGAGGAGGACATCACCGAGGCAGACTCCGAGTCAGAGAATGACGAGTAGTAGTAGTTCGTAGAAGAAGATTATGTGAACTATCTATCTATCTTCGTATGTGAAACTGTGATTTTATTTGCGACTATGTGATCCTATTTCAATAGCCGCCGAAACACGTCGAGCCTGGGCCGTTTTGCGCCGGAGATGGGCCGAAAATGGGCTGAAAGCGCCGAAACTGGGCCGATATCGGCGCCTGGGGGCGACCTGGGGGGCGGCGACTGGGAACGCACTGACACCCAAGCCGAAACTAGCGCCGGATCGCCCCCCAGGCGACGGTTTTCGGCGCGTCTTGGGGTGCAACGACTGGAGATGCTCTAACAGGCGTGGCGACCTGGTCCATACTAGAAATCTAACAAGACAAGCAGATTGCGAAAGCGAGGATCCCGGGGAACCGAAACGAGCCATGGCGGCGACCCTTCGACACGCGGCGAGGAGGCTCGGCGGCGGCGCCGGCGCGCTCCAGCTGACCCTCGTCCCCCAGGGGCGACGGCGGGCGCTGTGGACCTCCAGGGTACGCTTCCTTCATCTTTCTTGTATCGCATCCATTGCCGATCCGACTAGTTATCTACTCCCTCTATAAACTAATATAAGAACGTTTACATTAATAATCTAAACGCTTTTATATTAGTTTATGGGGGAGTATCATATAGGCTCTGAAAGTACCTAAATTTTCATTGTTTTTGGTGCGTGCATCCGTTCTCGTGGACTACAAGGCCACCAGCGTAGAAGCGAAAAAGGTTGTAGAGGACGCCTTGGACCAAATCGACCAGAAGAAGGAGGAGTTGTACAATCTCATCTCCGGCGTCGAGACGAATTACGGCGTCCACGGCAGGAGAGGCCGGCTCAACAACTTCCTCCTCGACGAGCTCGCCGTGCAAGTCAAGCCAAGACCCAATGATGTCCTTTGGTACACACTTTCTAAGTCTCTATCTGCATTATCGTCATGTATACTAGGAGTATGTTACTTCTTCTCTTTGTTTGTTCTTGTGCATGATGAAAAATGAAAGGCATCTTCTGGAACAGCAGAGGTCTTAAAGACTTGGCTAGAAAAAGGTTCCTTGCTGATGCGTCGATTGAGCATAAGCTCGATTTCATAGCACTTTCTGAGACGGGACGGGACAATTTCTCCCCTCAGTTTCTTAGATCACTGTCGGGAGGGGTGGAGTTTGATTGGTATTGTCTACCACCAAGAGGAAGATCCGGTGGGATTTTACTTGGGGTTAAATGTGATTCGCTGGAAGTGAGAAGCGTCATCATGGGTGACTTTGCTGTTAAATTTCGAGTCAGGTCGAAGGTGGACGGTTTCGATTGGGCGCTCGTGGCAGTATATGGGGCTGCGCAGCCAGAGTTAAAACCGGAGTTTCTGGCTGACTTAGTTCGTATTTGTGGGAACGAGCATCTTCCTCTCTTGGTTGGGGGCGATTTTAATATTATTCGTCGCCGGGAGGAAAAAAATAATGATAATTTTGACGGCAGATGGCCGTTTTTGTTTAATACTATCATAGAAAGCCTGGACCTTCGCGAGATTGAGTTATCGGGTAGGAAATTTACATGGGCCAATAATCTTCCTAATCCTACTTATGAGAAGTTAGATCGGGTTCTTACGAGTGTTGAGTGGGAACAGAAGTTCCCTCTAGTGACGGTGCAAGCACTGTCGCGCGAAATCTCGGATCACACCCCATTACTAGTTGATTCGGGAGAAGCCACGAACTTTGGTAATAGGCGTCCTTTCTCTTTTGAAACGGCGTGGTTTGATAGAGAAGGATTTATGGATCTGATTGCTAGGGAATGGGCGAAAGATGTCGGAGGACGATCCAACATCGATCATTGGCAAAATAAGATTAGGCACCTCCGACGGTTCCTCAGGGGGTGGGCTAAACACATTGAAGGTATCTATAAGGCAGAAAAAGAAAGACTTCTTTTGCTGACTAAACATCTTGACATCAAAGCGGAGCATTCAATCTTAGATGCCAATGAGTTGGAACTAAGAAAATGGCTGAGTTAAAGCTGAAAGAATTACTTCGTGAAGAGGAATTAAAATGGGCTTTGCGGGCTAAAGTGCGAAAAATCGTTGAGGGAGACCAACTAGAACAAGATGAAGGCACGATTGTGGGTCAGGACAATCTTAAGACCTACATCACAAATTACTATAAACAATTGTTCGGGCCTCCTGACGATAACTTTGTTTCTTTGGATGAATCGCGAATTCATGATGTGCCTCAGTTGGTTAACGAGGAGAATGAGATTTTGACTGCCCCTTTCTCAGAAAAAGAGGTCTTTGATGCAATCTCCCAAATGAAAAACGGTAAAGCTCCGGGTCCGGATGGCTTCCCAGCGGAGTTTTACAAAAAATGCTGGCATATCATCAAGGGGGATTTGCTTCCGATGTTCAAGGACTTCTTCTTGGGACATCTGCAAGTGTTCCACCTGAATTTTGGAACGATTACGTTGCTTCCAAAGAAAACTGAGGCAGTTAGAATTGAGCAATTCAGACCCATTTGTTTGCTGAATGTTAGCTTCAACATTTTCACAAAAGTTGGAACGAACAGACTTTCACAAATTGCGCATTCAGTGGTACATCCGTCTCAATCAGCGTTCATGCCGGACAGAAACATTCTGGATGGCGTCGTGGTACTACATGAAACGTTGCATGAACTCCACACCAAAAAACTTGACGGAGTGGTTTTTAAAGTGGATTTCGAAAAGGCGTATGACAAGGTGAAGTGGCCTTTTTTGCAGCAGGCGCTGCGAATGAAAGGCTTTGATCAATCTTGGAGAGAGCAGATTGCTTCGCTAACACAAAAAGGGAGTGTTGGTATAAGGGTCAATGATGATATAGGACATTATTTTCAAACCCACAAAGGTTTGCGACAAGGAGATCCGATGTCGCCAATCTTATTCAATATCGTCATTGACATGTTGACAATTCTCATCGGTAGGGCGAAGGAGGCGGGTCAGATAGGTGGCCTAGTGCCCCATTTAGTGGAAGGGGGTGTCTCCATCTTGCAATACGCAGATGATACTATCCTTTTCATGGAGCATGATTTGGCAAAAGCTAGGAATTTGAAGCTAGTGTTATGTTTGTTTGAGCAATTGTCGGGTTTAAAAATTAATTTTCATAAGAGTGAAGTGTTTTGCTTTGGGAGGGCTAAAGAAGAACAACAAGCCTACAAAGAGTTGTTTGGTTGTGACTTGGGGTCTTTGCCATTCACCTATCTGGGTATTCCGATTCATCACAGAAAGCTCACAAACAGCGAATGGAAATCTATCGAAGACCGGTTTGAGAAAAAACTAAGCTGCTGGAAGGGTAAGCTTATGTCATACAGAGGTCGATTAATTCTCATTAATTCGGTTTTAACCAGTATGCCTATGTTTCTACTGTCCTTTTTCGAAGTTCCGGTTGGTGTGCGGAAAAGGCTAGATTTTTACCGATCCCGATTCTTTTGGCAGAGCGATGAATCCAAAAAGAAATATAGGCTTGCTAAGTGGGACATTATTTGCAGACCGAAAGACCAAGGCAGTCTAGGGATTGAAAACTTAGAGGTGAAGAATAGATGCTTACTCAGTAAGTGGTTGTTCAAGTTAGCTGGTGACACAGATGCAACTTGGGCACATATTCTCCGCAATAAGTACCTTCAGTCAAAAACCTTGTCCCAGGTGACGATAAGACCGACGGATTCTCCCTTTTGGAAGGGGCTAATGAGAGTAAAATCAGCATTTTTCAACAGAGTAAAATTCATTATCGGAGATGGTACGTCTATTAGATTTTGGGAAGATACGTGGCTAGGAGAGACTCCTCTGGCACTACAATACCCAACACTTTATAATATTGTTCAACGGAGAGATGCTTATGTTGCTACAATATTAAATACCACTCCGCTTAATATCCAGTTCCGTAGGGCTTTGGTGGGGAATCGTTGGGAAGCTTGGCTTCATTTAGTGAGACGGTTGATGGATGTCCAATTGTCTCACAATCCGGACCAGATACAATGGAGACTAGCTAAAAACGGGGTCTTCTCAGTGAAGTCCATGTACCTGGATATTATTAACGCTAGTGTGATTCCTAGCTCGAAGCACGTTTGGAAAGTTAAGGTACCTCTAAAAATCAAAGTGTTTATGTGGTTCGTTCATAAACGAGTTATTCTGACTAAAGATAATTTGGCTAGAAGGAATTGGTTAGGATCTAAACGATGTAGTTTTTGTGATCATGATGAATCTATTAGACACCTATTCCTTGATTGCCCTATGGCCAAAATCTTATGGCGGTCGGTTCAAATAGCCTTTAATATCAATCCCCCTAGTTCGATGAACATGTTATTCGGGACTTGGTTGCATGGGATTGATCCGGTAATAGCAAAACATATCCGAGTGGGAGTATGTGCTTTACTATGGACAATTTGGAATTGTAGAAATGATTTGGTCTTTAACAGAACAACAAACATCCATTTCTTGCAGGTTATCTTCAGAACCACTACTCTTATCCGTACGTGGTCGCTACTCACTCAGACGGAGGCCAGGGAGCATTTGGTTACTGCGTCTACCCGTTGGGAGATGGTATCTCGGGATATCTACAACCGGTTTGGATGGCGGTCATGTAATAGGATAGGTGTTTAGCAGCTTATCTTACTTTTGCCGGCCGGTTGTGGCGATCCATCTTTTTGCTCTATTTTCATAAATTGTTCTCAGATTTTGTAAGACCTTTGTTGCACGGTTTCTCATCTAATAAGATGGCCGTATGCATCATTTTGATGCAGAGGCCGGAGCCCAAGCTCCTTTTCTAAAAAAAAAAAAACGTGACTGTGCGCGCGTGCGTGCAGGCGCAAGTGCCGAAGAGCTCAAAGATACGAGCGTCTCAGGTGCCATGTGGGGGGATTGACTATTAGCGTCGCCACCGCTTACGGTTTGATTCGGTTGGCCGACGAGATCGATCCGGAGATGAGCAATACCGCTGCTGCTTGGTTGAGGAAGAACGTATGGCACACTGAAGAGTAACTATTATCCACCAGTAGTTCATCATCACTAGCTAGCTAGCTATATATGTTCAATCATGTCCTGTATGAAGCAGAACACTAGTCCAGTTAAGTAACATGTTGTTATTAACTACTCCCTCCGTTCTGATTTACTTGTCGTAGTTTTAGTTCAAATTTGAACTAAAACCACGACAAGTAAATCGGAACGGAGGGAGTAGTAGTCTATTATTCAGTTTGAACCATGTTGGTGGAGTCTCTCAGACGATCATGCTACAATATAGTACTCCCTCCACTTTTATTTACTCCGCATATATATTAGCTTTGACCTAAGTCAAACTTTATGAAGTTTGGCCAAGACTCTTAAACCTTCTTCTTATTCAATGAAAATAGCAAACCTTTTGCCTTGTTTCAACAAAAAGTCAAACTTTATGAAGTTTGGCCAAATTTATCAAAAACAATCTAATTTTTCACAATAACAAATATATATGCTTCGAAAATATATTGAATGATGATTCTAATGGTATTGATTTGGTATTGTGGGTGTTAATAATGTTTTGTATAAACTTGATCAAAGTTTACAAAGTTTGATTCGAAATAAAGCTAATATGCGAAGTAAATAAAAATGAAGGGAGTATGATAGTAACAAGCACAAAGATGAGTTAATTAATTACTCCCTTCATCTCAAAATAAGTGTTGCTGATTTACTACAAACTTAGGACAAAGTTGTATTAAATCAACAACACTTATTTTGAGACGGAGGGAGTATTACCGTAAACAGTATGCATGCATGCATCATGTGCAGGAACCAGCTAGCAAGCACAAGGAAAGAGCAAGTAAAATATGGAATGAAGTGCATCTTAGGTCCTCAAGTTATTTCAGAGGTGTCAACTAGGTCCTAGAATTATGAAAATCATCATCCAAGTCTTCGAAGTACAATCTGTATGTCATCCAGGTCCTCAAACTATTCCAGATGTGTCACATAGGAACTATTTCGGAGGTGTCAGGTGCGTACACACTTATTGAACTACGAGGACCTGGATGACACTTTTCATAGTTTGAGGACCTACATGACACCCTTAAAATAGTTTGATAACCTAGGATGCATATCCACTTGAACATTTTTTCTATCTATATAAGCTTATCCCGAGGCCAAAAATACGCGTACGCACATTCGGGTGGTTATATCAGTTTTGTATTAGGTCAGTATATTATTTGTATTGTGTATTTGCTAATACCAGACAACCCTAACCGTTACAATACTACCTTATGTATAGGCGCCGATAAAATCTGTGATGTTTATGACGGTCCTTGAGATAGTTTGCTTCAGTTTTCTCGGTTACATTTGTTTTTCGCACCAAATACACAACGGATAATCAAATATTCTGTAAGCCTTGGGTTTTGCATCTCATTTGGCAATTTTTGTTCTTGCAGAAGAAACAAATCGTGCTGGTCGTTTTCTCAAAAAAGAAGGATTATCCCGGCCTCCGCCGCATCAAGCGATGCACACAACTATCGTATTAAATAATATTGCAACAAAGTACGAAACTCAACAAAATACCACAACCGGTAAAAAACAGGACACAATGCCTAAACAAATATCATATTATGGAACCGCCATCCAAACCGATTGTATGTAACTCGTGCTATCGTCACCCGGCGGTTGCACCAAAAGGCCATAAGCTCCATGACTTCCCCATGGCCGAGTAATGGCCACATACGGATCCAAATAGACCACCGGAAGATGACATGCAATCAATTCATGATATTGGTCCAGTTAAAAACATCGTCATTCCCACATTCAAATAGCCCAAAGTAATGCATAAACTCCCACGCGAATTTGTGCCGCTGCCTAAGGCTTCATCCCATTTGACCAGTTACAGAACAAATTGGAGATGCTACTAGATGGAAAAACATTAAAGGACTCATGATTGTTCGCCAGAATAACCTAGCTAGTGGGCATTTGAGAAAAAGATATTGAATCGTTTCCTCCTGATCACAAAAACAACATGGTTACCAACCTTCTTTTTTTAGGTAAAAACTTTCGATCTATTCATCTTCAATCATGGTAGTACAACAGACACTAGAAATAAAAAAATTACATCCAGATCCATAGACCACCTAGCGACGACTACAAGCACTGAAGCGAGCCGAAGGCGCGCCACTGTCATCACCCCTCCCTCGCTGGAGCCGGGCAAAACTCGTTATAGTAGACAGTCGGGAAGTCATTGTGCTAAGGTCTCATAGGACCAATGCACCAGAGCAGCAACCGCCGCCGATGTGTAGTGTAGATCTAAAAACGGAGGCCTCTCCCACATGCAAGGGTCCAGATCCACTCCGCTCACATGGCCCTAAGGCCACCGGAGACGAGGTGGACCGGTAGTGGTGCCGGCGGGAGGCAGGGGAACCCTAAATTTTTGGGAGGCGGCGGCTGGCAACCTAATCGTGCTCTGCGACATGCTACTCGTTCGTTTACTAACCTCGGACGTATGTTTCGCCAAGTTGTCCTTAGTCAAAATCACTCCCTTGTGCACAAACCACATAAAGACCCTTACTTTTAAAGGCACCTTAATTTTTCAAATATATGAATAGACCTAGTTCAGTGCCGGTGCGTGCTAGCTGAGTTGTTGTTTCAGGCAGCCTTGACAATCTTCCACATATCCTGTATCTGGCATTTCTGGATAAAGTCACCAAATTGCCTAAGAAGCTCAGTTATGCATCTGTTAAATATGTTCAGGTGGCTCAGGTTACATTGATTGACAAGAAGACTGAATAACCCAATTACAGTTTGAAAGTAAACCAGACTCTTGATGGAACTGAAAACAAACTCTTAACAGATCTGGAAACAGTAGGGGAACCTTCTACGGGACAAAACCTTTCTGTAACCAAATCTAAGACTAGTGCATTAGAGAGCACACACAGAAGAGCATGGGACCTAATAAACATGGTTATTAAGAAGGGAAATGAAACGGAAACTAACGAACGTCGGTTCTGCAGTAAAAATTAAGTTACATCGCCAGCAGGTTGTCGGTGATGTAGAGCTTGGCGCTATGCCGTATCAGCAACTCAAGAAGCCGCGCCTTGTTGTCTGCGTGGCTCTGCCCCCCTTTGGGGCAGCCCTTCCATTTAAGCCCGGCTGCCTGGACTGCCTCCAGCACAGGGGCCAACAAGTAGTTGTCACCAAACTTCTCCGCAAAGGGTTTCTTGAGGTTGATCCACTGGTAGAAGTAGTAAGGAATGGTGACATGCTTGAACGAGCACTCCTGCATCAGTATGGTACGGCAGTCCCAGTCGCCCCATGTCACGACGGCAAAGCTAAGGCGACCTCCATTCTTTGTCTCTGCCTCCTTCAGCCAGGCTTGGTGCATCTGCAGCGCCTCCGACAGCATCACGCCGGACTCGACATCTGTCTGCAGAATGCCGTTGTATTCCTTGCAGAACTCGCTCAGTTCAGGATGTATTATCGGACAGACGTAAGTGTGGAAGGTGGACATTGCTTGGCCGGTGACGGCGTCGACGAGGATGGATGAGAACTCGATGATCTCCTGCGGGTTGATATTCACGCCCTTCTCGCCAGTCGCCTTCAAGTCTACAATCACGAAGTGATCGTACGACTCGGTACCGCCATTGTTGTTATCTCCACAGAAAGCATAGCTTCTCTGCTTAACTAATGGCCTGAAAATGATAGAGCCAACAAACATCAGTTTAACAAGGACGACACTGCGTCAGGTTTCATAAAAATTGAGGAAGTGTGAGTTTGGGAAGACGCACTCAGGCTCAACAAGAACGATTTCACTAGGAGGAGTTTTCGGTATGGCTTGCGAACTTATCCCCATAATCATCATCATCATTACCATCATCGTAAATTCATCATTGATAGAGAGATGTCCCGTCATCAACTCAAGAGAATCGACTGGTGAACTTCTTCTGGTATGCAGGGGATAAGCAGAGACTTTATGGTTCAAACGTGGTCTGGGTACAAAACTTGTCAAACCCAATGCGACTTCTCCTTGACCGTAGTTATGTGGCCCATCTACAAAACAGTTCCACAAAATAGTACTCCCTCCGTAAACTAATATAAGAGCGTTTAGAATACTAAAATAGTGATCTAAATGCTCTTATATTAGTTTACAGAGGGAGTAACAGTTAGGTTTGGGTAACAACTTTTTCCAGAAATTCACCCCCTTCTCTCCTGTAGCTCATGACTCGGGGAAAACTGGCTACAGCGAAATTGATTGGTAAAAGAACTTGGTATATATTTTTCAAAAGCATGTTTCTTTTGTTAGCTATGAAATAACCTAGTCTATCAATTTATTTGAAGTTTCTACGGTGCACTAGCTAAGCCACTCACACACACCCGCAAAAAAAAAAAAAAAAAACTAAG
Source organism: Secale cereale (assembly GCA_902687465.1). NCBI lineage: Eukaryota > Viridiplantae > Streptophyta > Magnoliopsida > Poales > Poaceae > Secale > Secale cereale. The sequence continues at coordinate 724,069,955 of LR738709.1, read as the reverse complement.
CCACCAACGTGTGTTGAATTGGAACAGTCCGTCAAACTGTTTGTGAAGCGGAGATGCAACAAAACTTGACCTGGTTAAAATACGATGTTTCTTTTTTCTTTGAATGCATTCTTGTACCACGTGCTCTTTTCCCTTCGCTTCATGTTCTAACGGTTTGGATAAGAAAAGGTGCACTCATGTCGGTGAATTAAAATTGAACTTGGGACTCAATGAACATAGTTTTGTAAATAAAACAAAAGGTGCTTTCAAAGATTTGAAGGAAAGGCGAGGAACAAAAACAGAAGTTGGCTAAAATAAGTACAAGGTTAAATGCAGTGAAGCCAATTTGCTCAAACTATACAGATATCCCACAAATTTTAAAGGTAAACCAGGCTTGTAAATAAGTACAAGGCTAATTGTTATATAGATATTTTGCTCAAATTGTGTAGATATTTCACAATTTTTGTTCAAATTGAACTAGGGACTCAATGAAAGTAGTTTCGCAAATATGTACAATTTGTACTGCCATGATCGAAGATAAATAGATGGGTAGTTTCTCACGATTTTTTTATCACAATGATTATTAAGTTCAAGAGATAATGGCATTGCCATCTGAATTGAACTTACATGCAATTTGATGTTCTTCCTTGGCAGCAAACGCCTTGCGATGTTCATTGGGGAAAGAGTAGCCTTGCTGAATATAACAAGATAGAGATATTAATATATCTTCTCGTATATTTCAAAGTTAAATAAAACAATATATGTTTTATTATCATCACATCATGAGCCTAGAATTCCTTGATAATATCCACAAGAGAATAGACTAGGAAGAAACACTCAAATCAACCAGGTCCCAATTTTGAGTCCCATTAGACTACGGAACCGTTCCTATTGGGCACCATTACCGAGGTCATGTTTGGTTAGGTACCTGGACAAATCATGCTAGATAGACAAAAGGTGTCTATAGCAAGCCTGCCTTTTTCTTTGTGTGACAAAGCAAAGAATGAGAGATGAGGGTATTTCATTAAATTTAATTTTATAGAATCTTGAGCAGTAATGGGCATAGTTAAACTGCTAAAAATATCAAATCAGCATTAGCAGCCTTTGACTTTACCATTTGGAGTATGGTTTCTGAATGGAGAGGAACAAAATTCTCAACTCTACTACACAGAACATATTGTAGTTACCTGACTATTTTTTATAATATTCAGTTCCACTTACATGATATTGCGCATCCACCAATGTTGGATATTGACCAATTGTCCAGTATCCTGCACCTGAACAGAGGAATGCAAGACATGTGGAAAGCATGATGAAGCACAATAAGGACCTTTGAAGAGCTTCAGCAAAAGTTGGTAAGCGACTTAATATTTTCGGCAAATTCAGATATTTTGCATGGTTACCTTTTCTATGTTATTTGTAACCAACATTTGTTTCTGTAGTCCTTTGCCAAACCAGTCTACCAATTTATTATTTTGAGAGGTTGTAATAGAGCAGTAATTTCAAGGAAGGTGACCCAAACACCAAATTTTCCACTGGTGTTTCAATGCTAGGAGGAGAAAAAATTCACATCCATAGACTACAACACAACCAAGGTTGGGTCACAGAGCATGACTTAAAACATGATAATTCATGAGCATTTTTTCAAGTTATGGGAAAAGGGGCTCCGAGATGTGTTCACCTCAATGGCACGAGCTCAACTTAGAAACACATGACTTGACCGATTTGGACAAGCACATCACCGAGGCGGAGGTTAGATCGGTCATTAACAAAATGCCAAAAAGACAAGGCCCCTGGGCTGGACAGTTTCACTGGGATCTTTTTCAATAAATGTTGGGACATTACCAAGGACGACATCATGTCATTCATTCATCTCTTTGAAGGTCTCCATGGGAACAACCTTCATTGGCTCAACTCCGCGAGTGTAGTTTGCTTCCCAAGAAAGAAGGGGCGGAGGGAATCTTTGACTATAGGCCCACAGGTCTCATTCATGCGATTGGAAAGGTCCTTACAATTCGCCTTAGCTCTAACAAGGATGCCCTTGTTTCCAATGCGCAAAGTGCCTTTATCAGGAAAAGAAGTATCCACGACAATTTCATGTATGCGAGAAACTGCGCCTGGCGTCTTCACAAGAGCAAGAATCCTATCCATCTCTCTTATTCAAGCTCAACATCTGAAAGGCCTTCGATTCTGTCAAGTGAGAGTACATCGTTGATGTTCAACGTAGAGGCTTCGCAACCAAATTCCCGAATTGGACCACCGTCCTCCTAGGCACCTCATCTTCCTGGATCCTCCTCAATGGGATGTCTAGCTCCCCTATGAAGCATGGGAGGGGCCTTCATCAAGGAGACCCCCTACTGCCACTTCTTTTTGTCATAGCGATGGACCCTCTCCAACAACTTATTGAGCTCGCTACCTAGAACGGAAGGGCCTTCTTCAAAGATGAGGGGGTGTGGACCCGTAGCTTGGACATCGCTCTATGTAGATGAGGAAGCCATTTTTATAGCTCCCATTAAGAAAGACATTGACATGCTTACCATCCTTCTCAAGTGTTTTGGCGAGGACACGTGCCCCAAAACCAACTTCCACAAGAGCTCGGGCGTCCCCATTAGATGTGCTCACATGAGCTTGGTCGACATCCTACAAAGTCTACTGACCACTCGAATGTTCTTCCCTATGGGATATTTGTGGACTTGATTTGATGATTTCCAAATTCTTGAAGATAAGGTGGCGGCCAAGCTTGTGCCTTTGGAGGGAAATGGCATCGTCACCATTGGGAGGACCACCCTTCTCAAGTTGATTCTCTCCTCCCAAGCGGTGTACTACCTCACGCCCCTTGTTGTCCGGCCAACCACTCTACACAACACCAACAATATTAAACTTAACTTCCTATGGTCCGGTTCGGAAAAGAAAACCGGGGTGAAATGCAAAATAAACTGGAACATAGTTTGCCGGCCTTTAGAGCATCGGCTTGGGGTTCTTGACACTAAGAAATTTTTGAGTGCCCTTAGATTGAGATGGCCTTGGTACAAATTAGAAGAACCCTTGAAGTTATGGATCGGATTGAGCAAACCATGTGATGAAAAAGACCTTGATCTTTTCTATGGGCTCACAATAGTCACTGTGGGCAATGGAGCCAAAACCTCCTTTTGGGATGCGCCATGGGTTCAGAAAAGTGCAAGACAAAGGAGATATCACCGCTTATTTACATTGCGTCCACCAAGATAAGCATTAAAGTGAGGGATCCCCTTCGTCGGGGATGACGGGCTAGGTGGTGGGTCCTTGTAAAAAGCATATATTCACCCCAAAAAGACGTGCAACATCCAGCATATGACGTGGGAATGATTATAGGTTGAAGAGGAGCGGGCATGGTCCTCTATTTTGAACTTACCCATCATTTGTCCTTGTGCAGATGAATGATGTGGGTAAGCACTGGGATCCACCTGAACAAAATAAAAAAAAAGTGAAAAAGAGAGAGATTTAGATAGGTGGCAACGTGGTCAATGCGGTCAATGTGTAAAGAAAAACTAGCATTCCTCTCTATATGGACTGACTGAACCGAATAGCACTCTTCATTCTTCAATTCAACACGTAGGATAATCACCTGTATGTCGGGTAGAGTGTCCTGAGAGTTCGTGCATGGCATGTATGCATTTCCATGTGAATGACCACGTTGATTGTGATCATTTATGCCATTTCCTGTATATAAACGGTAAATAATATCATGTCTGCATCCTTCTTACATTTCTTGATAATGATTATCAGTTGAAGAGGAATGGTATAGCCCTCTAACTTGACTTACCCATCATTTGACCTTGTGCTGACGGATGATTTGCTTCATCATTGGGAGTCACCTGAACAATATTGAAGAAATGGAAAATATTAAAAGTTAGACATATGTCAGAGTGGAGCTGTCAAATACAATAATATAGGCGTGTGATATATGACGATCGTTAAGTATATGGCAATATCTGATTACTACCCTCTCGTCCTTTCTAGCTAATCCCGTCCATGGCGAGGGAATGCATGCAGCCCACTCATGAGTCTATACATGCATACAAACTACTCCCTCCGTTCCTAAATATTTGTCTTTCTAGAGATTTCAACAAATGACTACATACGAAGCAAAATGAGTGAATCTACACTATAAAATATGTCTACATACATCCGTATGTGTAGTCCATTTGAAATGCCTAGAAAGACAAATATTTAGGAACGGAGGGAGTAAAAGACAAAGAAAATATGATGTCATTTTATTTTCTATTTTGAAACATTAAAATATTTTATAGCTCAAACCGTCGCTTCAATTCAAAATCTGTTTTCACATACAAAATTTACTATGATGAGATCTCATATTGGTATGTTTTGACGACTTCTTTTAGGTCAAAAGTTAACACACCATCAATACGCAAGCTATCTCGCTTTAGGGGTCTGCTAATTGGGCCGGCCCATTCACGGGCAATTAATGGAGGAAATAGGGGAGGAGAAATTGGGGTGCTAATTGGATTCGAACCCTGCTCTCCTGGGTCACAGGAAGTGCGACAATCCACTGTTCTAGGCGTGTTCATGATGGATAAGTAGGGTTGTTGTTCTTAACTCGAAACAAACCGGGGATTTCACTGTTTATTCTCCTCCTTTGCAGTTTTTTTAGTTTTTCCTCTGTTCTTTCTCTCTTATCGTTTGTTTTTTCTTTCTTTCTTTCTTTCTTTCTTCGTTGTATATGTTTATTTTCTTTCTTTCTTTTGTTTTATTTTATTTCTTTTCTTTTTCTTTCTCCAATTTTTGATTCCTTTTTGCATTTGTTTCCTCATTTTTTTAATTTTTTTTTCCTCATTTTCATTTTTCTTTTGTTTGTTTTTGTTTTCACTCTACATTTTCATAAATGTTAAAAACATTATTTAATAAGTGATCATTTTTGTATATACGTTCAACATTGTCTGAACGCTTATTTAACATTTTAATACTTACTTCAACATTTTAAAATACTTGTTCAATATTTTTCAAATACTCGTTCACTATTTTTAAATACTTATTTAATATTTTCAAATATTTTTTGAACATTTTCAAATAGCTTTTCAATATTTTTCAATACATGTCCAAATTTTGCAAATGCTTGTTCAACATTTTTTGTGTCACCCGTTTGCATTTTGATAGACCACACTCATTTATCCTAGCCCTCTTTTCATGTCGAAATTGTTTCCACAACACGTGGGTACTTTGAAATAAATAAAAATTATACTCATACTTACCAATGGAAGGGGACTCAATAGCTCCACTATCCACGCCTCGTCCATATCCAAAAACGGCGCCCTTTGCACTCCTTCATGCCAAAAATTATCTCCAAAGTTGTGAGGCGTGTCATCATCATCAGTAACATCCTGCATGGGTCAAAGAGAAGATATTGTAAGAAATTTCATGTTGTTATGTGTTGGGAGCTGATTACAGGCCGCGAGTTGTTGAATTCACTCGCTGTTCATTTAACATGGTTGATTGGTCTCTGGGTTTTTTTGCAAAAAAGAAGAGATTGGTCTCTATGTTAATTACATTTATTTTTTATACACTCGCCATAATAGCCATACCGGATGAAACTACCAACAGACGCATGGTTCCTTGGTGCATGATATAAAATCATTCCCTTTCTGCCAACATAGTTATACACGCAGCAATATCTGGAACATCGGCCTGCACCAACTCATTTTCGGAAATCAACTGATTAAAACGTGCTTACCGTCCCCATAGACGTATCTGTGTCTGTGCCTGCGTTAGAAGTACCAACATGTTGAGATGGTTGCCTTCTAAATACTGCAATTTAATATGAAACTTTGTGCATCAATTCATTACGTACAAAGATACCAATTGCTCATAAACTTGATAGGAGGAAGGAAGGCAACGTAGATGAAGAAAGCTCCTACCAGGTAGCTCTAATGGAACCAGTCCATTATTTGTTGCTCGTCTTTTTTCCCCTGAAATTGAACATGACACGTAGCCCTCAATACTACTTAATAGAGAAAGGAATGACATTAACGTACAACTGTTCAACTTGGCTTATTTGAGAACCACACAAAGGGCCGGGCCAGATCAATCTAGTTGACAGGTGCATGCACGAGAGGGCACCATCTGAACCCACTTTTCAAAAAAATGTATTTTGAGCATGTTTTGAAATGTCAAAAAATATAACAGAAAATTTTATGCATACATGTTCGCAAATGGGTGTGCGCGGCACAAAGTTTTGTGAAAAATGTCTTTTTGGTTTGCCTACGTAAAAAAGACAAATTCCAGTGCTTCTAAATAGTGTTTTACGACATAATTTTTTGTCTTTTTGCACAGGAAACAAAAAAAAAGTTATTTTTCCGTGAAACTTCATCCACACACATAGAAAATGAAGACGTACCCGTGCAACCTTTTTCAGATTTTTTTGGCATTTAGAAATATGTTTTTCAAAGTGGGTTCATATGTACCCGGGTTCATCAATGCACTTCTCGTGCATGCACACGCTATGTAAGGTAGGAAATTCATGGCATGACGAATCATCATGGATGAGCTTCTAATTCTCTATCAATGTTCTCTATTAAAGACTAATGTAGTTATTAGGGTCGATGGAGACCTTACATGAGGTGCTGATTCATTGCAGTGGCCGGGGGTTTTCACCCTCTTTTCGAAAGGAAAAAAAAACACTAGGTGCTACTTTGGAGAGTCGCTGAAGCCGAACCGTTTAAGCATCATTGAAGGGGTGAGAAAGGATGGACTAGAAAAGGATAGGGTAGCAAGTGGGAATTAAGTAGCATTGGCCTCCACTCTAAAATTGCTCCTCATTTTTTGGAGAAGAAACAGTTATATGAAAACTAAATAAATGACGATAAAGAAAGGAAACGAAGATAAATGAAGTTCGTACTAGACACTGTTGAGTTTGAATTTTGAAATTTAGTGACAAAACATTGCTAACCAGCATTCCCTGGAAAATGAAATTGGTTTCCCAAAACTAAACAAAATGTTGAAGATTAAACATGAAACATATTTTTGTTTAGTTAATAATCTGGGCCTATAGTTATCTATATGAGGAAGCAATGGATTTGAAGCTCACATATACCTCTTCGTTCCTTTGTTGGGGAGTTCTCTCTTCTTGGTCTGCACATCAAATAACCATTAGTCAACAACTCACTGCGGTAGGAGGACCATATCAAGATGCAATCTATATCTTTTTTACCACGAACCTTGGTGACGTCCCCTCTTTGCTTTTTTTGCCTGGAAAGTTCGAAAATAGTAAAAGTAAATAAAACTGGTACACTCATATCAAAGATATTGTTATTACTATAACATCTTTAGAAAAGGCAAATCACCTCTCGGCCTATGCTGCACAAAGAAACTATTTGATACTCCTTCCAGAACTCTTTCTCCAGTATGCTCAATGACCTTTACCCCAAGCTTGACATACTGTTTATTAGAGCTCTTGTGAATTCTGGTGTTTTCATGAACACCTTTCCCATCTTTCAGTTGGAATATGGCACTTTTAATCTTCTCCCTTACAGAATCTGTCTTTATTACACTTGCCTCGAATTCATCCTTGGTCCAGTCCCAGACATTTTCATAGAACTCTGCTTTCACGACAACTAGTTCAACTTTCAGTGAAGCAAGGTGGTGACCAGCTGCAATTTGTTTGCCGTGCAAATCCTCCACAGCCACCATTATGCCATTCCCCTCCGCGGTGCCTATAGGGCACCCTATATGAACTATCTCGTTCACAACACTTCTGATTACTAGTTTATATTTCGTTGTGATGCTTTCGATCGCTTGTGAGCTGCAGCAGAATATACAGGAAATATATAGTGAGTTCAATTAGAGGGCAACAAATAAAATATTCCCGTGCTCACTTGAACCATGTGCTCACGTAAAAGAAAAAAACCGTTATTATTGGGATTATGGCGCATCCTGGGCACGGAACCATGTTGAGAAGATTATTCATTTATTTATCATGGTATCAAAGCTAGCAGTTTTGCACCTAACCAAATGATTGCTAGAGGAAGCTCCTACCTCAGAGGTGGAGGTGCAATCGGAGTTTCCTGGGCCTGTTGCTGCTTTTCACAAAGCAAAAGAAACAAATTTAAATTAGTCAAAGTTCATAGGGAGGATGCATATTACTCCCTCCGTTCCCAAATATAAGTCTTTCTAGAGATTTCATCAAGTGACTACATACGAAGCAAAATGAGTAAATCTACACTCTAAAATATGTCTACATACATCCGTATGTTGTATTCCATTTGAAATGTCTAAAAAGACTTATATTTAGGAACGAAGGGAGTATTTTACAAGATAAGATCCATCATCGTTCAAATTAAAGTATTAAACTTAGCATGGTACTACCCCTGTGATAGTGTAAGATGTTTTTGCAGTTCAATTTAGAAACAAAGAGTGTACTAATTTGGGTCTATGCTCGGTACTAAAATGTGTGATTTGGAAAATGATAGTTTAAAACTGAGTATGGAACAACTCGACTCAACATTAAAGAAGGGGGGGGGGGGGAATCCCAGGGTTCAAGATATACGTAGATCCTAGCACAAATTTCCTAAGAAAAAATGCGCTTGATCGAAGTAGTACTCATGCTGTTGTGTTAGGGACATGTGGTATTTTTTTTCTTCTGGTGCTAGTAGTCCTAGATTAGGACACGGCAAGATTGATTACTACTAGATTTAACCAAACTAGCAGGCCTACTAAAGCATGGACTGACGCTGCAAGTCCAAACCATATGTGAACACGCTAATCAAACTAACACATCAAGATTATTGCTAACACCTTCGTCATAGATGTGTCTATACTCGCTACTAGAATGTGTGATTTGGAAATTGATAGTTCAAAAGTGAACTCGACTCAACATAGGAGGGGGGGGGAGGAATCCGAAGGTTCAAGATCTAGATCCTAGCACAAATTTCCAAAGAAAAAACGCGCTTGATGGAAGTACCTGAATAGTACCAATTTTGCTTTCCAATTTGTCAATCCGTTCCTGTATGAAGCACTTCTGCTGCTTAAGCCACCGAACTTCCTCCAAAAGAAGAGAGAGCTGCAAACTGAATGAACACACCAGGAAGAAAATGAGATACACAAGAAGCAGCTCTGCAAACAAAAACAAGATGAAACACTAGCTGCTCTCTGAGGAGGTATACGTACTTTTGCTGATCGGATTCCTTGTTCTTCTCCATGGCGATTCACCGCCCGAGCTTGCTGTCCTTCTTCGCTGTGAAGCCTTTGACTCTGCTTCCCCTTAGGAACGGTTCTTGGGGGCGAATCTCCGCGGGGACCAAACCGCGTTCGTTTCCCACCAACTCTGATATTTTGCGCGCTTTAGGCCCTCCACTACCTAGGACAAAAGTGATGACAAAAGTTGTGTACTCCCTCCGTCTCATAATGTAAAACGTTTTTCTTGACACTACACTAGAGTTAATAAACGTATTATGAGACGGAGGGAGTATTTGTTATTGATGCCCTCGATTGCCCAGCCATGCCTAAAAAAAATTCAGGGCATGGGAGCAAGTATAAATAATCCATTCGACGGTCCAGCTCTCTCTGTTTTCTCGCGCGAAGCAACAGCCATGAACTGTAGGACGCAGATTTTTTGAACACCTACACCCAGGCCCATCTATCTTAGCTCTTCATTATTGCTTTGAGATCTGTGCAACACAACTAACATTTTACATATAAATTTCTCTTTTTTGTTTCTCTCATATGGAACATGACAACATGTCTTGAATCTAAAACTTTACAGCACAATAAAGCTTCCTAACTAGAACGTGAGATAAAACTTTCATATTTTTTGGTCCGGCATAAAGTTTAAAAATAAGATTTTTTAATCAAAAAAATCTTAATTCGTATATTTATATTGGACGAAAAAATCTGTAAGTTTTATCCCAGATTCTAGATACAAATCTTTGCTGTGTTGTGGAAGTTTGAAGTTCAAAACATGTTCTATGGGAGAGAAACAAAAAGAGAAATGTGTTCGCACGAATCGCGATGCAAAAAATGGATGGTTAGGACAGACGGGCCTGGGTGCAGGTGTTCTAAAACATATTTTCGATGAACTGTACCTCCGCCTTACTCCACCGTCTCCCGTGAGGTCTCTACCACCCGCCGTCGACGCTGCACTTTGCGCCGCATCGCTGTGCTGTGCACCCCGCCGGTCTCCTAGGCTCCACCGTCGTCCGGTTCGCGCGGCTATGCCTCCAGTCGCGAGATCGTGCCGCCCGCAACCACCACCCTATGGGTGCTAGCTTCGTCCCCAAACGCGAGCCAGGCCCGCCTGCGACCACGCCTCTGAGCGGCCCGGCGCCGGCAACCTTTGCTGCGTGGTTGCACGGTTCACGATCTCCGCCCCTCCATGCCCCGCTCTAATCCCGCCGCCGTTGAACCTCCATCCGACATGGATCTAATGACCAGACGTTGAATCGAGAAGAGGAGTTGAGGAAGGAGATGGATCCGCATGAATTGGATGGGGATATTTTGAGTAAATTGCTCAAAGGCACCACATTTGTGGCTAGGGTACTCCAAAACCATCGTTTTTTTCAAAAACTACGAAAAACTACCAACTCTGCGGCAAGTGAGTAACAAATCACACTAATTCGGAAATGGGCCTCATCTAATAGTGGAACTGATGGGTGGACCTGTCTGTCGGGCTGATGTGACGAACAAGAGTCCTACTCAATGTGTTGACTTGCTGAGGTGGACGGGGTTCCACCTGCCAGCCTCACATCCCTCTTCTCCTTCTTCTTCCTCCTCGCATCTCTATTCCCCTCTCTGTCTCATCTCCTTCCTCCCCCACCGACCCACTCCGGTGAGAAGGACTCGTTGCCGGCCGCGGCATGTCCTGCCCCGGGCCGAGGCAGAGGCCGCCGCCCGTCCCGCTCCCGGACAAGGCAGAGGCCTCGCCGGTGCCAGTGGTCGATCGCCCTCCCCCCATCCCGAGCGAGAAGAAGAAGCAAGCGGCGGGAGCAGACGGATCGATCGAAACGGGAGCGGCGGTGTTGACCACACCGGGGCTGTTCGATTCATCTGCGGGCGGCAGACTCCTGCCTCGCCCTCAACCTCCCCCACCTCGTACGCTCCGGATCCAGTCGTTCCTTGGCGCTTGAGCGGCGGACCAGGAGGGACGACGACATGACGGAGGCGGGCAGCGGACCAGGAGGGACGGCATTGCGACGGAGGCAGGCGGCGGACCAAGAGGGACAGCGGCGCGACGGAGGCGGGCGGCGGACCAGGAGGCATGGCGGCGCGACAGAGGCGGGCGGCGACCAGAGAAGGGTGCAGTGGCGGCGGCGCGATGTGGCCAGGAGGTGGAGGAGTGGGAGCTGAGGTAGGAAGAAAGGGTAAGAAGACAATGGGGATGACTTGTGGGACCCATGGCCACCTCAGCATCCTATCCACATAGGCCTTCCATGTCACCCTGGCGTGTGGGCCAAACCTGCCAGTTTTGCTGTTATACTTGGCTAATATGCAAATCAGTGGCATTTGTTACTCACTTGCCGCAGAGTTGGTGTTTTTTTTGTAGTTTTTGACAAAAGCGATGGTTTTGGAGTACCCTAGGCACAAAAATTGTGGCTTTGAGCAATTTACTCGGATATTTTGCCCCACGGTCTGCTAGGATGGGGAGGAAGTGGGGAAGAGTTGAACCAACCATAGTCTCCCTTCCTAGGTATATGTTTCACATATGATGTATATAGGCATATTTTAAAGTGTAAATCCACTCATTTTACTCGTTCCATCTGGAAAAGCTTGTCTCTTAAATAAATGTATGTAGAGAAACAAATGTAGGACAAGTTTTTTTGGACGGAGTACTTACTTCGCATTTAGTCCGTATTGAAATATAAAAAAACCCTTTATTTCAGAATGAAGGAAGTAGCTAGGTTGACGGGTTTGTTTATTATGCATGTGGCCTTCGTTTGGCCAACAGCAACATTAACGTGCTGAGTGGGAACACGCGGTCCCTCTTTTCTTTCTTGCAGCCACATCTTGTGGGGCCCATCCTTCCACAACGATGACGAGAACATAGACTAGATGGTAGGCTAAGAGATTAAGAGTAACTCTAGTAGGCCCCACAAAACACCGGTCCGCAAAACGCATATGCAGTTCGCGCAAAACAGCTTTTGCAGGTCAGCCTACAAGACGCGTATGCAGTTCGCGCAAAATAGCTTTTGCGGGCTGGCACAGATGCAGATCCCCAGACGGATCCGTAAAAAAAATATTTGTGGAATATGCCGTTTTAGGGGTCGGCTATGCGGGTTCTGCTCTTTGCGCCGCTGCATCCCCGCAAATCATCAACCCGCAAATCTCAAATCCAACATAATTCAACAATCAAAAACAAACTGAATTATTCAAATCAAACATAAAACAACAATCATCCGCATTACAAATAATTATTCTATCACCGTAGCAAACTAAAAATAATGCAATACAAAACTTGTCATGAATACAAATACAAATGAGTACAAAAATTAGTCACTGTCCAGCCCTTTGCCAATGGTGCTCAATGAGATCTTCCTGAAGTTGAAAGTGTGTGTCTGCATTTTCAATCTCCTTGTATGTCTGAAGAAAAGCTCTAATGCGGTTTGGGTCTCTAGCTGGTTTGACACGGCTACCCATATTATCGTAAAAGAATTCTAAGTCCATTCCTCTCTCATCTTCAAGAATCATATTGTGCAGGATAACACAGCAAGTCATGATGTTCTTCAGGGTTTTCTTATCCCAAAAACGAGCAGGACCTCGAACAATGGCAAACCTAGATTGCAAAACACTGAATGCTCTTTCAATGTCTTTTCGGGCTGCCTCTTGCACCCTTGCCAATTCATATTGTTTTTTTGTTTTGGATTCTTTGATGCTCTTGACAAATGTGCACCAAGGAGGATATATACCATCTGCTAGATAGTACCCCTTTCTGTATTCATGGCCATTGATAGTGTAGTTGCAAGCAGGAGCATCACCACTAGCAAGCCTAGCAAACAAATGAGAGCGTTGCAACACATTGATATCATTGAGTGTGCCAGGCATACCAAAAACGCAATGCCAAATCCATAAATCCTCGGATGCTACGGCCTCTAGCACAATTGTTGCATCACGAGACTTGCCATAATACATTCTTTGCCAAGCCTTGGGGCAATGTTTCCAATTTCAATGCATACAATCAATGCTACCTAGCATCCCAGGCCAACCTCTTCTCTCATTAGTTGCCATCAATTTCTTTGTGTCATCATCATTTGGTGCCCAAAGATACTCGGGACCAAATACACGGACGATCACTTTTGCAAATCTACGCACAGACTCAATTGTGCTATCTTCACCAATGCGAAGATACTCATCGGCATGGTAAACAGCCGGAACACCATATGCAATCACCCGCATAGCTGCGGAGATTTTTTGATATGCACTAAATCCCTTTAAGCCCGCGACATTCCTTCTCTGAGTGAAATACCGGCAATTTGCCTCGCAAGCTTCAACAATTTCACAAAAAGGGATCGGCGCATTCGGTACCTTCTGTGGAAGAGGTGTGCAGGATATGTAGGATTCTCTGAAAAATAATCTTGCATCAACATCTGGTTTCCAAGATGGCGATTCCGTGGAATGCACAGACGCCCGACAGTAGATCCTCGCCTCCTCTTTTGGTACTCGTCTTCATGCTCCTTCACGGCAAGCGCCATGACCAATGTTTGCTGCCGAAAGTTCGCAAGCATGGTCTCCACATCCGAGTCATCTGAATCGGACGAATCGGATAGCAAGAACTTCTGGCACGGGGTCAACTCCATCTACACGCACGCCGGCGCGTCAATCTACTACACAGCTCGCGAAAATCATAAAAAGGGGACTAACCGGTGGTGCGCTCGGCGGTGGTCGATCCCGGCGGCGGCGGCGGCTGGGGGCGGCTTTTCTCGCCGGATCCAGAGGGGCGGTGCAGCGGCTCGGCGCGGGAGGGTGTGGGGCGGCCCCGCGAGCGATTCCGCCCGCAGATATGCCCGGAATCGCCAGCGGCTGGTGGGCGGAAGCAAGGACGGGCGGCGGCGGAAGGAAGGGGGAAAAGAGCGCGGGCTGAAATGTCCCTTCCGCCAACTGCTTCTCTGTGATGCAGGTCACCGCAACCACGAGGGGGAAACCCGCGTTTTCCCGGGTTGGGGCCGAAAATTTGCCGCGCCCCCTAATTTTTTTTGCGGGCCGGGACGGGATGCTGGGTCTGGTCGGGCAGGCTTTCCGGCCCGCACCCGCATTTTGACGGTTATTTTGCGGGTCGGGGGAGGATGCGGGGTCTGCTAGAGTTGCTCTAAGCTTGGGGGAGCTCATCCCCTAGTTACCCATGCATGCATAAGAAAGATGGCTTCCATGCAGTTTATATGGACGGCGCACAACATTTGCCAAATTTCCATCGGAATGATACATAATACACCGAAACTTAAATTTATCATTGTACGCCTATTCTCTGTACTTAGCAGCCAAGTCCAAGCCAAGAGAAGAATGTGAGACAAAATTAATAAAGTTCTTTGGTGTGGGGGGCGGAGTTGGGCCCCGGGCACCCAGGGCCAAGGCCCGGGGCGTGAAAACGTTAACAGGCTATAAATATATAGGTGTTTCTATAGGCCCGGGGAGCAGCCCAAAGAAAGAAAGAAGGTCCAAAGCCTTGTCGGGCTGTCTTACGAGAAACAGACGCACGAAAAAAAAGAGCAGCCTGCCCACGAGGCAACCCACCCACGATCTCGTACGCACGAGTAGCCTGCCCACGAGCCAGAGTCGAGACACTGCGTTTTTTATTTTTGAAATGGTTAATTATTCTTTTGCACTCAGTGGTGTTCATGTACTCAGTTTTGTTCTCAGATGCGAACTGTGCTTAGTTTTGCCCCTAGTCTGTGCGCACCGACTCGTTCTGTGAACTCTGCCATCTCCGTCAGGTCAACCTTTTGACTTGGCCCTTACATGTGGGACCAGGCGGCAGAGACGGCTAATTCTATTCAGACCGTTGCACGCGTGGCTTGTGGGACCCAGTAGAGAGCCGTTGAGCAGAGAGCCGTTGCGACGAAGAGCACGGCGGTGACCACGGCGAGAGAGAGAGAGAGAGAGAGAGAGAGAGAGAGAGAGAGAGAGAGAGAGAGAGAGAGAGAGCACGGCGGTGGGAAGCTAGCTGTGGAGGGCGCGGCGGCGTTGAGATCCCCTTCGACTCCGAGCTCCATGTCTTCCTCAAGCTCCCGCGCCACCTCGTGGATGCAGAGCCGGGCGCGTGTGAACATGCCTGTCTTCGTCTGTCCGCGGTGTCGGGCGGGTGTTGATCGGAGGGGTTCTCACACACCAAGGAATCATAAATCGTCCGTTTTACGTGTGTAGCAAGAATGGGGTAAGAATCGGGGCAATTGCACCATTTTCGTGGCCGGGATCTTTGAGTAATGGGTTGATTTGTTTGGTGTTCATGCAGGTGACATGCTTCTTTCTTTGGGTCGATGCTCTAGCCAAGACTCTGATGAATGAACTGAAAGAAGAGCATGAAGAATGGTTGCGCATGCTGCCACGAACTGCAGTGACCGCATCACGAGCTCTGGAAGAAGAGATGGAGGGCGAAGCACGCACTGACAAAGAGCTAGCTGTTGAGCTTAGGATGTTGAAGAAGAAGGTTAGGAAGCTTGAAGATCAAGCACAAATACCAATACCTATTTGCAATTACTTTTGGGCATATGTAGGTAAGGTAATCGCACTGGTTGTAATGTTGAAAATGTATGGAAAAGCATGAATTATGGAGGAATTTGTAAGCTTGATTTTGTATGAGAAATTGACCTAGTTTAAATGTTGGTCAAAGTTGTTTAAATGTAGAAAAAAAAGAAGTGACCAACATTTAAATATGTTGAAAAAAGAGAAGAAATGAGGAATTCGGAAATTTTTGATCAATGAAATGTAGCTCTCTACTTTGCCTTTCTGACAAAAAAAATGTTTCTCTATGGCCCAAATTCAGAGCGTAGAGCCAAGTGCAGGCTAGACTAATGGGCCAACTGCATTCAATTAGGTCCATTCGGGAGTTGTCTTGCATGTTTTTCTATTTTCTGTTCTGATTTAATTTAGACAGTAAATCATAATGCTGAAACTTTTTGTGGATGCTAATTGAATTATTTCAGAGCCAAATAATTAAGTTTAGATTTTTTTTGTAGCTGTTAAATATTTAATAGCAATTTAACTACTCCAAAAATTGGACGTCGATATGGCGCATACGTTCGGTCTGCTGAGTCCCCAAACCAAACGAAACGTTCGGTACTACTGTTCTCTCTGTCGAACAATTTTGTTCGGGAGGAGAGCCCTCCGAGCATGAACGCCCTCCCCATCGATACTACAGCTCGTTAGCGAAAATAAAGCCCAACTGTACCAGATTTTGTTGTGCTACGAAAGAAAAATGTCATCAACTTTAATAGTACAAAAATTCCATGGGTAAAAAGATTTTTTTTTCAATGACACAAAAGAAAAATAGGCATGGCAATTTCGAACATACAAACAAAAAGAATGCCATGGAAGATTTGTAGTTAAAAAAATGCCATGGTGTTTTTAGTTATATTTCCATGACCTCAAAACATATATTTACCATGGATTAAGAAAATAAATAAGATTATCGCACTACCTATAATGAGATGTTTTACATATGGCAAATTTGGTAAGTCTATATTCAAAAAAATATATGGCAAATTTGGTAAGTCTATATTCAAAAAAAAATATGGCAAATTTAGGATACCTTTCCACTAAAACACATGGCAACTTAAAAAAAATGTCAATGGGTATATGGATTTTTGTTGAAAAGATAGCGAAAAGGCTCACATGAAATGTAATCTAGGAAATCCATAATACACAACCCAAAAGTTGCTATGCTATATAGTGAATGAAATAAAAAAAATCGATGAAAAAAAGGTAAATTTGCCATGGCAATAAAAGTTAAATATCTGCCATGGCAATTTAGGTAAATTTGCCATGTCAATTAAAGTACTTTTGCCATGGCAAAAATCAAAAGTAAAAATTGCCGTGGCAGTAAAAGTTAATAATTTCCACGGCGATTTAGGTAAATTTGGCATGTCAATCAAGGTAAATTTTCATGGAAAAAATGAATTTTATTGCCATGATATTTTACTACATATTATACATAGAGACACAAAAAAAATGTGGATTGAAAAATTCCATGGTAAAAAAAAAGTAAAGTTTGCCAAGGCAAGTAAAGAAGTAAATTTGCCATGAGCAAAAGTAAAAGTAAAAAAGTTGTCATATATGTAAAAAACAAATTGCCATGTATGTAAAGATAAAATCGCCATGGGTAAACAGAAAAGGTTAATTTGGTGTGGCACTTTAAAAAGGAAAATTTTCCATTGGCAATAGAAAGGTAAAATTGCCATGGAAAAAGGAAAGTAAATTTGCCATGGCTATAAAGAAAAAATTGACGTGGCTATAAAACTAAATTTGCCATGTTGCAAAAAGAATAACTTTGCCATGCCATTGTTAAAAAAAATTGACATGGTCCATGCACTAGAAATGCCATGATGCATAAAAAATAAATTTGCCATGACAATGAACTCTATTGGCTATCGTCTCATAAAAATTAAGTGTCATGGCAAAACATTGTTCGGGGTGAACTCTACAGAAGACACAACAAACCATGGCAAAAATTATTTAGTTGCCATGGCGAATAACACATGTAGAACAATACTAATTTTAGTTGCCATGGCAAGTTTGCCATGTTTTGAACATCTTAGGTTGTTGCGTTTTTGAACATCTTAAATAAAGAATTTTGACATGTTTTGCCATGTTTTTGAACATCTTAAGTTTGCCATGTTTTTTAACATCTTTATAAAAACAATTTTCACTTGTTTGTCATGTTTTTGAATATCTTAAGTTTGCCATGTTTTTAAACATCTTTAAAAAATGACTTGTTTGTCATGTTTTTTGAACATCTTAAGTTTGGCAAGTTTGCCATGATTTTTAACATATTAATTTTCCATGTGTTTGAACATCTATACATTTGCCATGTTTTTGAACATCTTCAGTTGCCATGTTTAAAAAAATATTAATTTGCCATGTGTTTGAACATCTATACATTTGCCATGTTTTTGAACATCTTAAGTTGCCATGGCAAGTTTGTCATGTTTTAAAAGTAAAAAAGTGTCATGGCAAATGAAATGAATTTTGTCATATAGAGCATTATACAGTATAAAAATGCCATTGTTTATTAACAAGGACAGAGATAAAAATTTGCCACGAACTTTGCAAAATTACCAAGGCAAGCAAGCATTGAATTTTAGCCATGGCAAAAGTTGAAAAATCTGTTGTACAGAAAATTCTTAAACTTGCCATGGCCTACAGAAAAATCTGTTGATCAATTCCAAAAAATTAAAATGCCTTGAACTACAGAACATGTTTCTAACAATTTGCCATGAATTAGAGATCACCTTTAGCACTGCCAGACTGAACTAAAGGCAAAATGTTGCAAGTGTACACAGAGTGACAGTTAGTGAATCTGAATCCAAAAATACAGTACAACTTAACTGAAAAACCAGACGAGGAAGGAGAGACCAGCAGCGGCGGCAAGATATGTGCCATCCCCTGCCGCCGGCGCGTGGATATGAGCAAAGAAAGGAGAAGGCACGGCGGTGACTCACCAGCGAGCGGCCGCAACGCTCAGACGTACGGCGGCAACGCAGACACCGGACTTTTTGGATTTTTTCGATAAAGGGTGATTTCATTATCTCGAAATGTAGCATCAAGTGGATACAAATCATTATGAGTAACACCCGGCCTCTGCATCACTAGGATGCACACAGCCAAACACCTAAAGTCTGATAAAAAGAAAGTAAAAAATCGACAAATCGGCGACAGTAGAGTCCTATAGACCGACACTATGCCTATGTCAAAAGGGATGGTGGACCAATCCGGAGATTATGCTGTCACCCATGTTGGGTAAAAACCACCGTAGCCACCTGCTCCAACCGCGTACACACCGCCTTGAATAGCGGTTGGTACTCCACTCGTTGTAGCGTAGACCACGTACGAAGCGAGTACGTACAACGGAAAATAACCTGTAAAGGAGAAGTATTTTTATCACTGAAAACCAAATCATTTCTACATAGCCAAAGCGACCATACTAAGGCATACGCTCCCACCCGTATTAGAGTTTTAAATTTATTTGGAATACCGTCCAACCAATGGCCCAAAATATTTGCGACACTTGTGGGCGGATACAAATTTGACGCTATTTGGATGACTGACCACATAGACCGTGCAAACTTGCATTGAAAAAAGAGGTGTTTGATTGTCTCTTCATGAGTACAAAAACAACACTTCTTACTCCCTTGCCAGTTGCGCCGTGCGAGATTGTCTTTGGTTAGAACAACTCCCCTACGAAGATACCACATGAAGATTTTAACTTTCGGTGGAATCTTTGACTTCCAGATTTTCTTGTTATTACTCACCGGTACCTCAGAATGCGTGAGTGCACGGTACATAGAGTCTACTGTGAATGACCCTGATGTAGTAAGGTTCCAGCGAAATACATCCCGACCTTGTCTAAGATTAATCGAATCCAGACGGGATAAAAGATTGTGCCATGGCATAAGTCAGGGGCCAATCAAATCTTGCCTAAATGAAACATTGGGTGGGGATGAACTAAGCACTTGCGCAATAGTATTATTTTTCTCGCGAGCAATGTTGTACAGGGTTGGATATTGTTCTCGAAGACTGGCATTGCCTACCAGATGTCTTCCCAGAAACGAACCTCCGACCCGTCCTTTATCGCGAAAGACCCAAAGCAAAAGAGATTTTTCTTTGCCGCCATTAGGCCAGCCCAAAAGTGCGAGTCACCAGGTGTTCAATATGCCTGAGACACCGCCTTTTGGCCTAGATACTTTTTGCGCAACATGGTTTGCCACACACCATCCTCAGTAAGAAGTTTAAACAACCATTTACTAAGTAGGGCCTCATTCTTGATCAGCAGATCATGAATTCCAAGGCCACCTTGGTCTTTCGGCCTGCAAACCACACTCCATTTGGTCAGTCTATATTTTTTCTTTTCACCATCTCCTTGCCAAAAGAATCTGGATCTAAAATAGTCCAGTCGTTGCAGGACCCCTTTTGGTAGTTGAAAGAAAGAAAGCATATAGAGAACCATATTGAACAACTCCAAAATGTCAGACTTGATTATATCCCAGAAATTCTGATAGAATTCTGCGGGGAAACCATATGGACCTGAAGCTTTGTTATGTTTCATTTGGAACACCGCGGCTCTCACCTCCTCTTCGCGGAATGGTGCTGTAAGGATATTGTTTTCTTCTACTTTGACTTGCGGAATATCATCTGTTCGGGTCTCGTCAAGGGTGAAGTTCCCTTCAGCCATCGCCCCGAACAGAGATTTGTAGTAGTTGGTGATATATTTTTTGAGCTCCTCCTGACCTTCAATCCGTCCCTCATCTTGTTGGAGACTGTAAATACATTTCTTCCTATGCCTCCCATTGGCAACCAATTGGAAGTATCTTGTATTACTATCACCCATCATAATGAAATCAGCTTTGGATTTTCGGTAGTATTTGATCTCTTCTTCTCGCAAAAGACGTGCAACCTTCTTATTAGATTGATTTTTCAATTCAATCTCTTGTTGAGATAAGGTGACGCGGACACCGGATATCGCCGGGACGAAGGCGCCTTCTCGTCCATCAGCGCCTGCCCTGTCCAGCCCTGACCGGAACCGTCAGTACACACGACACGGGGCGCCGTCGCGGTCTTCGGGCACACCGTCGGGCATCCACCTACGAGAGACGCCGTCGGGGAGGAGTCCCATCGCGTCGGCCGTCGTCGCAGACCCGTCCATGGCGTTGCTTAGAAGAACTCGCCGCTGGGCCTCCGCCTCGGCCGAAATCGAGGATGGCCGTCGCCGGCTTGGAGGGGGCGTGCCGCAGATGGATGGTGCGGCCGCGTTTCTGGGAGCGGCGCCTCTATACGCTCGAACCCGCCACCGCTCATCTCGGGGGCGGCAGGTGCCGCAGATGCATGTCATCATCGTATACTTGTCACGATGTACTACACATGAAGGGGCACCCACATGAACGAATAAAATCTCTAGCTAATGTACTAGCCCACGTGTATCCTTGACATTGCATATTTCTTCTCCTCCTTGTTTAGACAATGCCAAGATAAATATTTTGACATAGCTCAGTACAAAACCGCTTCAAATAGACTTTAGTTTGATCTGTTTGCAACATGAATTTTTACATGTAACTTGAACTCATCCACTGATTTTTTTTTCGCGGGTTAGTTGGAGTCATGGCGACCTGGCGTTTGCGATGTCTTCCTGGTCAACAAGAGAGAAACAGACTGACAGTCACGGCTCTGGCTGTGATTGGTGTGTGGTTCGGTGTCACCCATCTCAAGTTGTGGTAGCCAAGAGTCCTCAACAGGATACGGCACAAAGGTTTTCCCCTTTACACACACTTCACTCGGTACAAAATGTGCCACGACCATGTTTTCCTTCAGAGCACCCTCATCCATGCGTGCGCATACCCGGAGCCACAACGCAATGGCTGCATCAAGCTTCCTCTTCCTGGCCATCCTAGCTGCCGCCGCCACCGCCACCTTCTCCGCTGTCGATGGAAGATCCAACGAGAGCTGCATCCCGGCCGAGAGGCAGGGACGAAGCTAGGAAAAAAGTTTGATGGGGTCATGTACATGGCACTGGGTTCATCCTTCAATAAATGTTAGTGATTAGTACTAAATTAGTGAAGGGTTTTCAAATTTTATTGGGGTCAATTGACCCAATGCCTATGAGGCAGCTCCGTCCCTGCCGAGAGGGCTGCCCTGCTCTCCTTCAAGGCCGACATCACAGTCGACCCGGCGAATCGCCTCGCATCATGGCAGCAAGGACACCACGACTGTTGCCTGTGGAGCGGCATCACCTGCAGCCGCCGGACTGGCCACATCATCAAGCTCAACCTCCGCAACGATTATCCAGTTCCAGAAGAGGATTATTTCCTTGGTCCTGGTGACACTGAGAACCACTCGCTGCGCGGACAGGTATCTTCTTCGCTGCTTGCTCTCCGACGTCTCATGCATCTCGACCTGAGCTGGAATATTTTTCTCGGAGATGCAAAGGTCATGCCGGAGTTCCTTGGCTCTCAGCGGAGTTTGACTTATTTAAACCTCTCCAATATGGGTTTTCGTGGTAGAGTGCCTCCTCAGCTAGGCAACCTCTCCAAACTAGTACAACTTGATATACATGCCAATTATGAAACTGATCTACACTCAAATGATATATCTTGGTTAGCATCTCTTCACTTGCTAGAGCATCTTAACATGGGCGGGATCGACCTCAGCGGAGTCGTTGACTGGGTCCATAAGGTCAACGCCCTTCCCAATTTGGTTGTACTGGCTATGTTTTCATGTGGTCTTATTAAGAGTAATGCTCCATGGTCACTTGCACACCAGAACCTTACAGTTCTTGAGGAGCTTGACCTCTCTTATAACCCTTTCCAAGGTCCGGCTGCATCCAACTGGTTTTGGGATGTAACCAGCCTCAAAAGGCTACACTTACGGGGTTGTGAATTATCAGGCACATTTCCTGACGAGTTGGGCAACTTGACCTTGTTGGACACTTTTGACGTTCAAGGAAACAACATCCAAGGAATGATACCTACAACACTGAAAAACATGTGTAACCTACGGTCTCTTGATCTCAGCTTCAACAACATTGGCGGGGGCATAACAGAGGTGATAGATAGGATACCCGATTGTTCTCGGAAGAATTTGCAAGAACTGAGTCTAATGAATGCCAACATCACTGGCACAACATTACAATTTGTGTCAAACCTGACTAGCTTATACGTGCTTAATGTCCATGGCAATCAATTGAGTGGTTCAGTGCCCGTAGAGATTGGTATGCTTGCAAATTTGACTTACTTAAACCTCGGAAACAACACCTTGAGCGGTTCGGTGCCTGCAGAGATTGGCACGCTTACAAGTTTGACTCACTTGTACCTTGGACACAACAACTTGAGTGGTGTGATATCAGAAGACCATTTTGTTGGTTTGAAAAATTTGGAGTCTCTTGACTTATCCTATAATAATTTGGATGTTACTGTGGACTCGCATTGGATACCTCCGTTCAACTTGGAATCTGCATGGTTTTCATCTTGTCTTTTAGGCCCCCAATTTCCTAAATGGCTTCGTTGGCAGAAGAACACCATGATCCTTCATATTTCAAACACAGGCCTAGTTGGTAAGATCCCATATTGGTTCTGGACTACCTTTTCTGATGCTACATATTTGGACATCTCCTTGAACCATCTTAGCGGCAATTTGCCACACAATCTGGAGTTCATGTCAGTGATTAAACTTTTAATGCAGTCAAATCTACTAACTGGTCTGATACCCAACTTACCTAGAACTATTGAGATATTGGACATATCCAGAAACTCTTTAAATGGATTTGTGCCAAATTTCCAAGCTCCACAACTACGGGCAGCGGTTCTGTTTTCCAATTCTATAACTGGGACTATTCCGAAAACAATTTGTCGAATGCAAAAATTGCGGGTCTTGGATCTTTCAAACAATCTACTTTCAAAGGAACTTCCTGATTGTGGTAGAAAAGAGCTAAAACAAGGGAACCCGTCTAGCAACAACTCTTCAAAAGTCAATTCTCTGAGTTATTTCAGTTTGAGGATCACTAGTTTCCTTCTAAGCAACAACAATTTTTCAAGTGGATTTCCTTTGTTCCTACGACACTGCCCAAGTCTGGTTTTCCTTGATCTAACTCAAAACAAATTTACTGGAGAGTTACCTGGATGGATTAGTGAAGCCATGCCCGGTTTAGTTATGCTACGGTTGAGATCAAACAACTTTTCTAGTCACATTCCAGTTGAAATAATGGAACTTCAAGATGTTCGTATCCTGGATCTATCCAATAATAACTTTTATGGGGCCATACCAAAATGTTTAGAAAATTTGAAAGCTTTGACTCACACTGCTACTTCTAATAATACATCATTTGATAATCCTTTTGATGAAGGATATCGTAGCTCTATGTCCATGTCCTCTGGTCTGTCTAATGATACCTTCTTGGTGGTAATAAAAGGGCAGCTGCTTGAGTATAGGGAGAATACTCTATACTTGATGAGCATCGATCTATCTTGCAATAGTTTAATGGGAGAAATCCCGGAGGGGCTAACCTCCCTCGTTGGACTCATAAATTTGAATTTATCATCAAACTTGTTGAGTGGAAATATTCCATATAAGATTGGCAACCTTCGCTCGCTGGAGTCTCTTGATCTCTCAAAGAACAAACTTGTTGGTGAAATTTCAGAAGGCTTATCAGATTTGACATACTTGAGCTATCTAAATTTGTCATACAATAATCTATCAGGAAGAATACCCTCGGGGCATCAACTCGACATCCTCGAGACAGATGATCCAGCTTCCATGTACATTGGTAATCCTGGTCTTTGTGGACTTCCAGTTTCAAGGCAATGCCCATGTCCTCCTAGAGATCCGCCTAGTAATGGAGATTCAGCAAGATGGTTTGAATATGGCTCGTCTCAAATGGATTTTCTTCTAGGATTAATAGTTGGTTTTGTGGTGGGTGCTTGGATGGTATTTTGTGGGCTTCTATTCATGAAGAGATGGAGGTATACTTACTTTGGGGTACTTGACAAGCTATACGACAGGTTGTATGGCATTTTTGCTGTTACTCGGTAGAAAAGGTTTGGGAACACATGCTAAAATTAAGGCAGAACCGCCGAAGATACCACTATTCGAATAAGGGGCATGACGTACTTCTTGCTATATTGTCATTCAGAACTTATTTTTGTATTGTATTGTATCTTTGTGCATTAGTTGTGCATGTCGCATGGTTTCCCCTCTCATATAATAAAATGTATCCTGCTATTCCTACCCATTAAGTGTGCAATATTATTTGGAATTACTTGGATTTCTTGTGCCGCTTGTTGCTAAATGTTGTTTTGGATCATGAGATGTATGGACTAGTTTTACTAAAGTGTGTTCTTTATTTCCTTCTCTGAAACGGATTTTCATATATGCACAACTTCTGGTTAGGACAAGGCTTCGTTTTTTGTATGATCTTCAATGTAACTAAGGCAGCACAAGCGGGAAATATAGCAATACGATCCCTCCCGGATCAGAACCAGAGAACAAATGTTGATGAATGCGTTCATGTTCATGTTACCAAGCAGCGACTAGATATTTCTGCAGCCCATAGAGGTAGATAAAAATTCACAAAGATGTTTCCATCAACGATGAGAGTTGTTCAACACGATTTTATTATGAACTTAGCTTCTCAAAGTTACAAGAATGTACTCAAGGCCCAATGATACAACACTGCACAAAAGTTAAGAGTGGCCACATTGTAGGGAAAAAGGAAGGTCCATCATGTGCTAGGAAACATTTTAGGTTCTCTGAAAAGCAACATTATTGATCGCGCATCATCTCCTCGAGAATAGTACAAACCGATGGAATCAGGAAAGAATCGGCGTATCACAAACAATAGACACTGACTGAACTGACCCGTCCGTTGATTTTAGGATTATATATATCAAAAGTAATATAGAAAACCGCTGCCAGATCATGATTAGATGAAGTTTATGTTGAAGGAGGAATAATTGTGGGACTCTATATCGCCTCCCAGACTGGTAGTCATGCCCACGTCATTCTGGATCTCCACTAGCTTCGTGCTAGAGCAATTCTAGGTGCACATCGATCTGGTGTGCACAATCAATAAAAAACGCACGAATACAAGAACAAGATTTGTTAACGAGGTTCACCAACATAGGTGCATCCATAAGGCATAACTATGGATACTCCTCCCATGTACTAAATTGACATAGTACAATGATAACAATTTGGGGCACATGAAGAATTTTGTTTAGATGCAAAATTTTGTTAGAGGTTTTAACAATTGAACGACCAATATGAGTGACTTTCATAACGGAACCGCTTGCGGTGTGCACTTGGTCGAGTCCGTGGTACTTGTCCAATTCACCGGTGATGCGATGTGTTGCACCGATATCCGCATACCAGTTCATGTCGACGCCATAGGAGTCGGTGACCATGTTGGCCCCCCTCTCCTCATGTTCATCTTCATCATACCGATGCCAACAGTCACGAGTACCTCCTGGATGATGCTTGTAACAGATCTGGCATTCCAGATAATGGAGCTGCTGCTGACGTTGCTGTTGTGGGCGACCGCGGCCGCTGCCGCCGCTACTGCTAGATGGAGTTGGGGAGGGGCGCCTGCCTCGGCCCCTGCTGTTGCCACGCCCGTGACCCCTGCTGCTGCCGTGCCCGCTCCCCTTGTACGCCATGTTTGCAGAAGACTTGAAACCAACATCATGACCATCACCGAGCATCTCCATTCGCTGGTCGAACGCAGCAATCTGGGCGAACAGTTCATCAACTGTGATTGAGGATTTGACTGCGCTGATGGTGGCCACAACAGGATCATAGTCTCTGTCTAGTGTGGGCGCCGTCTTTCGCAGCGCCGCTTCTTCTTGTACCTCGAGCTGCCTCTCACAACTCAACCTTCATCTCTCTCAAGTTTCTCTCTTGGTTTCTCTCAACAACACACACCGCGAGGAACACATACACACAAACTTCATCAAGGAGAAAGCCAGCTTTGCATTGTCTCCTGATGAAATACACAGGCGCTACATTTTCCTCTGGCCCTCTCAGCCTCCTTTCTCATTACTCAAAGCACTATATATACAAATGACTCACACACGTGCTAGCCAGCCATATACCTTGGCAACTAATCCCACTAAGCCATGTACGCATGGCACTAACACACGCACTACCGGCCTTCTCCGGTCCTGGAATCGCTCCAACAGCCACGTCTCAGCCATCCAACTAACCAAACCATGCGCTAACAACTATGCATGCAACTAACTCACCTAAATCCCATGGCTGCAACTGATCCGTCCAGTCAGCCGGTCTGGCTTCACTCTTTCGTGGACCTTGCCGCTTCACACGACTATGCCGCATCACTGTTGGTGCCACAGGCCTAGCTAGCTAGAGGTGGACGAAGGAACGAGAGGATAATTTTATGGCGACGTACGCCACCAGCGCTGAAACACCCTATTTTTCTCTTGAATAACCAACGCCACACCAATAAACAGGATTGCAGCCGGCTTTATAGTCTTGGCCGCAAACGCACCGCCCACGCTTCCGCCAAGACGCAGCCCACTACGGCCTGCTGCATGCATGGGCGCTATCCACATGCCGAGGACGTGCTCAACGCCCACGCCGCGTCCGGCTCGCAACAGATCAACAGCCTAGCCTGTCTACCGTGGCCACTACGCCACACACACAGGCGCACACACGCATGCTACACACATACACGCGCACTTTTCCTTGGCTTCCGCTGCGTCCCTGCATATCCCGCGCGCATCCGACGCGCCCGACGAGCCCGATCGCACCAGTGTATCCCGCACGTCCCGTGCGTACCCGACGTGCCTGACGAGCCCGACCACACACGCCGTGGCTTATTTCAACACACACCCCTAAGCCATGGCCTAGAGGAGTCCGTCGTCGTCGACGTTGGCGCCGGCCAAGAGAGCCTGCTCCGCCGCCGGTCCTTTCCGCAGCTGCGGGCACTCGTGCCGAAAGTGTCCGTGCTCCCCGCACTTGTAGCAGCGCCTGCGCCTGTTCCTGCCACTCCCCGACACCATGTTGTGCCCGTCGTTGTCGTCCCATGCTCCGCCATGTTGCCGCTCCTGCGCCGCCGTGAACAGGAGCTGTCCGTCCGCCTGCTCGCCGCTGGCCTGCCGTCGACGCCGAACTCGCTCATCGAACGCGCGCAGCGGCCCGAGCGCTTCGTCGAACGCCATCATTGTCACGTCGTGGAACTGCCCGATGCCGGTGACGACGGGGAAGAGCCGATCCGGCACCGTATCCAGCAGCTTCTTGACGAGCGCCGCGTCGCCCAGCGTCTCCCCGAGGTTGGCATACCTCGCCGCCATTGCTGCCAGCCTCCCGCCATACAAGTCGAGCTCCACGCCGTCCGCCGTCTTCAGGCGGTCAAATTCGCTGCGCAACGTCGCCAGCCTCGCCGCGCGGACCCGATCGGCGCCGACGAACCTCACCTTCAGGGGGTCCCATACCTCCCTGGCGGTGAGCTTCATCGACACCTGCAGCAGCACATCCTCCGGCAACACCCCGAGAAGCAACGCACGCGCCATCTTGTCCTTTCGCGTGTTCACCGCCGCGTCGCCCGGCGCCACCGCCTCCCACACGGTGTGGATGTCGAGGATCGCCTGCGCCTTGATGGCCCAGACCGTGTAGTTGTCCGCGGTCAGCATCGGCATCGCCATCGTCGCCGCCGCCCGCGCCGCCGCCATGTGGGACTAGCGCCATGGTCGCCGGTAATCGCCCGAACCGAAGCTCTGATACCAATTGTTGGTGCCACAGGCCTAGCTAGCTGGAGGTGGACGAAGGAACGAGAGGATAGTTTTCTGGCGACGTACGCCACCTACGCTGAAACGCCCCTTTTTTTCTCTTGACTAACCAACGTCACACCAATAAACAGGATTACAGCCGGCTTTATAGTCTTGGCAGCAAACACACCTCCCACGCTTCCAGCCCACTACACCATGCTGCATGCACAGGCGCTATCCACATGCCTAGGACGTGCTCAACGCCCACGCCGCGTCCGGCTTGCAACAGATCAACAGCCTAGCATGTCTACCGTGGCCACTACGCCACACACACACATGCGCCACACGCACACTACACACATACACACGCACTTTTCCAAGGCTTCTGCTGCATCCCCGCACGTCCCGCGCGCATCCGACGCGCCCGACGAGCCCGATCGCACCAGTGTATCCCGCACGTCCCGCGCGCACCCGACGCGCCCGACCAAACACGTCGTGGCTTATTACAACAATCACCACGCAGCACCGCAGCTTCTCGCCGCCATTGGCATCCCACCTTGCTTGCAGTGGCGGAGCCACGAATTTTCTCCTTGGTATTCCTTGCAACAGAAATATAAGATAGATTTTATTTTTTGCAATAAACTAGCAACATCAATGAGTCAATGACCTATATTGATATTAGTAGCAAAATATCATTGTGGCAATAGCAATCTCTAACAGTAAAGAAAGATTACGAAACAACAAAGGAAATTACAATATAACCAATCTTGTTCCTTAGTAGATTCTTAACATATTTCATTGAGAAATAATATTACCATTTAATATTTGTGGCCATTGGAAGAACAAGCACCCACTTAAGAAGTTCATAAATAATATAACTCCACTGACTGAAGCGGTAACTAGACTAAATAAGTGTGTCTGGACTTTAAATGTAAAAAGAGAAAATTACATAAGGCCGAGGAGAAATATTAATTTATCTTGTGCCTTGTGGATGAATCTCGTGCCGAGCAGCCCAGCTGGTCAGCGGAAGTGGCTGAACAACAGGCATAAATTCCGGGTCGTCCAGAAACGATAAGTTTCTGACATCATTGCATCCTTTGTTAAGGATATATAGACCCTCACTATGAATCTTATATCTTTATCACATAGAAAAATCATACTCAGGGTCTATCTCCGTGACAAAGGAAACATAAGTGCCGGTACTGCTTGTTTTGAATCAGAATGTTTCTATAAAACTTCATGAACAAAAAAAATGTGTTGATACAACTCGATGATCAAAATAAAAAGCTCATCTCATTGTAGTAGGGGTATCAAAGTATATGAATGAGACAAAATGACGGAGGCAGTACTTTGATGCCACTCTTTTTGGATAAAAGTATATGTCATGATGTCCACGAATATGCTCCATTGACTTTGCCTTCCGGATGCATTTCTCTGTTGCTCGTGTCTTTATAGAGAGTATTATGAGATAACATTCCTGATAATTTCCCTTGCTGTTATTTGATTGCCAACTTTGTACTTTCACATCTGATCTGTAACTATTTTCTACAACAGACAAGTGCATATTGTTCATGGTAATCACCGCTCTTGCTGTGTTCTTTGCTGCCATGCTAACGAGAACGTGCACCATCTGCTGGCTCACCCAGGAAGCTTGGTTCCACACTTTCTAGCCTATAGGCTGCATTGGTTTACCCCTGATGCGCATGCACAGCTAGACGAATGGTGGCACATTGTTGCTAATGACTTGCCGGCTCGCCTTCGCGCCATGCCTCTTCTCATCTGGCTTAAACATAACAGAAGGGTTTCCGACAGGGTGGCGTCGATGTCAATCTTCATCGTGGGGAATATCAAGCCTGAGTTCATCTTGTGAAAGAACACTAGGGCTAGGTCAAGTGGATGTATGAGGACAATTGCTTGAATTCTAAACATGCGGTGGCGGAGAAGGAGATCACCTGTGACTCTCTACTGCTTATACATGTATATCTAAACTCCGATCAAATCACAATATAAAAGACACGCAACACTCTGGCGGGTTCTTGAAATAACATCTGATCTTAAATCATATATGCCCATTGTGTTTGCATCAGTCTGTTGCCCTAGCACCGTCTACAAATAGCGAGAAGAAAGCGAACGAACATCTTGGAAGGGTTATGTGGCAACGTCAATACGTAAATTATGTATCTGGGCATGATTCTTGTAAATTTGAAAAATACAAGAAGTTCCAAATTCTGAAAGCCGGGCCAAGATTTTTTGAAAACCGATACTATAATTTCTAAAAGTGCCAAAAATGATTTTATTTTCTCCAAAAATAGAAAGAACTAAATATGAAAACTTGCCAAAGAAAATAGGAATGGGAATAGTCAGAATTTGACCACATGAGGTGTCGACCTATTAGCATCTAGTTAGTGTCACTGGGCTGGCCACCATAGACCAAATCAACAGTGTTTAAGATTATTAAGGAGATGATGCCGCCTGATCTTCTTGTTGAGTGGTGTGTAGAATTCTTCAATCTTTTGTTTTCCGAATCCAATGACGTCTGCAGACGGGAGGAGAAGAAAACTGTTGCCCCTGAGCAAAGTATCAAATCACGGGAGAAACAATTTGGCAACAGCTCCTCCCAACAGCTACAGCGGTCAAATTTCCAGTCATAAGATAACTTCCACAGGTTCTTGCCGAATTTGGCGTTGTGTTAGCGAGGAGTTGGGAGGAATTCACGGCGACCGCCATACCATAGCGGGGAGGCACCGCAACAGCGGCAATTTAGCAGGTGATTTGAATGCGCGCTCCTCAGCATGTTATTATGGCTTTAGAGTATCTTGGCCTCAAGGAGTACATTGAAGAGGTGTATGCAGCAGCCTATGAGTAGCACAAACTTAGGCTGCATTCGGTTTCTCTCGACTCCTTTAACTCCGCTCCCGGAGCGGACCAGACTTTAGCTTAATTTGACGGAGCTGCCAAAACCCAGCTTCCCAACTCCGCGGAGCGGGGAAGTTCCAAACAGGGCTTTAATACTCTAGACTCTCCAAAAGCTAGCAAGTTGACTTACAATTTCAATCTCAATCTCAAGCAGAAAAAAGGGTGTGGAGGGAGATGTCAGAATAAGAAGCTTCCCCAACCGTAGCTTCTCTCACAACCACAAACAGACTATGGCTAATAATCCAAGTCGACTTACGACAGCTCAAGGAAGCAATTTAGCTGACATCCTTAGCAGCAGCAGAAGCAGAGCCATACCCGAGTGGGTCTCGACGCTGCTCTCACCGATAACAATGCATAGACTCATCTTCATATAAAATTTACTCAAATGGGAGGCAGATAACATAGCATATCAGCAACATCACAGACTATCTTGCAATGCGGTCACAGATCATCCAGTAATAATAGTACTACTCAATTTCTAGACTGAGAGGATAACATACCATGTCTGCCAAATCACATATATCTTACGACGCGATCACGGATCATCCAGTAATACTACTACTCAAGTCATAGGTGGCAGATCATAGACATACATTTGAAGAGAAATACATAACATAGTGCTGGAACATATAGAACTGATATCCGTCTTGCTTCTCCATCAAACAAGCTGCATTTCATCTTCACTTCACTTATGCAGTTTCCTTTTGATTATGCGCTGCTCCACATGCTTGGGCACACTCTGAGGCACTCGGGTGCGGACGCGGACGCGGGACTTTCCGCCCGCACTGGTTGCACTTCTTGGGAACACATTCGCCACACCCATGACAGTGAGGCCAATCGTCCTGGCCATCATCAGCAGTGGCAATGGCACCGACAGCGATTGCACCAGCAACACCAGCAAGCGCTGCCACAGTCCACTTCTTAGCTGTAGTCATCGGACGCCTGCAGATAGGTAGGCGGGATTAGAATGAGATGGTAAGGAATATGTATCAACTCCTGTAGCAGCAAAGGACAAAAACAGAATAAATATGTATGTCTAATATGATTGATATTGTAGCATGGAGGGTCATGTGGCCTGGGCTTGACTTGCGTGCAGAGAGACTTGAGCACATACCTGTGTGGCTGGGAAGCCGCGTACAGCTCCTCTGTCTTCTGCTGGATTTGTGACCCACGGGCGGGTGCGGAATTCTGAACACAGAAGCAGCGTTGAGAAATAATGACTAAACAATCTTGACAAGAGACGTGGTCTACTGTACCAGCAGCATATATCAATCAAATTCTAGGCAAAAAGGAGTTTGTTTTTACTGGCCATTTCACGATAAAAGCGCACACGCACACACGGAATCATGCTATGCAGTTGATTCACCTCCCAATGGAAATAAAGAAGATAAGATGCCGATTTTATGATTGTCAAGCAGCACAC
This sequence comes from Secale cereale, assembly GCA_902687465.1. Classification (NCBI taxonomy): domain Eukaryota; kingdom Viridiplantae; phylum Streptophyta; class Magnoliopsida; order Poales; family Poaceae; genus Secale; species Secale cereale. The sequence continues at coordinate 724,037,240 of LR738709.1, read as the reverse complement.
CAAAATATCAATCTTGCAGGAAGTGAAATTGAAAGCAAAGGAATTCAGTTTTGCATTCCATTTCATAGTAGTAAATTTCTGCTGGGCAGTTGATCATCTGCCAATGGAAATAAACAAAAAAAAAAAAAGATGCCGATTTTGACCAACATGACAAGCAGCTAGCACAGCAAAATAGCAAAGCTAAATCTAGTTGGAAATTAAAAAAAAAGATGCATCCACATACCGGAATGCTGGAAACACAGACGCAGCATCGATAATTGATGACTAAACAACAATCTTTACAAGAGATGCAGTCTGCGTAGAGCGAACACAGCACATATTGTTGCACAACAAAATACTACTAAAACTAATTAATTCAAGAACAAAAGATGTCGATTTTACCAAAAATATCAGCACAATCGTTCTAGGCGGTTGATAATCTACCAATGGCACAGCAAACAATGGAACTAGTTGGAGAAGACCAAATGATGTCAATTTTGCCAGAATATCAAGGCTTTCATGCTTGGCAGTTGACCATCTCCCAATGGGAAAAAAAAAAGATAAGATGCCTATCTCATCAGTGTCACGCAGCACAGCAAAATATCAATCATGTAGGAGACAAAATTCTAAGCAAAAAGTAATTCAGTTTTACTGTCCATTTTATAGTGGATTTCTGTCAGGCAGTTGATCATCTGCCAACGGGAAAAAATAAAAAAGATTCCCAATGTTACCAACATGACAAGCAGCTAGGAGGGCAAAATAGCAAGCTGAATCTAGTACTGACTTCCACAGACCGGAATGGTGGAAACACAGACGCAGCATTGAGAATTGGTGACAATCTTGACAAGAGAGGTGCGGTCTGCGTACAGCGAACACACCTCATATTCTTGCACAGCAAAACATAAATGCATTGTTGGAGAAGAAAAGATGTCGACTTTACCAAGATATCAGCGCATTCATGGTAGGATGCAGCTGATAATCTGCCAATGGCGCAGCAAGCAATAAAACTAGTCGGTTTCTAGCAAAAGATGTGGATTTCTAGCAAAATATCAAGGCTAGTCGGTTGATCATATACCAATGGCACAGCAAAATACGTACTGTACAAAGCTAGCCGGAGACCCAAAGATGTCGACTTTTAGCAAAGTGTCAACTTATTCATGCTAGGAGGCAGTAGCTACCAGCGGCACAGCAAACTACTCCTAGTTGGATACCAAAAGATTAATGTCTGTTTCTTGTAGCAAAATATCAAGGCATTCATGGTCATCTAGCTGGCTGGCAATGGCACAGCAAAATGCAAAACTAGTTGGAGAGCTCAAGATGTTGATTTGTAGCAAAATATCAAGGCATTCATGGTCATCTAGCTGGCTGGCATCCACGCTAACGCTAGGAGGCAGTTGATCCAACCACCTAGTTAGTACCAGTGGAAATCAATCAATCAATCGATCAATCAAAAAGATGCATGTTTTATGCATCCCGGTCAAGATGAAATTCATCCAACTATAGTACATACTCTCCAGTATGGACGGACGGAGCACCTCCCTGTGAAATCGGATTCAGAGCAACCAGAGCAGGGGGTAGGAAGATTAAGATACCTGGTTGGTGTGGATGAGCCGGCGAAGGCCCTCCCCTGGAACTGGACGCACCGCTGGAGGACGCAGGGTCCTGGTCACCACCGCCGCCGCCGCCGCACGGAGAGACGCCGCCATCGGATTCGGTCGCAGGCCTGCAGGCAGACAAGAGAAGCAGGCGTCGCATCAATCACGGAAGAGGAAGAATGGAGACATCCGGCCCGGTCGGAACCTGCATTGCGGCGGATCGGATTCGGAGGTACCTTGGGGATCGGAGCCTACTACTAGCGCTTCCTTCTTAGGGTTAGGGTTCGTCGCTGGGCCGCCGCCGCTGCCGCCGATGTTGCAGGGAAGGGGAGACGAGAAGTGAGCTCTCTCTGTGGGGTGGTGGACTAATAAGGAGTAGGTGTGGTCGCTGCGTGGTCGGGGTGGGTATGGAGGACAGCAGCGGCTGTATGGGCCGGCTGTTGGGTCCTCTTTTCTTTTCTTGTCTTTTGGAGAGCAAGCCCAGCCCATCTGTGAGAGCAAATCCAACGAGGCGACCCATTTCCTCCATCCATCTTCGTTTGGGTCCGCGCGGAAAAAAACACCGGCCCAACGTCCCCGTGCGGACACATTTCTGACCCAATTGTGAGCCTGATTTAGGTCGGCGCGGACACCAAGCGGATGCGGACGACACGTGCGTACTCTTGCCCCTGGCCCGCCAGTCGGTGTCACATTGATCGTTCTCCACCCCTACCGAAAGCTAGCCCTCGCCTTGCCCCGACCCCGTCGCCGCCGCCCAGTCCCGATGCCTTGGCCACCAGTCAGCGCCTCCTCATGTACCTCCCCGCGCCGCCGGGCCACCGCAGCTTCCCCCCTCACCCCCACCCCGCAGCGCCGACCAACTTCTTCATCCGCCGCGGCAACGCTCGCCAGACACCGCCACGCTCGTCGGATTTCGCCAGCGAGCCACCTTGTCCAAAGGAGGCGCGCGTCCCTCCGCCGGCCAGCTTCTTGTCCACGCCCGCAAGTTGTTCGATAGTTTGCCTCAATGTACAAATGGACCGCGCCGACGAGTTAGTTTTCAACAATGTTATCTGCAACTCCGACGATGAGGAGATGCTGCTTGCCATGTTGGTCCATGACCACCTTAATAGGCAACGGCCGATGTTCCGGGGCTCGATTGCAGGGCATGTTCCGGCGTTGAATCGCGACCGAGCGAGCGACCATTTCCTTCTGTGGAAGGACTACTTTGACACAACCAATGCGTTGTTCAAACATCATAAATTCCGGCGGCGTTTCCGTATGGCTAAGCATGTCAAGGCATGGATCTGGCACTCTTTTTTTGGCATGGCCGGATCACACAATGATATCAACGTGCTTCAACGTTCTCCGGTGTTTGCAAGGCTTGCCGAAGACAACTGCCCGCCGGTCAATGTTAACATCAACGGTCACAACTACAACAAAGAATACTATCTAGCTGACTGAATCTATCGACAATGGACCACTATTGTGAAGACAATTTCCAACCCTGTCAGAGAGAAGAGGAAAAGATTTGCCCAAGAACAAGAGAGTGCTAGGAAGGATGTCGAGCGTGCCTTTGTTGTTCTGCAATCTCGATGGGGCATAGTTCGGTATCCTGCTAGAACTTGGAGCACCAAGAAGTTGTGAGAAGTGATGACTGCTTGTGTGATCATGCACAATATGATCGTAGAGGATGAGCGCCCGGAACATCTCCACGACCAAGGGTTTGAGTTTTAGGGTGACAATGTGGTGCCTCGGCATGGCGGAGGAACGGCACCGTTTGCACACTTCACGCAATTTCATCATGAAATACGTGATTGGAAAACTCATATTCAGTTGCAAGATGATTTGGTTGAGCATACGTGGGATCATGTTGACAACCAATAGATGTATATTTTTAAGACAAATTAATTTTTATTGGGCTTGTAAAACTTTGCTATGCTATGCTATTTCGGTTGTGGGGCTATGCTATTTCATTTGCTTTTAAAAATATGCAAACTGTGTGTATTTGTTAAAACCCGGTGGCTAGCCGGCCACGCGGACAAATATGGGTCACCCTCTACATCTTCGGGGATTAAAGCGGACTTCACTCAGCTGGGCTGACATCCTTAGAAAGTCTCTGGGAAGAGTGGAGTTTCATGAGATGGTGGAGAAGATTGAGGTTTCATGAGATGGAGGAGAAGATTGGGATGACGGCGCTGGACGAAGGGCAACAAGCTTAAGGAAGAGAATGTTACGGGAAGCTTTTCCATCGACCTCCGACTCTATAAATATCATAATATTCCGTGCACTGGTGAGTATTACCGACCAAAAGTTTGATAGAAGTTTTTTCAACCAACAGTCGATCGGCGAAAGTGACGTTCGCCAACATACGTCGGTAGGGAATGCAGTGTTGTGGTGTAGTTCGTTAATGTTTAGCCATCATCCTTTTCTCTAGCCCATCTCTCTTTAAGTTTAGCCATCATCCTAATGTTTTCATTAATTTGCACTTGAATAGCATTCATAGGAGTGGTCTTCCTCTCCTCAAGAGGAGAAGTTCTAATTTTAAGCAACTCTACCTCATGGGCTAAATTGTCTACCTTCGAAGAGAGATTATCTAGTTTGTCTAGTTTTTCTTCTACACTCTTATTGAAGGCCTTTTGGGTAGTGATGAAGTCTTTAAGCATAATCTCTAGTTCAGAAGTGGAGTTCTTGGTGCTAGGATAAGCATTGTTGTTCCCATAGGAATTAGAGGGGAACGGTCTAGGGTTGCTACCAAAATTACTCTTATAAGCATTGTTATTGAAATTGTTTCTAGAGATAAAGTTCACATCTACTTGATCTTGAGCAATCAAAGAATTTAAAGGAACATCATGAGGATCAATAGAAGATTGCTTGGAAAGTAGAGACATGATCAAGTCAACTTTTTTATTTAGGGAGGAAATCTCCTCGACAGAGTTTACCTTCCTACCTGTTGGAGCGCGTTCGGTGTGCCATTGGGAATAATTGGTCATCATCTCGTCGAGAAGCTTCGTGGCAGCACCAAGTGTCACTAGTAGAAAACAGGGCATTGGACCAGCCCATTAGCCCTGTTTCAATCTAGAACCGGGTCCAATGGGGGCACTGGACCCGGTTCGTGAGCCCAGGGGGCCGGCCGGGCCACGTGGGCCATTGGTCCCGGTTCGTTTGGACCTTTTGGTCCCGGTTGGAGCGACAAACCGGGACCAATGGCTCTTGGTCCTGGCCCACCACCATTGGTCCCGGTTAGTGTTATGAACCGGGACCAAAGGCTCCCCTTTAGCCCCGGTTCATAGCACCAACCGGGACCAATGAGGTGCCTATATATAACCCCTCACTCAAGAGCAGAGCTCACTGCTCTGTTTTTTTTTCTGGCCGAGGAGGAGAGGGGTTAGTGGTGCTCTAGCTCACCTCCTATGCACACAACGTGTTCGGTGGAATGCCCAAGCCACACTAGTTAAGATTTTCTCCTCTCGAAGCTCTATTTTCTCCGAGATTTGTCTAGGTTTAGCGGTCCGTCACGTCCCGTCCCCGTCTTCGCCGCCGTCGATCGCCCCCGCCGATCTCGTCACCGGCACCACCGTGGTGAGCCTCTTGTTATGTCCATGCGTTTCTTACTTTTATTATTGCTTGTTATTATTGCTTTAGATAGATATTTGTCTAATTTTCTTACGTTTATTATTGCTTGTTATTATATAGTGCGATGGTTTTGCTATCCGCCCACGTGGGCCCTCGTCCTGTCTACGATTCGGATGTGGTATATTATCTTTAATTTATAACTAATTGTTTTAGTGTTTATGATAGTTATGCCGACCAACCTGACATGCATAGATGTTTTATTATGTCTAGGAGGTAGTTGAACCGGAAATTCCAACCGACCCTCTTGTGGAGAGGTTAAATTTAGTTGAAGAGGAAAACATTTCCTTAAAGAAAAAATTGGAAAAAATGGAGGAGGAGAAGATGGAATTGGAGTTGCGTGTTGCGGAAGTCATCGATGATCACAAGATCAAGATGGACCCTATTGTCGAGAGGTTAAATTTAGTTGAAGAAGAAAACAAATTCTTGAAGGAAAAAAAAATTGTGGACGAGAAGATGATATTGGAGTTGCATGTTGCGGATGTCGTCGATGATCACAAGATCAAGATGGATGCAATGCGGTTGAAGATTAAAAAGATTAGAAAATATGCCATTCATACCGAGGCTTGGTATCATTATGCCGTTGGATCAATTGTTACCTTGGTTGCGATTATGATCGCATTTGTTTTCGCATTGAAAAGTTTTACATAGTTTCGATGTGTATGGAGAGCTATATGTTGTTAGATGAGAACTATATATGTATGTACTTTGGTTTTAATGTGATGATGAACTTTTATCCATTTGGTCACTTAATTATCTATTTATGATGTTCTGTAATGGTTTTTGACACACTTAATTATATATAATGCACGCAGATGAACCGGCAATGGATGTACGATGACAGACACACCTCCGAGTACATTAAGGGCTTGCATGAGTTTCTAAATGCGGCTGAGGCAAACAAGCAGAATGGTTTTATGTGTTGTCCATGCACTAAATGTGTGAATACGATGTCTTACTCTAACCGGAAAATCCTTCACTCCCACCTGCTTTACAAGGGTTTCATGCCACACTATAATGTTTGGACGAGGCACGGAGAAATAGGGGTTATGATGGAAGACGGCGAAGAAGAAGAGTACGATGACAACTATGTGCCCGCTGAATACGGTGATGCTGCAATGGGGGGAGCTGGTGAAGATCAAGAGGAACCAGACGATGTGCCCAATGATGCTGCAACGGGTGAAGCTGCTAAAGATCAAGAGGAACCAAATGATGATCTCCGCCGGGTCATTGTCGATGCAAGGACACAATGCGAAAGTCAAAAGGAGAAGCTGAAGTTCGATCGCATGTTAGAGGATCACAAAAAAGGGTTGTACCCCAATTGCGAAGATGGCAACACAAAGCTCGGTACCGTACTGGAATTGCTGCAGTGGAAGGCAGAGAATGTTGTGGCTGACAAAGGATTTGAGAAGCTACTGAAAATATTGAAGAAGAAGCTTCCGAAGGATAACGAATTGCCCGACAGTACATACGCAGCAAAGAAGGTCGTATGCCCTCTAGGATTGGAGGTGCAGAAGATACATGCATGCCCTAATGACTGCATCCTCTACCGCGGTGCATACAAGGATCTGAACGCATGCCCGGTATGCGGTGCATTGCGGTATAAGATCAGACGAGATGACCCTGGTGATGTTGATGGCGAGCCCGCCAGGAAGAGGGTTCCTGCAAAGGTGATGTGGTATGCTCCTATAATACCACGGTTGAAACGTTTGTTTAGAAACAGAGAGCATGCCAAGTTGATGCGATGGCACAGTGAGGACCGTAAGAAAGACGGGAAGTTGAGAGCACCCGCTGACGGGTCGCAGTGGAGAAAAATCGAGAGAAAGTACTGGGAGGAGTTTGCAAAGGACACAAGGAACGTATGGTTTGCTTTAAGCGCGGATGGCATTAATCCTTTCGGGGAGCAGAGCAGCAATCACAGCACCTGGCCCGTGACTCTATGTATGTATAACCTTCCTCCTTGGATGTGCATGAAGCGGAAGTTCATTATGATGCCAGTTCTCATCCAAGGCCCTAAGCAACCCGGCAACGACATTGATGTGTACCTAAGGCCATTAGTTGAAGAACTTTTACAGCTGTGGAATGGAAACGGTGTACGTGCGTGGGATGAGCACATACAGGAGGAATTTGACCTAAAGGCGTTGCTGTTCGTGACCATCAACGATTGGCCCGCTCTCAGTAACCTTTCAGGACAGACAAACAAAGGATACCACGCATGCACGCACTGTTTAGATGACACTGAAAGTATATACCTTGACAAGTGCAGGAAGAATGTGTACCTGGGCCATCATCGATTTCTTCCGACCAACCATCAATGTCGAAAGAAAGGCAAGCATTTCAAAGGCGAGGCAGATCACCGGAAGAAGCCCGCCATGCGTACCGGTGATCACGTACTTGCTATGGTCAATGATTTACACGTAATCTTTGGAAAGGGCCCCGGCGCACTAGCTGTTCCGAATGACGCTGAGGGACACGCACCCATGTGGAAGAAGAAATCTATATTTTGGGACCTACCCTACTGGAAAGACCTAGAGGTCCGCTCTTCGATCGACGTGATGCACGTAACGAAGAACCTTTGCGTGAACCTACTAGGCTTCTTGGGCGTGTATGGAAAGACAAAAGATACAGCTGAGGCACGGGAGGACCTGCAACGTTTGCACGAAAAAGACGGCATCCCTCCGAAGCAGTATGAAGGTCCTGCCAGCTATGCTCTTACGAAAGAAGAGAAAGAAATCTTCTTTGAATGCCTGCTCAGTATGAAGGTCCCGACTGGCTTCTCGTCGAATATAAAGGGAATACTAAATATGGCAGAGAAAAAGTTCCAGAACCTAAAGTCTCATGACTGCCATGTGATTATGACGCAACTGCTTCCGGTTGCATTGAGGGGGCTTCTATCGGAAAACGTCCGATTAGCCATTGTGAAGCTATGTGCATTCCTCAATGCAATCTCTCAGAAGGTGATCGATCCAGAAATCGTACCAAGGCTAAGGAGTGATGTGGCGCAATGTCTTGTCAGTTTCGAGCTTGTGTTCCCACCATCCTTCTTCAATATCATGACACACGTCCTAGTTCATCTAGTCGACGAGATTGTCATTCTGGGGCCCGTATTTCTACACAATATGTTCCCCTTTGAGAGGTTCATGGGAGTCCTAAAGAAATATGTCCGTAACCGCGCCAGGCCAGAAGGAAGCATCTCCATGGGCCATCAAACAGAGGATGTCATCGGGTTTTGTGTTGACTTCATTCCTGGCCTTAATAAGATAGGTCTTCCTAAATCGCGGTACGAGGGGAGACTGACTGGAAAAGGCACGCTTGGAAGGGACTCAATAATATGCAGGGACGAATATTCTTGGTCTCAAGCACACTACACAGTTCTACAGAACTCTACATTAGTGACCCCGTATGTCGATGAACACAAGAACAGTCTGCGCTCCAAACACCCGGAGCAGTGCGACGACTGGATTACACATGAACACATCAGGACTTTCAGCAGTTGGTTGGAAACACGTCTCAGAGGTGACAACACTGTTTGTGATGAGTTATACTTGTTGTCCAGGGGACCATCTTCGACTGTATTGATTTACAAAGGATACGAGATAAATGGGAATACATTTTACACGATTGTCCAAGATTAAAAGAGCACCAACCAAAACAGCGGTGTCCGCTTTGATGCAACAACCGAGAGGGGAAATGACACATATTATGGTTACATAGTGGACATATGGGAACTTGACTACAGACATGATTTTAAGGTCCCTTTGTTTAAGTGCAAATGGGTCAATCTGTCAGGAGGCGGGGTACAGGTAGACCCACAGTACGGAATGACAACAATGGATCTGAAAAATCTTGGATACACTGACGAACCGTTCGTCCTAGCCAATGATGTGGCACAGGTTGTCTATGTGAAGGACATGTCTACCAGACCGAGAAAAAGAAAAGATAAGGAAGCGAATACATCATACGATGAGCCAAAGCGCCACATAGTTCTTTCAGGAAAAAGGGACATCCTAGGAGTGGAGGGCAAGACAGACATGTCTGAAGATTATGAAAAGTTTCATGAAATTCCTCCCTTCAAAGTCAAGGCTGACCCAAGCATCCTGATAAACGATGAAGATTATCCATGGTTACGACGCAATAAGCAAATGACACAAGCGAAGAAAAAATAAAGACTTTTTTCGGCAACTATTATGATGATACCATGCCAACTTTGTAACAAACGAGTATGATACCATTGTCCGTTTGTACTATTCAAATTTGCACTAACAGAAAGTTTGTAATTGGTTTTACCAGAAAGAATTAAAAAATAAAACAAAAAACAAAAGAAAATAAATAATGCAGAAAACAAAAAAAACTTGCAAAAAAATAAAAAATAGCAACAATAAGTATTGCATTGTAAGTAGAAACAAAATTAAATAAATAAAGCAACAAAGAAAACAAATAATTTCAAATTTAAACTATTCAAATTTGAATACTACTTGCACTAACAGAAAGTTTATAATTTGTTTTACCTAAACTAATAATATTCACAAAGAAACTCTAAATACAGCAAAAAACAACTTAGAAATAAATAAAGCAAAAAAGGAAAAAAAAATGGGCGCTGCCCAGTGAGCCTGCAAGGCCTACAGCCCAGGATGCATCTGGACTATAAGGCCCAGCAAGCTCACAGGGCAGCGCGCAGAGTTAGGCCCAGAAGCCTGCAATTGAGAGGAGCTCGAGTGGGTGGGCGCAGCAGCGCTTATAAGTGAACCAACTGCACTCGAATAGGGAACTCTAGACATGTACTCAATATCTGCATCTGACTTAGGACATAAAGCTGATGATAATTTGAAGTGTGCAGCTAACGGAGTACTTACTGGCTTGGCATTATGCATATTAAAACGACGAAGAACTTTATCAATATATCCCTTCTGACTTAGATATACCTTTCCAGACGGCCTATCTCTGGATATTTCCATGCCAAGAATTTTCTTTGCTGCACCCAAATCCTTCATCTCAAATTCATTACTCAATTGCTTCTTTAGTTCATCAATATCTGACATACTCTTTGCAGCAATTAGCATATCATCAACATAAAGGAGCAAATAAATAGTTGAACCTTTGACAGTTTTCAAATAAACACAACTATCATATTTAGACCTTTTGAAACCTTGAGAGAGCATAAAAGTGTCAAATCTCTTGTACCACTGTCTAGGGGATTGCTTCAATCCATAAAGAGATTTCTTTAACTTGCAGACAAGCTTTTCTTTTCCAGGAATAACAAAACCTTCAGGTTGTTCCATATAAATATCCTCTTCTAATTCTCCATGTAAGAATGCAGTTTTAACATCCAATTGTTCAAGCTCAAAATCATTCATGGCAACAATACTGAGTAAAGTGCGAATAGAGCTATGCTTCACAACAGGAGAAAAGACCTCGTTATAGTCAATACCTGGAATCTGGCTATAACCTTTAGCAACTAACCTTGCTTTATATCTTGTCTCATCATTAGGAGAAACACCTTCTTTCCTCTTGAAAACCCACTTGCAACGAATATGTTTCTTCTCTCTTGGTAATTTTACTAAATCCCAAGTGCCATTCTTTTCAAGTGATTCCATCTCATCATGCATAGCGGTCATCCACTTATTACTATCACCGGAAATAATAGCCTCGGAATATGAAGAAGGCTCAGCATTACCTTCAATTTCCTCTGCAACAGATAAAGCAAAAGAAACAATATTGCACTCTTCAATTAACCTTTTAGGTTTATCAGTACCCCGCCTAACTCTGTCACGTGCAAGATTCCAACCGGGTGGAACAATAGGCTGATTTGGAGTGGGAGTGACATGTTCATCATCAATGACGGGATCATCATGTGCATCAACATTTTCATTACCGGATGTATCATCTGAATCAATAACATGCTCCACCTGAACAGTAGGATGCTGAAGAGTAGCCTGCTGTTCACTCTCAACAGGAACATTAGTAGATGGAACATCATGTAACATAGCAGATTCATTAAAGATAACGTTTCTGCTAATAACCACCTTTTGGGTTTCAGGATTCCATAATTTAAAACCTTTAACACCAGACTTGTAACCAAGAAAGATGCACTTAACAGCCCTAGGCTCCAATTTTCCATTATCAACATGAGCATAAGCAGTGCAACCAAAAACTCTCAACTGTGAATAATCAGCAGGTGAACCAGACCATACCTCAATTGGAGTTTTCTTATTTAGAGCAATAGATGGTGAACGGTTAATGAGATAACAAGCAGTGGAAGCGGCCTCAGCCCAAAAACGCTTATGCAAACCTGCATTTGACAACATGCAACGGGCTCTGGAAATAATGGTTCTGTTCATACGCTCAGCAACACCATTTTGTTGAGGAGTATAAGGAACGGTGTAGTGTCTGACAATGCCTTCAGATTTGCAATAATTCTTAAATTGCTTAGAACAGAATTCCATACCATTATCAGTGCGAAGTATTTTTACCTTCTTTTCAGTTTGTCTTTCAATCATAATCTTCCACTCCTTAAATGCTGAGAATGCTTGCCATTTATGCTTCAAGAAATAAGGCCAAACTTTTCTTGAATAATCATCAATTATGGTCAGCATGTAACTAGCACCACCTAGTGACTTCTTGCGAGATGGTCCCCATAAATCAGAATGCACATAATCAAGAATACCTTCAGTTGTATGAGTCGAAGTATTGAACTTCACCCTCTTGTGCTTGCCGAAGATACAATGCTCACAAAATTTCAATTTTCCAGTTTCATATCCTTTAAGAAGACCTCTCTTATTTAACTCTGCCAAACCAAGTTCACTCATATGTCCAAGACGCATATGCCAAAGGTTAGCAGCATCACAATCAGAATTCTTTGAAATAACTGGAGTAGCGTTACCTGAAACAGTAGAACCTCGAAGGTAATAAAGACCATTGGTCGAACTTAAGTCACCTTTCATCACAATAAGGGAACCTCTGGTGACCTTCAAAACACTATCTCCACCTGAATACTTGTACCCCTTTGCATCAAGGGCACTCACAGAGATAAGATTTCTCTTCATCTTCGGAATATACCGAACATCTGTCAAAGTTCTGATTGTGCCATCAAACATCTTGATACGAACGGAACCTATTCCTTCAATCTTGCATGGTGAATTATCAAAACCCAAAACGGAACCAGCAGCAGTAGTGGAATCAAAAGTAGTAAACCAATCTCTATGCGGGCACATATGAAAAGTACATGCAGTGTCAAGTACCCACTCATCATTGGTCTCAGCACATCCAGCAGTAACGACAAGAGCATCATCGGAATTATCATCACGAGCAACGTTAGCAGAATTTTCACCTTGTTTGTTACCTTTTCTCTTTTCCTTGTTCTGCAACTTGAAACACTCGGAGATGTCATGCCCGTCTCTCTTGCAGTATCTGCAATACTTCTTGTCTCTGGATTGTGACCGGCCCCTGTGGCCGTTCTTACTTTTGCCTCGGTTTCCATTATTGGAGTTCTTCTCCTTTGTCCTGCCACGAACAGATAATCCCTCGGCTTGGGATGAACTCGAACCATCATGAGGCACCATTAATTTCATCTTCTCCTTAGAGTTCAAAGCTTCATAAACTTCATTAAGTGTGAGAGTATCACGACTGTATAATATGGTGTCTCTAAAATTGGTATAAGAACTTGGCAGTGAACAAAGTAACATTAAAGCAGTATCTTCCTCTTCATACTTAACCTCCATTGCAGCTAGATCGGATATGATCTCTTTAAATTCAGAAATATGATTTAAAACATTACCTCCCTCGGGTAACCTGTGCAGGAATAATTTTTGCATCAGATGCATCTTGCTGGTAAGATCTTTTGTCATGCAAATGCTTTCCAGCTTTAACCATAGAGCGGCGGCAGTTTTCTTGCTCAAAACTTCCTGCAAAATATTATTATGCAAATGGAGTTGAATTTGTGACAAAGCCTTACGATCCCTTCTTTTCTCATCAGCAGTCCAGTCCTGAATTCGGTCCTTTCCAAAACTATCCAGTGCATCATCATAGTCGGCATGTGCCAACAACGCCCGCATCTTGACTTGCCATAGGGTAAACCTTGTGTCACGGTCCAGCAGCGGAAGATCGTACTTCATGGAAGCCATGAGTAGATAAACTGTGCACAAAGTAGTACAAGTCGTAGAAAAATTCTTGATAGAATTTAATTAATGCGGAGCAACGGAGTTAAAAATAGCACCTGGAAAATCTGGTTGGCTGTAGCAACCGAAGAGCAACAAGAGTTGACGTGGTGACTTCACGTGAAAAAGTAGCTAGGCTAGCAGATCAATCAGGCCTTGATTCTCGCGCGTGTTTATTAGTACTGATGGACGGCGACTCGGCGAATTGATGTGTCTCCTGCCTGCAGCTTTTCTTCAATCGCCTTGAGACTTGGGAGCAGCGGGGGCCAGGATAAATCACACAATACGCTAGCTGCGGAAATCGTCTCGATCTCGGCTGCAACAGAAAACGAATCCGAGGACGGTTCGGTGGATCGCCAAAAAAGACGCGTACGGCGGCGCAGCGTAAAATCCTGTCGAACTCGCTTCTTGCGGCGGCAGCGAACCCGACGCAGCCCTAATCTCTGGTCTCAAACTCGTATATGCAACCTCAGCTCTGTATACCACTTGTTAGATAATAACGAGATAAACGAGACACGAGATTTAACGTGGAAACCCTTGCGGGAGAAAACCACGGACGCACAAATGCGCAATCACTATGAGGAGGAGTATTACAAGCACGAGACGACGACAGACCGTCTTAGGTGCGACTACATGGGGTATATATTGAGGGCAATACATAAGAGTCCTTGGAGGACAAGTAAACGAGTTGTACTCGTACGCGTCGACGTCAACGGAAAAGGCCCACACATGTTGTACCACGTCTAGTCCAACACGGTATAATTTGGATCACAATTTAACATGCCCGATAACTTGTATGAAAATAGCACGGTAAAATTTACTACGTGGGTCGCGGGTTCGATCCCTCACCAAAGCCTTATTTTTACTCTTTCAGGGAAAAGCATGGGGTGGATGCGGGATCAAAGTAGGGGGTTGTTAGAGTAGGAGGTCGCGTTTCTTTTTCCTATTTTTGTGCGGGGATCGGGAGGAGCCCAGAAAATCGGGAAGGACACGGGATCAAAGGAGGCGGACTGTTCGGGAGGACGTGGGATCGCAGAGTGGGAAGTGGGTTGGTATTTTTGCAATCTGTCACGCGGTTGACGTATATCGCAGTCCATTCTTAAATGGTACTCCCTCCGTGTAGTGTCAAACACGTTCTTATATTATGAGACGCAGGGATTATGTGAGAAGGGGGAACGCAGTAGGGATGATAGACCGCTCGTGTTGCTTCAAGCCCAAACCAAATGATTCAAACTTAACTACTTAAATTAGAACTCGGGTTTGCGAACGTGATGCCTGCGGATGCCGCGATGATCATCATGTTCCAGCATCAGCATCTCCTCCCCCTTCCGCTGGCCCAATGAGTCCAACCATGCCTGCCCCGCTCGTCTAGGCAAGTCCTACGTTCATCCTTTTTACTCCCTCCATTCCCTTATACAAGGCCACTATGAAAAATATATTTTGCATCTATACAAGGCCACTAACGATAACCAAGGTAAAATTTAATGATGTTTTCTCGTATTAGCAACTTGTTTAATACTTGCATGCATGTAGTCATAATGACACTGTGCTACTTCCTTCTCATTCCTTCCTTGCATGCATGCTGGCGTATTAATGATCCCAGTTAACAAGAAGAAAAGTTAGCTTGCAAAGTACTCATTAAATTTTACCTAGGTACCTGTAATTTGAGTTTGTGGCCTTGTATAAGGGAATGGAGGGAGTACTATTTTTGAGGATTCAGAATAGGAGCGCTCAGCACCTTCCGTGGCATTTCCCCAACGCAGAGACTTTCTCTCTATGCGGATGATGTGGTGATGTTCATCAAGCCAACCTTTCAAGATCTGAACTTTGTCAGGAATACATACATTAGAGATATTTAGTGAAGCTGCGGGTTTGTGGATCAACTATAACAAGAGTACAAGACCACAGCTGTGCTCATTAGGGGATCGGATTATGACAGGCAGCGTGTGATTGATATACTCAACTGCGAGCTGGGAAGGTTCCCATGCAAGTACCTGGGCATCTAACCGGCGATTAAGAAGCTCTCCCGTGCTGACTGGCAACCGCTGCTTGATCAAACAAAGAAGCTCATGCCCGCATGGCAGCGTGGCCTCCTGCAGAAACCTGGCCGGCTCAGCCTTGCCAAGTCGGTGACTGCGGCTAGACCTATCCACCAACTTATGGTTCTTAAGGCGCCTGACTGGGTGTTTGAGGAAATAGACAAGTGAATGAGATCCTTCTTCTGGGCGGGCAAAGAAAAAGTTAACGGAGGCCAGTGGCTCGTAGCGTGGGATACAGTGTATCGCCCGACGCGTTTTGGAGGTCTTGGAGTCAAGGATACCAGGCTACAAGCGCTCGCGTGACGAGTCCGATGGGAATGGCTGCACCGCGTCGACCATGCTAGACCCTGGCAAGGTATTAATTGGGATGTCCAAGGATAAAGAGGCATACTTGGTGTTCAACAGCATGGTTAAGATTGTTGTGGGCAGTGGTGAGAAGGTGTCCTTCTGGACGGTTAGGTGGATCCATGGCTTCACTGTTAGTGAGGTTGCACCGCTGATAAGCAGCATGATTGGGACTCGCAACAAAAACAAAAGAACGGTCCAGGAAGCGCTCGTGCATAATGCCTTGGTTCATGACGTGCACGAGGACTTCTCATTCATGGCGCATATTCAGGTGGCTAATCTTCGTCAGGCCATAGCAACAGTGCCAATCAACATGGACGTGATGGATCGGTCCCTTTGGCCTGCGGATGCATCAGGAGGCTACACAGCCAAAGTCGGTTTACAATCGGTTGTGCATGGGACTCGTGGTCTCCCCCACAGCCGCTTGCATTTGGAGGAGTTGGGTTGGGCCCCTCTTCGTTGCAAGATATTTGCTTGGCCCATGGTCCAATATCAGCTTTGGACTAGTGACGGATGAGTGCGCCATGGCTTCCAAGAGGTGCCATCAGCTTGCTTCACATGTCTTCAGGAGGTTGACAGCGTGGACCACATTCTAGCCCACTGCATATATATGCTAAAGAGGTGTGGCATCGGTGCTTTGAGGCGTTGCAGATGAAGATCGAGCTGCCAACCGACGAAGAGAAGTTCAAAGACGGGTGGTTAAAGCAACGAGTGAGGTTCTCCAAGAAAATTCTGCACGGATTCGACTCATTTCTCATTGGTACGGCATGGTCACTATGGAAACAAAGAAATGCAAGGGTCTTCAACAAACCGCAACAACAGAGAATCCCATCCCAATTAGCGCACTTGGTGCTAGCAGAGATCAAAGAGTGGAAGCTCGCAGGGCTTGGAGCTAAAGGTTTAGATCCTTTTGTGAGAGAATAGGCTAGTCGTGGCATGGCGGTGTTGGTGTGTCGGCTTGAATGTTCGCATTCATTGACGGCCTCTTATAATTATTACTCTTTGCCTTCTATAAAAATATGGTGCGCTATTTGCGTACTCTAAAAAAAATATTCATCGGAATTTGTCTTCCGAACCATCTATCGTGAACTCTTCCACTAGTAAGTTACTCCCTCCGTCCCATAATGTAAGATGTTTTTTGACACTAGTGCAGTGTCAAAAAGCGTCTTACATTATGGGACGGAGGGAGTATTTGATTGGCTTGAAGCATGAACGCTTAGAGCATATCTAGCAGATTTCGTAAAAAGGGTCAAACCTTGGTATTTACGGTACAAGCTGGAAAAAACGCCCCAAATAGATCATGTAAAGCAACATTTCCCATAAAAGAATTTACAGGCTCCCCCATATTCAAGCCCCGATCCATTATATCATGAGGATTTCAGCCCTTTTTGAAGGATCCTGTAAACCGGTCAACTCCGAAGCAGGGGCCTCACGACCCCGCGCATGAGCAGCAAGCAAGCGGGGGGAGCTTGCCGGCAGCCGGCCGGAGCATCAAGGGAGCACGTGCCGTGCCGGAGCGTCGCTGGAGCAGGCAGCAGGCCACATCAGGCGGCAGGCCGGAGCGGCGCCGTTCTGGCCGGCCGGAGTTCAAATTCGTCCATGTGTGTGTCCTAGTTAAGAAGAAGCGTGAGGAGCAAAAAGAAAAAAATGTTTACGATATAGATTTACGGGATCTGTTCCGGCCGATGTCTCGCGGTACCGTAAATTTGTTTTAGAGGAGTCTGTCTGCTAGAGATGCTCTTAGGCCTTCCCGGTCAATAGGAGAGTGACTAACTGACATCAACAGCTGCAGCTGATTGGCCCAACTTAGTGTGCGTGTATGTGTGTCACCCATCCAAAGTTGTGGTAGCCCGTATCACCTACTCCCTCCGTTCGGAATTACTTGTCGCAGAAATGGATGTATCTAGACTATTTTTGTTCTAGATACATCCATTTTCGAGACAAGTAATTCCGAACGGAGGGAGTACAAGACACGGCAGCCGGCCAATTTTTTTTACTTTGATTTTCTTTTCGTTGTTTGCGGTGAATTTTTCTAGTTGGATTTGAATGTTCATCCGGTGTAAACTCTACCATGGCCACCATGTTTCCGTTGGGCGTCTCCTCCAGCCCAGCCCGGAGCAACGCAATGGATTTAGCAAGCCTTCTCTTGCTAACCACCATCATATTCCTAGCTACAGCCAGCAGCACCGCCACCTCCTCCTCCGTCGCCACCAACGCGAGCCGAACATCCAACAGGGGTTGCATTTGCATCCCGGCCGAGAGGGCCGCGCTGCTCGCCTTCAGGGCCGGCCTCACAGGCGACCCGGACAATCGTCTCGTCTCATGGCAGCAAGGCGCACATAATTGCTGCCAGTGGACCGGCATCACCTGCAGCCGCCGGACAGGCCACGTCGTCAAGCTCGACCTCCGCTATGATGATTCAGTACAGGATTATTTTTCCGATTATGACCCTGAAAGCCACTCGCTGCGCGGGCAGGTATCTTCTTCGTTGCTTGCTCTCCGACGCCTCAAGTATCTCGACCTTAGCCAGAACTATCTCCTCGGAGATGCAAAGGCTATGCCGGGGTTCTTGGGCTCTCTCCGGAGTTTGACTTATCTCAACCTCTCCAACACAGATTTCCATGGTCTAGTGCCTCCTCAGCTAGGCAACCTCTCCAACCTAGTGCAGCTCGACATACAAGGCGATATTTTTGGCCTTTACTCAAATGATATATCTTTTCTGGTCACATTCCAGTTGAAATCATGGGACTTCATGCTATTTGTATTCTTGATCTATCCGATAATAACTTTGTTGGGGCCATACCGCCATATATAGAAAACTTGAAAGCTTTGAGTAGGACTGATACAATATTTCGTGATCCCTTTGAAGAAGAAGAAATTGGAGAGTACCGTTCACTTCGTATGGGAACGGCTAATGGTAGCTTCGCGGTGGTGATGAAAGGAAAAGTGATTGAGTATGGGGAGAATATTGTATATTTGATGAGCATTGATTTATCTTGCAACAATTTGACTGGAGAAATCCCAGAGAAACTAAGCTCTCTTGTCGGTCTCATAAGTTTGAATTTATCATCAAACTTGTTGCGTGGAAATATCCCATATAAGATTGGCAACCTTCAATTGATGGAGTCTCTTGACCTGTCAAAGAACAAACTTGGTGGTGAAATACCTCGGGGCTTATCGGATTTGACATAGCTGAGCTATTTAAACTTGTCATACAACAATCTGGTTGGAAGAATACCCATGGGGCATCAACTGGACACCCTCAATACAGATGATCCAGCCTCTATGTACATTGGAAATCCTGGTCTTTGTGGACATCCAGTTCCAATGCAATGTCCTGGTCCTCCTAGAGGTCCGCCAACCAACGGAGATCCGACAAGGTTACCTGAAGATGGCTTGTCTCAAATGGATTTTCTTCTTGGATCAATTATTGGCTTTGTTGCGGGCGCTTGGATCGTGTTTTCTGGACTTCTCTTCATGAAGAGATGGAGGTATGCTTACTTTGGGCTACTCGACAACCTATATGACAGGTTGTATGTCATTTCTATTGTTACTTGGCAAACATGGTTCCAACCACGGGTGTGAATTAAGCAAGAACTACCAAAGATACCGCTACAAGATTAAGGGGCCTGAAAAACTTGTCTCTATATTGTATTGTCAAACACTTTGCCATTCAGAACTTGTTCTTGTATTGTAATGTATCTTTGTACCACCGGTGGTAGCTGTGTGTGCCACACGGTTTCGTCTCATAAAATATATGTATCCTGCTATGGCATACCCAATAATTATGCAACATTATTTGGAACTATTTGGATTTCTTATGCCACGTAATGTGCAACGTCACCTTGCCTGCTTAGATGGTTGTTTTGGATCATAAGATGTATGAACTGATTTTGCTGAAGTATGTTTTTATTACTGATCTTGTTGGGTGGGTCCCACCTCCTGCTTCCGCAAAGGTGTACACAATGCTCAATAAAGAGAAAACGAAAAGGTGTAAGACAATGTGGATGCACGTGGACACAATGTTGAGTTGGGAGTGGGTCCAATCTCCTGCTTCCGCAACAAGCTCCTCCTCGGGTGGCGGCTACCAGTCTGCGGCGAAGCTTGACAAGAGACATCACCGGCCAGGAGTAGGACCGAGGGAATCGGGTAGCCATTCCTTGAGCGGGTGCAAGGCGACCTTTAGGGGGCTCATATGGCGGGGAACCATGCCTGTAGAGGAGGATGCTCGCCAGGCGCCGTGCTCATTGTGGGTGGCTACGCCGGCTATCCAAATTGTGGCGACGGAGCGTGCTTTGCATCCTAACTTGTGCTCTCCCTCGTCATTGCCGCCTTCCTCGGTGCGTTCCTCCGTCGTCAACATGACAACATGCTGCTCCTCTACTCCTCGCTCGGGACATGAGGTGTGACGGCGATGGTGTTTGCACTCACGATGTTCCATCATGTTGCTTTGGCTCGAGTACTCACAATCGTCCCATGTGCTCGTTGTCCTACCTCCACGCTCACTCACGCATGCACGCCATCACCTTCCTCCGGCTTCTGCTTTAGGGTGGGGCCGCCCGGCGCTCAAGGATATGGGGCTACCTGCATTGCTACGGGCCTATGGAAAACGGTGCCGTCCATGGTCGTGAAGTGAATGCAGCAGCGACGTGGAATGGGAGGCACACATGGTTTTCACTTTTGGTTCAGAAAAATTTCAGCATCATTGATTTCAGTTTGCATTTCGGCCAAAGGTCCGAAATATTCACTTCAATTGAATAAAAAGATAAAAAAAATTGTACTACTGAAATTGCTGAATGATTTTGGCCCAAAGACAATAATTTCAGTGTCTACCGAAATTACTGGAATTCATCGAATTTCATCAAAATCTCACAAGAAAGTGAAAACAATCAGGCGAGCCTGTTCATGCGCACCGAGCTCGGGCACTCCTCTATCCAACCCATAGTGGTCGCAAATGCCGTCTGCGACCCAAGGTCTCCCATTCTTTTCCGGCACCGAGCTCTGGCAACCCTCTATGGTTTGCGTCACATGCCTTCACAAGTATAGGATTCAGAATAGCATCATCCTGTCTTTGTATGAACCATTTCTAGTGTTCCAACTAACTGACGAATGTTAAACCCAAGGCCGATGTCCGGTTTCTCTCGTATGAGTATATATGTATGTGTGTTTAGGTTTGGTACCGTGTGTGCTTCGTAGGCATGTGTCTGAGTACGTTTGACGATGAATACAACGATAAACCCAAAACCACCTTGGTGAACAAAGTCGCTACACATACAAGTATATAGATATGTCATGTCCACATAACAGACACAATCAAATCCAGTGGCCTTAAGACCATCCGGTCTAGGCGTCCTATAACGTGCACCGCCTGCGCACGCTCTAGTATTCGCCGTCGCCATTTTCCGCCATCTCGTCTTCACGAGGAGTCAATGCAAAGGTCCTGCTAGTCCCATATGTCGTCGACATCACCACGACACAAAACAATGCCACCAGCCTGTGTGCGTCGATCAAACCCCATCCAACACTGAGACTCCGCTTGTCCACGCCCCCGGGATCCACCGTGTTCAATGCAGTCCACGCAACACCGCTCCACTTGTTGTCCTCTCCAGTGAACCACTCCTCCAAGACGATACCCCCAGAAGGGAGAACAGCACCGAAGTCTTCGTCATCATCCGATCCAGGAGACCCAGATGTAGGGTTCCCCCGAAAGAACTGCCACCTGGAGGAAGAGTGGCACGCCATCTGCAACTGCTGACGTACCCAAGCGGTGCCCACTGCCACATAGCTCTCACGACGATGCCTTCAAGAAGGACACGGTGACAAGAGCGCCGTCACTGCCCTAGGATTTCATCCGAGAGACCGTGAGGTGGGAAAAGTTGGGGCGGACCCGAACGCCGTCTTCAGGAAGAAAAACGGCACTCTTCTTATGAGAAACACTTCGGAGCCCAGTGATTAGGATCACCGCAGACATGGCAAAGTCCCTTCCCCTTCTTATGAGAATTCTTCTTGAAGTTGGTAGAATGTGATGGCTTGTTCTTTCTATCAAACTTGCCTTTGTCCTGAGTTTTGTTCTTGTTGTTTTTGAACTTGTTGGGCTGGAAGTTCTTCTTCTGTACCATGTGGACACTAGAACCTCCTTCAGCAACTCGAGCACGTGTGTACGGGAAGGAGGGAAGGGGGGCGCGCCCCTCACCCTCGAGGGTGGCCCCTCTGTCTCCTGGCTTGGCCCTGAAGTCTTCCGTGCGTGATTTCCTCCAAAAATATCTCTCGTGAAGGTTTCATTCCGTTTGGACTCCGTTTGATATTCCTTTTCTGCAAAACCCTGAGATAGGCAAAAAACAGCAATCTGGACTGGGCCTTTGGGTTAGTAGGTTAGTCCCAAAAATGATATAAAAGTAAATGATAAAGCCCATTAAACATCCAAGACTTCATAAATAATAGCATGGAACAATAAAAAATTATAGATACGTTGGAGACGTATCATGGTGCCGTGGTGAGACGGCGTGGAAACTTTAAGTCCGTGTTGGCGCAGAGTGGTGGTCGGTTTGGTGGCGAGCTCCGGATCGCCTTAGGGGTGGGTTGGGATCGGGAGAAATCCCTGTAGGCCTGGCCGACATCGGTGTGGCGGTGCCTGCGGGTGTCGTCAGTCCTTCCTGGAGGACGTCGGGGCGACCCTTCCTATCCCCTCGCCGCGTACCGGGGGAAACCCTTCGCGGCAGCGTCGCCGTCGTCGCATCCCTTCTTGGAGGTGTTGCTTGGCGCCGGCATTCCGGAGTCGTGGAGCTTGGCGGGAGTTCTCCGATGGGCGCAGGAGTCGCGAGGCTTCTTCGTTTTCGTTGATCCGCCGTTCTTGGCATTTGTTTCCTTTTTGTTTTCTCTTCCGTTTCTTTTAGGCGTGACTGTGCTGCTTCCGCCCCACCACCTATCGCTGGCTGTATCGTGGTGGTTGCTTAATACAAAGCTAGAGGAACCCTTTCTCGACAAAAGAACCGGTCTAGGCGTCCTATAACATGCATCGCATGCGCACGCTCTAGTATTCGCCGCCATCTTCCGCCGTCCCTTCTTCAGGAGGAGTCAATGCAAAGATCATACCAGTCCCATATGTCATCGACGTCACTACAACACCAGACAACGCCACCAGTCTGCATGCGTCAACCAAACCGCGTCCAACACTGAGACTCCACTTCTCAAAGCCGTCGAGACCCACCGTCTTCAAGGCAGTCTATGTAACACAGCTCCACCTGATGTTCTCTCCAGTGAACCACTGCTCCAAGACGATACCCCCACGAGGGAGAACAATACCGAAGTCTCCATCATCATCCGATCCAGGAGACCCATATCTAGGGTTTTCCCAGAACAACTACCGTTTCAAGGAAGAGGGCACGCCATCTACAATTGCCGACGTACCCAAGCGGTGCCCACTGTCACATAGCTCTCACAACGCCGCCTTCAAGAAGGACACGGTGCCAAGAGCGCCGTCACTACCTAGGGTTTCACCCGAGAGACCGTGAGGTGGGAAAAGTTGGGGCGGACCCGAACGCCGTCTTCAGGAAGAAAAACGGCACCCTTGGGGGTGGTCACCGTCGTGGCCGGCAGAAGCCGGCATGAAAATTATCCCAATCCGGATCTCCACCTCCCGCTCCATCCCAACCTGGTAACCGGCTAGCGGCACCGTCATGTCTGATAAGACGGAGATCACGCAACCCTTTGCTAGTGCTTTGCCAACAATCCAACGTGAAAATCATAGAAACCACGTGGTACATGGGAGCTCTAGCCAGGCGCCGCCCGAGGATGGTTTGGAACCCGAGGCGGAGCCAGGGAAAAAATGAACTCTACATAAAAAGGAACCAAAGGCGAATGTGTACGTGACACTTACATCAGCGTTACCATTGCGCGCAAGACCGATCCAGCGTCCGTTCAATCTTGTGGAATATGAATGCCTTTTAATTTTTGCCATGCTTTCAACGGTAGGATTCAGAATGAACCATCTCTCGTGTTCTAACCAACTGACGTGCTGATTCAAATAGCTTGGGCTTTAACTTTACTCGCTCCGTTTATTTTTACTCTGCGTATAAGATTTATTTGAAGCCAAACTACCCAAAGTTAGATCAAAATTATGTTACAAAATATCAACATCTTCAATAATAAAGTTATACTATAGTATATGAAAAATAATTTCATGATGCATTTAAAGATATTAATTTCGTATTGGGAATCTTGATTTTTTTTTTTAAAGTTGGCCAAATTTTATGAAATTTTATATACAGACTCGAAAGAAACGAAGATGATTGCGACATGGATGTGTAGGTCTTCCCATGAACTTATCACGCATTAGAAAGGAGCTCAGCCACAAATTTATTTTCTTCCTGGTCAACAAAGCTGTGTGTGCGCTCCACTCATCCAAATAAGCTGTGTTTGACAAAAACGTTCTTATATATATTATGGGATGGAGGGAGTACAAGTCTTTTTAGACATTTCAAATGAACTACAACATACGGATGTATGTAGACATATTTTAGAGTGTAGATTCACTCATTTTGCTTCGTATGTAGCCACTTGTTGGAATATCTAGAAAGATTTATATTTAGGCACAGAGGGAGTAGTTTATATTGAAATCTTTAAAAGGACTTATATATTTAGAAATAGAGGGAGTAGACCACACAGCTTTTCTCCTTTGACACTTCTTTTGGTAGAAACTGCATGCACCAACCACCATGCCTGCACACACAAGCCAAGCCAGGAGCAACGCAATGGCTGGATCGACCTTCCTCTTCCTCATCATCCTAGCTGCAGCCACCACGTCCTTGGTTGATGGCGTGGCCGGAAGATCCAACGGGAGCTGCAACCAGCACGAGAGGGCCGCGCTGCTCTCCTTCAAGGCCGAAATCACAGGCGACCCGGAGAATCGCCTCGTCTCATGGCAGCAAGGTGCTCACAACTGCTGCCGGTGGAGCGGCGTCACCTGCAGCCGCCGGACAGGCCACGTCGTCAAGCTCGACCTCCGCAGCGGTTATCATTTTCCAGTTTCAGAATATTATCTCTCTCGTCTCAATGACCCTCAAGACTACTCGTTGCGCGGAGAGGTTTCTTCTTCTCTGCTTGCCCTTCGACATCTCAACCATCTCGACCTCAGCTGGAATACTCTTCTTGGAGATGCAAAGGCTATGCCGGGATTCCTGGGCTCTCTTCGTAGTTTAACTTATCTAAGCCTCTCCAACATGGGTTTTCAGGGCAGAGTGCCTCCTCAGCTAGGCAACCTCTCCAAACTGGTACAACTTGACATGAGAAACCATTACAATCATCATATTTTATACTCGGACGATTTATCTTGGTTAGCGCGTCTCCAGTCGCTAGAGCATCTTGATATGGGTTGGATCAACCTTGGTGGGGTTGTTAACTGGCTCCATATGGTCAACGCCCTTCCCAATTTGGTTGTTCTAAGCTTGCCTTCATGTGGCCTTAGTAATAAGGGTAATAATGCTCCACCATCACTTGTACACCACAACCTTACACTTCTCCAAGAGCTTCACCTCTCTTTTAATAATTTCAGCTGTCCAGCTACACCCAACTGGTTCTGGGATGTAACTAGTCTCAGGAGTCTAAGCTTATGGAACTGTCAATTATCAGGCACGTTTCCTGACGAGTTGGGAAACTTGACCTTGTTACAAACCTTTGACATTGGAGGAAACAACATCCAGGGGATGATACCGGCCACACTGCAAAATATGTGCAATCTAAGGTCTCTAGATCTCACCGGCAACAACATTGGCGCGGACATAGCAGAGGTGATAGACAGGATACCCAACTGCTCTTGGAATAATTTTCAACGATTGAGATTGGCACGTGCCAACCTCACTGGCACGGCATTACAATTTGTGTCAACCCTTAGTAGCTTAAACATGCTTGATGTCAGTTTCAACCAATTGAGCGGTTCAGTGCCTGTGGAGATTGGCGCACATACAAATTTGACTTACTTAGACCTTGGGAACAACAAGTTGAGCGGTTCAGTGCCCGTAGAGATTGGCATGCTTACAAATTTGACTCACTTGGACCTTGGAAAGAACAGCTTGACTGGAGTGATATCAAAAGATCATTTTGCTGGTTTGATGAATTTGAAATCTCTTCACTTATCCTGTAATAATCTGGAAGTTATTATTGACTCGCATTGGGTACCTCCGTTCAACTTGGATTCAGCATCCTTCTCATCTTGTCATTTGGGCCCCCAGTTTCCTAATTGGCTTCGAGAGCAGAAGAGCATCAATTTCCTTGATATTTCCAACACAAGTCTAGTTGGTAGGATCCCAGATTGGTTTTGGACTACCTTTTCTAAAGCTGCATCTTTGGACATCTCCTTGAACCAACTTAGCGGTGAGTTACCACTCAATCTGGAGTTCATGTCAGTGATCTTGCTTTCAATGCAGTCAAATCTACTAACTGGTTTGATACCCAAGTTACCAAGAACAATTGAGTTATTGGACATGTCGAGAAACTCTTTAAATGGGTTTGTGTCCAATTTCCGAGCTCCACAACTGCAGGTTGCAGTTTTGTTTTCCAATTCTATATCCGGGACTATTCCCATGTCAATTTGTCAATTGCGAGAATTGCAGGTCTTGGATCTTTCGAACAATTTGCTTTCAAAGGAACTTCCTGATTGTGGCCAAACAGAGCTGAAACGGTGGAACCAATCTAGCAACAACTCTTCAATCTCCAATTCAGTGAGTTCTTTCAGCTTGAAAATCTCTAGTCTTCTTCTAAGCAACAACAGTTTTTCAAGTGAATTTCCTTTGTTCCTACGACAATGTCCAAGTCTTATTTTCCTCGATCTAACACAAAACAAATTCATCGGAAAATTTCCTTGCTAATGATGCATCATCTGATAATCCTTTCTTTGAAGGATACAGTGACGCTACACACAGTTCCATGGGTATGTCTAATGATAGCATTTTGGTGATGATAAAAGGGCAGGTGCTTGAGTACAGAGAGAACACTCCATATTTGACGAGCATTGATTTATCCTGCAACAGTTTATCCGGGGAAATCCCTGAGGAACTAAGCTCCCTTGTCGGGCTCATAAATTTGAATTTATCATCAAACTTGTTGCGTGGAAATATCCCATGTAAGATTGGCAACCTTCGATCACTGGAGTCTCTTGACCTGTCAAAGAACAAACTTGGTGGCGAAATCCCTCAAGGTTTATCAAATTTGACATACCTGAGCTATCTAAACTTGTCATACAATAATCTGTCGGGAAGAATACCCTCGGGGCATCAGCTCGACATCCTCAACACAGATGACCCAGCCTCTATGTACATTGGTAATCCAGCTCTTTGTGGACATCCAATTCCATGGCAATGTCCTGGTCCACCTAGAGATCAACCAACCAACAGAGATCCAGCAAGGTTGCCTGAAGATGGCTTGTCTCAAATGGATTTTCTTCTTGGATCAATTATTGGCTTTGTGGCGGGCGCTTGGATGGTGTTTTTTGGACTTCTCTTCATAAAGAGATGGAGGTATGCTTATTTTGGGCTACTCGACAAGCTATATGACATGTTGTATGTCATTTCTCATGTTGCTTGGCAAAAATGGTACGGACCACGGGTGTGAATTAAACATGAACTACCGAAGAAACCCCTACAAGATTTAAGGGCCTGAAGAACTTGTTTATGTATTGTATTGTCAAACACTTTACCATTCAGAACTTACTGTTGTATTGTACTGTATCTTTGTACCATCATTGGTAGATGTGCATGCCATACGGTTTCGCCTGATAAAATAAATGTTTCCTGCTATGGCATACCCATTAATTGTGTAATACTCCCTCCGTTCCTAAATATTTGTCTTTCTAGACATTTTAAATGGTTACAACATACGGATGTATGTAGACATATTTTAGAGTGTGGATTCAATCATTTTGCTTTGTATGTAGTCATTTGTTGAAATATCTAGAAAGACAAATATTTAGGAACGGAGGGAGTAGTATTTGGAACTATTTGGATTTCTTATGTCACGCAATGTGCAAGGTACCCTTGCCTGTTTAGATGGTTATTTTGGATTATAAGATGTATAGATTGATTTTTGCTGAAGCATGTTTTTATTACTTTCAGCAAAATGGATTTCCTTGTATGAGAAACTTCTTGTTAGGTACTCCCTCCGTCCCAAAATGTAAGACCATTTTTCACAATTATACTATCAAAAATGATCTTACATTTTGGGACAAAGGGAGTAGAATTTAGTGAAAACAAAATTATGTATGAATGTTTTCTAAATGTCACATTGTATTGGTGATCATCAATGTTGTCACCTATCGATGAGAGGCAAAACGGTTATCAACTATTTCAGAGGCACGGAAGTAATGAAGAAAACAATTCGACACACTCTATGATCCCAGCGTATTGGACGTTTCAGTTTGGAAGTATGCAAATTTGTGTATTTGATTTATTTTTTTGGCTGACCAATACACATTACAACCAACAAAGGGGGCAAAGAGGTCATCTACTTGTCAGTGAACAACATAACTATTTATTACCCAGCTTATTCACCTTGATTTTATTATTATAGATTCTGGTTACTCAAAATTACAATAAACACTGCACAAAAAGTAAACAGTTGCAAAAGCGTAGCGAACAAAAAATGGGAAGTCCCACTTTGTGCCAGGATATGTTCGAGGTGCTCCGAAAAACTACATTATTGATCTGCGCGGATCATCTACTACAAAAGTATAAACCGAAACCGACATACCATGAAAGGATTGATGTCACAAAATAATATACATCAAACACCCTCAGACAAAGTTTATGGTGAAGGAGACGTAAGGGTGAGACTCTGTCTCGCCTCCCAGGCCAGCAGCCATGGCCACGTCGTCTTCGGATCTCTAGTAGCTGCTGCAATTCGAAGGTTTGGTTAGCGAAAGACATGAGCAGGCGGCGAGTAACAGCGCCAATGGGCTGCAGCCCAGGCATGGAATTTACCTGTTGGCATTGCCCCTCCAAGATGTTCCTTACTTTCTTCTTAAGTGAATTGCAAAAAAACACCACATTGAAGCATAGGTTTGCAGAAAATACTGTTTTACGAATTTAGGCCAGAAACCACTGATTTTTGGACTAATCTTTTGCAGAAAACACTGACCGGTCTCCTAAGTTGTCGAGCTTTGTTGACCCTCTCGTGTCAGATGAGGAGGATGAGGATGCTGATGCCAATCATGAAGGCAAGCTTCTCTCTCATTTGGTTAAAGACACGACTGAAGTAGACCTTGACGATACTGTACGCGACATTACGCTTTGTGAGCTTGTCGCGTCGGTGTGTAAGAAAAAGTCTAACACAGGAAAGAAAAGAGGGCGCTCTTCTAAGAAGGCAAAGGTCTCTAAACAAAAAATTGGTTCAGCATGAGAGACATGTTTTGGAATAGCAAAGGTCTAGGTGACTTGGCTAAACACAAACACATTGCCGATTGTGTCAACGATTATGCGTTGGACTTCGTGGCTATCACTGAGGCGGGCAAACGTGACTTTCCAACACGTGATCTGGACCACTTTTCATGTGGTTTGGGTTACGAATGGCACGTCTTACCCCGACAGGGAGGTCCGGTGGAATATTGCTAGGTATTAACTCTACGTACTTGCAACTATTGCCCACGTCGAAGGGGGGGTATCATATCAAATTCCATCTTCGTAACAAGTCTGACAATTTCCTTTGGAGCCTGGTAGCTGTATATGGCGCCGCTCAAGAGGAGTTTAAGTCAGCATTTCTAAAAGAACTTGTTAATACATGTCGAGACAATCCCCATCCCATGTTAATCGGGGGGATTTTAATATCCTTCGATATCAGCAGGAAAAAAACAATGACCGGTTTGAGACAAGGTGGCCTTTCCTCTTTAATGTTGTTATTGATAGTCTGGATCTGAGGGAGATCATGATGTCTGGTCGTCAGTATACCTGGGCCAATAACCGATCGGTGCCGGTTGCATCTCTGAGCTGCTGCGATCTTCCCCATCCCGGCTTGCGGCGTGCACCGCAGGTCGGGACAGTAGGCCTCCGAAACCGCACCTTTTGAGTCCTGTACGGGAGAAGGGTGATAAGGTTTTTGGGGAGCGCTCCGCGCGACTACTGGCTGTGTCATCACGGACGAACCGGTCTCCGACGACGACTTCTTCCTCGACGTCGACAACCTCTTCGACGACATGGCCAGCGTGGACAACTCACCCAAGACCGGGGCTTCGGCTGCTGCTTCATATGTCTCCATGATCTCTCCAGTCTATCTTGTTCCTTTCACTGCCCCGTATGTGTTCATGCGTTTTCTGGTAGAAACACTGTCACTGTTCTTCGTTCTAGGGCTTGCTCTAAATTTGTTAGGTCCTACTTCATATATGCAACTAGTTCTATATATGAAGATGCTATCTACCTTCACTTTGACAGATCACATGACTTGCTCTATTACTGTTACATTAGTCATGCTTTATCTACTATTTCTGTTAATAAAATCACTTGGTAAATTGCTCATATTTCCAACAAAAACTACCATTTTTTGACTAATCTTTGACTAAAAACTACCATGTCTGAAAAATGGCTAATTCGACTAGTTTAAACTCGATTATGACAGGGTTGTCCCACAGGTCAGGACTAAAAAAGTAAGCACCGTCAAGTTTGACCGTCAACTCGTATGAGGCCCACATGTCATTTCTATCTCCTTCCTCTAAGATTCCCATGGAGGAAGAACAGGGATAGTCCGCATCGCCGGCGGCGAATGACGGCAAGAGGGACGGCGGAGATCAACCTCTTCTCCCCCATCGCTCGCCGCTTAGCCTCTCCCACTCTCCCCTGCTCCCTTCCCTCCCCAACAAATCCCTCTCGCGTGCGCCGCAGCCGCCGGCACGCATGCACGCGAGCATCACGGCGGCGGCGGTAGTAGCGGAGCCGCCCGCGTTCGCCATCGGGGCCACGCCGGCCGCGGAGATGGGCCCGGAGTTGGCGCCGCCGGAGCCGAGCCGCGGTGCGTGATACGTCTCAAACGTATCTACTGTTCCAAACACTTTTGATATTGTTTTGACCTCATTCTTGCATGATTTGAACTAAACTAACCCGGACTGACGCTGTTTTCAGCAGAGCTGCCTGTATGGTTTTATTGTGTGCAGGAAAACGGATTTTTAAGTATCTCAGAAAAATCCACGAAAAATCACAGAAAATCCACGCACCCGAAGGAACCAGGGGCCAGAAGTGGGGCCAGAGGGGGGCCAGGGGGTGCCCAGGCGCCCTGTGGGCGCCCCCCCCCCCTTGGGCCGCGCCGGGGGGTCGCCTGGGTGGGGCCCACACCCCCTGGTGCCCTACATTGTCTCGTATTTTTACTCGCGACACGGAAACCCCAGATCAGAAGTTCTTTTCGCAGTTTTCCGTCGCGGAGCCGCCGCCACCCTCTGTTCTTCCTCGGGAGGGCTAATCTGGAGGCTGAATTGGCCTCCGAAGAGGGGAGATCGTCGCCATCGTCATCATCATCACCACTCCATCATCCCTCCATGACTTCTCCCTCCATGTGTGAGTAATTCCCCTGCTGTAGGCGAAGGGGATGGTAGGGATTGGATGAGTTAGATCAGGTAATAGTTTGTCAGATCATTGGGGGCATGTTGCCTATCATCTACTATGGTGTTTATCATCTTTGCTTCAACTTGTCATTCTTAATGCTTGACACTTAGGGCCCGAGTGTCATGATCTCAGATCTGAACCATATGTGTTTGCATGAATATATTTGTGTTCGTGATCCTATCTATGAGTTGTTTGCACCTATTACGGTTCGGAACCGGCGATCCCAAAAGTGACAGCTTGGGACACCAAAGGGGATGGTCCGTAGTTTGAGGATTACATGTATCCATTGAGTTCATTGCTTTGTTCCGGTGCTCTTTGACAGGAGCACCTTAATCTCCATAAGTTCCTTTTGGCCCCGTTCGTAGCGGGATGGTAGGACAAAAGATGTTGTGCAAGTTCTTATTGCAAGCACGTACAACTACCTACGGGATACATGCCTAATGTTTGATATTTGCCTAGATGATCATTACTTTTCCGTGTGTCGTGCCCCAAGTTAGAATCTATCTCATCCATGCAGCGCCCAACCATCCATCTCCCTAGCCTACAGTGTTTTAAACCCTGCTTGTCACTAGTCGCTACTTTTGCCATTTACCTTCACTATTTACTTTTGCTGTTTACTTTTACTACCACTATTATCACTATCATATCACTGTTACCACTTATATTTTGTTGCAAGCAAGTATATTTCAGGTGCGGTTGAATTGACAACTCAACTGTCAAAGCTTATAAATACTCTTTGGCTCCCCGTGTGTCGAATCAATAAATTGGGTTATTCTTACCCGCGAAGACTATCTCGATCCCTTACGGTTGAGGGTTATCAAGTACCGTTTTCTGGCGCCGTTGCCGGGGAGCATAGCAATATTTACAAGTCTACTTGAGGTATCCTACCTGCTGCACTTCATCCACTATGGGTAAGAAAGGAGACCCCAAGGTTCCGATCTTACTCTATACTACAAGAAGAGGTACTGCTCTGAGCACTAGTGCTACACTTGATTCACCTTCTGTTATGAGTAAGTTTGCCTCACCACCACCACATGATGCTCCTACTGAATCTGTTACTATGTCCGATACTCTTGATGATGCTTCTACTACTGTTGATGATATTAGCTCGCTTGGTTATGCTCTTGAGAAACAAATTGCTGCTGCTGCTAAAAAGTCTGGAATTGAACTTCCTGTTACTCGCTACCCTATTGGTGAAACTTATGATTATCCTGATTTGAGTAAACTCAAAGAGAGGCTCCTTGATGATGATTACTATATGCTTGATGAAGATTTATGCAGGGAACTGACAGAGTTTTCTGGCTCTGACCCTGAAGTTATTAAGAAACTATTTGAAAAACACTTTTTGAAGAACAAAACCGTTCCTGATCCTGAATTTGCTACATCTCCTATATGCATTGATGATCCTGATTATGATTTCTCTGTTGATCTTTCACTTATACCTATGGTTGAAGCTGACCCCTTTTATGGCAGAGAAAATGATGATGCTATTGCACACCTGACTAAACTCGGTGAGTTAGGTGGCCTGTTTAGCACAGATGAGAAGATACGATACTTTTATATCACCAAGCTTCTTCCTTTCTCCTTGAAGGAAGGTGCTAAAGCATGGTATGATTCACTCCCATGCGGTTCCATTAAGAGTCCTCAAGACTTAGCTCACTCTTTTGTTGATAAGTACTTTCCTGCTCACATGCAACATGCTACTTTACAAAGAATTTATAACTTTAAACAGTTGCAGGATGAGTCCATCCCTAAAGCTTGGGGGAGGTACTGCGGTCTGATTCGGGCTAGACCAAGACATGAAATTCCTAAGAATGAATTAATCGATATATTCTATGCTGGTCTAACTGATGAATTCAGGTCCTATTTGGACAGTTGTGTTGGTTGTGTTTTCAGGAAAAGAACACCGGACGATGCGGAGGATTTGATGGGCAGGATTGCCAAGAACCATGAAGATTGGTCCGTCCCTGAACCACCTCCACCACCAAAGAAGAGGAGCATATTTGTTCTAAGCCCCGAAGATATGCGAGAAGTAAAGAAGTCTAATAAAGAGAAAGATATTAAAGCTGAAGACGTGAAGAATCTACCCCCTATTGAGAAGTTGTGTGAGCCTACTACTCACCCTTCTATGGTAGAGGTACACTCTCTTTTAGATTTCGACGCAAGTGACATCCCTCATGGTAAGCCTCCTAATCAATGTCTAGATGAGTTTGATAATTTTATTATGAAACAAAACCATTTTAATGAGAGGATACAAAGTCAATTGCGTGATAATTCTCTTGCTATCAAAAAACTGCTTGATGTTTTAGATAGAACAGCTAATGATGTTCAATGTCTTGTGAAGCATTTTCATATGGTTCAAACTCAGCTTGACCAAATTTCTAATGTGCAAAGAGATCTGCTTGCTAACAATGCCAAACAAGATAATTTGCAGGCTTTCGGGATTAAGACCCGAGGAGGAACTAGCACTCAAGATCCTCTCTATCCAGAGGGACATCCGAAGAGAACCGAGCAGGATTCTCAAATGCAGGAAGAAGAAATTGTTGGCTCTCCAAAGAAAAAGAAGAAACATAAGGAGACTGACAATTCTAATGATCCTATTGCAAATGAAGAGCCAACTATTGATCCTAACAGCGTATCTATCTCCGATGCTGAGACTGAAGACGGTGCTGAACCTGAAGGTAATAATAATGAGAAGAATGATCCGCCTGAAGTTCGAGAGGAAGAAGCACCTGACAAACGTAAGAGATACACTAAAGAAGACTTCATCGCAAGAAAACATGGGAAAGAAAGAGAACCATGGGTACAGAAACCCATGCCCTTTCCAGGTAAGTCCATCAAATCTAAAGAAGAAGAGCATTACAATAAGTTTTGTGAGTGGATTAAACCTCTTTTTCTTCAAATCCCTTTGACTGATGCTATTAAGTTACTTCCTTATTCAAAATATATGAAAGATATTGTCACTAATAAAAGAAAAGTTCCTAATGATGCAATATCTACTATGCTTGCTAACTACTCTTTCAGTGGCAAGATTCCTGAGAAGCTCGGTGATCCAGGTATACCCACCATTCCTTGCTCCATAATGAATAATTATGTCAAAACTGCTTTATGTGATCTTGGAGCAGGAGTGAGTGTTATGCCTCTCTCTCTCTTTACGAGAGGCTTTGTTTAGAGAAACTAATTCCTACAGATATCTCCCTTCAGATGGCTGACAAGTCAACCGCTGTTCCGATAGGTATTTGTGAGGATGTTCCCGTAGAGGTTGCTAATTGTTTAATTCTTACTGATTTTGTTGTGCTTGACATGCCCGAGGATGGGAGCATGTCCATTATTCTTGGTAGACCTTTCCTTAACACCGCAGGTGCTATTATTGATTGCAATGAAGGGAAGGTTACCTTCCATGTGAATGATAAAGAACACACGGTATATTTTCCGAAGAAGATCGACAGGAGGCATGCCCTCAACTCTATAGAGAATATCGAGACCGTGAAAATTGGAGAATGGGACTGTCCACTACATGTGCCTCACAAATATAAAACTATCATGGTGGGGACAATGTCCATCAAATTAAAGGTTTAGTAACTACTTCGTAGGAGGTGAGACTTTTTGCTCTATATATCGCCTGTTTGTTGGTAAGACTTGATCAACCTTACTAGTAAACATGTTCTATATAGATAAAAGGTTGAGCTTGTTATGTTTTCATTTGTTTTTAGTTTTTGTCCTACTTGATGTACCAAGTATTTATGTTTTGAAGCTTCACAATACTACTCACTACTTCAAGTTTTCAGAGAGTTCCGTAGCTTTTTGAACTTCGAAAAAATTTCAACAGTGAAGTTTTCAGAAAAATTCCAGAAAAATTTTAAAAAAAAATTCCACGTCGGGAGAGACCCAGAAAGTCCTGGGGCCAGCCAGGGGGACCCACCAGTGGCCCAGGCGGCCAGCTGGCGCGGCCCAGCCCCTGGCCGCGCCCACAGGGCGCCTGGGGCCCACAGGACCCCCCTCCAGGTATGTCTTCTTCCTCTCTCTCTCTTTTTCTCCAAAAACCCGAGTTCTGCACTTGTTCTTGTGTTCTTGCTGTTCTTGGAGGCGATTCTTCGATCTCTCTCTACAGCCCATCATTTGAGCTGAAATTTTGAGCAAATACTCCCTGGTATGTGACTCCTCCACCCCTCCAATTAGATTTTTGATTGGTGGCTTCATTTGTGAGTATTTAGTAGTTCTTGGTGCGGTATAGATGAGCTTGCATGCATATGTAGAAAGTTATTTTTCAAGTTTTGATGCAAGTTTATGCCTTGGGCAAGTGAGTTGAGTAGTTTGCCTTAGCTCACTTTGTTTTAATCCTCGTTTTTGTAAATTGTAATTTTTTTTCAGAAATGAGTTTGTTAGGAAGGGCAAAAGGGTGGCTTGAGAAGAGGAGGCCCGCACACTCCGATCGAGTTACTAGAGCCGCAGCTTCACCATCGACTGCTAGGGTGAGCTATAATGAAGATCATGTTCCCCTGGAGTTGTTGGAAGACACAAGTCCAGCACGTGCGATGACATTTCCATGTGATGAATTCCTCGAAGCTGCGGGAATCAAGGATGAGTTTTATAATCTTTGTGCTAATGCAGGTTTGACACGACTCGTCACGAGCCGTGTTACCCAGTATCAAAAACTCACCTCCAGTTTCATTAACAGTTTTAGATATAATCCTGATTCAGGTGCTATTGAGTTTAAAATTTACAATGATCTTACCACCATGACTTTGGGGAATTTTTGTGAAATAATAGGTGTGCCGAATGTTGGGAGGATGGCTAGGATGGCCACTCAGCCCTCCGAGCTGAAAACCGTCATCAACTCTCTCTGCAGCATGGGTACGAGGGATATTCATCGGTCGAAGATCTCCAGCATCTTATTTCCTCACCTCAGGTATTTTGCATATTATATTGCCAGAGGGGTGTTAGCTCGTGACAACACGAGCAGCATTTCTGCTCCGGATATTGCTATCCTGGCAGCAGCCCTCTCAGGGAGGTCTGATTATAATCTGGGTGCCTTAATTGCTCGACGCCTTGCTATGAACGGTAACAAGGGGGACTTATATGGTGGCGTTTATGCCACACTTATCTTAGAACATCTTGGAGGCACCCCACACCCTGATGATAATCCTTTTACTTATTTAAGCTTTGATCTTGCTGCTATGAAAAGGCATAAGTTTGTTACCATGGGTTCTGAGCTTGATAACCTTGTTTATATCTTGCGTTTCGGAACTACCGCGGAACGCGAGATCCGTCTACCTGCACCTCTTTTGTTTGATTTTTCTCGCAGGAACGGATGGTCCTTTGATGTTGTCCAGTTCGATGAGTTCATGGTCCAGTATCAGTTTCATAACCCTATGGAGGGGGTTGTGCCCGACGAGGAGTAGCACGGTGAGTTACCACCTTTTCAGGAAGAAACCGCCACCGAGTTTGGTGAAGGTTCTTCCTCTGTTTGGCGTTCGGAACCTTCCTCGTGGGAGACTCCGAGGAGTTCGGTGTACGCGCCAGCATCCTTCTATGACCCTTGGACTCACCACCATACCCCCGGAGCAGGAGGCTCCTGGGGGCAGTAGCTGCTACCAACTTAGGCCAAAAGCCTAAGCTTGGGGGAGTACGTGCCCCTCTTACTTTTCCATTGTATTATCTATTTTATTCACTTTGATCTTTTCGAAGTTTTTGCCCGTTCTTCTTTATTTCTCTCTTTGCAAAAACAACAAAAAGATTTTCTCTTTCTTTTGCTTTTATTCAACCTTTGAAAAATCCAAAAAGGTTTCCTTTCTCTCTTTAGTTTGCTTTGTTTTCAGAGTTCAGCTCGAGTCCGTGATGGCATTTAATTATATTTCCTACGTTCGATCGTGCAAGTGACAAGCAGTACTGACGAAGATCGACTGAAGGGAAGCAACAAGGAAAACCGGTATGAACTCTTTTTGTTTCTACTTTTGTACATATGCCTGTACTTATGATCTAGAGACCAGCTTGTAGCGACATAGTGCTATGTTTACAATGCTCTTTCAGTGGTTCATGCTTTACTTGTGGCTAGTCTCGAATAACTAGAGTATATAATGTGTTATTGAAATGATCTACATGCATTGCACTGTTCATAGTCTGATATACTAAGGTGGTATTTCCCTTTAGAGAATTTTTGGATTGACTTGGCACATGCTTACACATGTTAAGACTAAAAAATCTACTCTGCCTTGATGATCTTTGAGTTTCAGAATAGTTATATCACTTTCATGCCCGATTCAATGTTGCTTTGTCGCTCTGCATGATTATGACCGTTATTGCTCTCTAGTTGGTCGCTTCCCAGTCTTTTGCTAAACTTCCACCTGTACTAAGCGGACTGACTGCTTGTGCATCCAAAATCCTTAAAACCAGTTATGCCATATAAGTCTACTATACCTTCCTATACATGGTATTTACCTGCCATTCCTAACGAAGACTTTCGTGTACCATCTCGAAATTAATCAAAAGCATTTCTCTTTTTGTGCCTATGTTTTAGCTCATGAGGAAGTAGTAGTTAATTCATGATCTTTTTAAGTTGGACAAGTTTCACCCCTGGATTGCATGTCTAATGTGCAAACCCTTAATACGAGAAGGAACTGGCATCGAGTGCGCCCGGCTCAAAAAGATAATATAACAAACAAACCCTCCTTCACGCTTTGTTCATGAGAAATCAGAAAACTTTGGCAGTGATAAACAAAGAAGATTAAGAGGATGTGATCGTCCTCACGCGGGAGCCGTTCCTCGAGACTTGTCCACTCAAAAAGTGATTGAGTTATCTACTAGCATTCGTTGACGAAATATGCACCTCTCAAAAACGTTTTTACCTCTGTTTCTAAAAACCAAGAGCTCTGGTACATGTTTAGTTTTTGTTTCCGATCACGGGTTTTCAACTTTGCCAACAAAAGCCACGGTTCGAGAGACTCCACCTTTTTTCTTCAAAGCACTAACTAGGAGAGCATAATTGTCATTCTGAGTGTAATGTGCATTGTTCCAAAGTATTACATTGTCTTCTGCATACTTGTGATATGATTTATTCTGAAATTCTTAGTTCTAGTCTCCTTTAAAACTCTGAGGAGTTTCTGCATTTATATTTTGCTTCACTCATGGAGACTAGCGAGATACCACCCTAATATGCTCAAGCTATGTGCAATGTAATCTTGTCTTGATTTTCAGTAATATATTATTTACTTTTAAGTATTTGTGACTGGTCACTTGAAAGAAGGATTGCTCCTTGCATTGTCCTCATAAGTACTGTTTCAATACTTGCTAAACTCTTTTCGTAGTACATGCTTATATACATCTAATGAAGCAAAAGAGTTTGTCAAAGTTTTTTTGTCGCGTCCAGTTCGTTGAACTGAATTGCTTGAGGACAAGCAATATGCTAAGCTTGGGGGAGTTGATACGTCTCAAACATATCTACTTTTCCAAACACTTTTGATATTGTTTTGACCTCATTCTTACATGATTTGAACTAAACTAACCCGGACTGACGCTGTTTTCAGCAGAGCTACCTGTATGGTTTTATTGTGTGCAGGAAAATGGATTTTTAAGTATCTCAGAAAAATCCACGAAAAATCACAGAAAATCGAAGCACCCGAAGGAACCAGGAGCCAGAAGTGGGGCCAGAGGGGGGCCAGGGCGTGCCCAGGCGCCCTGTGGGCACGCCCCCCCTGGGCCGCGCCGGGGGGTCGCCTGGGTGGGGCCCACACCCCCTGGTGCCCTACTTTGCCTCGTATTTTTACTCGCGACACGGAAACCCCAGATCAGAAGTTCTTTTCGCAGTTTTCCGTCGCGGAGCCGCCGCCACCCTCTATTCTTCCTCGGGAGGGCTAATCTGGAGGCTGAATTGGCCTCCGGAGAGGGAAGATCGTCGCCATCGTCATCATCATCACCACTCCATCATCCCTCCATGACTTCTCCCTCCATGTGTGAGTAATTCCCCTGCTGTAGGCGAAGGGGATGGTAGGGATTGGATGAGTTAGATCATGTAATAGTTTGTCAGATCGTTGGGGGCATGTTGCCTATCATCTACTATGGTGTTTATCATCTTTGCTTCAACTTGTTATTCTTAATGCTTGACACTTAGGGCCCGAGTGCCATGATCTCAGATCTGAACCATATGTGTTTACATGAATATATTTTTGTTCGTGATCCTATCTATGAGTTGTTTGCACCTATTACGGTTCGGAACCGGCGATCCCAAAAGTGACAGCTTGGGACACCAAAGGGGATGGTCCGTAGTTTGAGGATTATATGTATCCATTGAGTTCATTGCTTTGTTCCGGTGCTCTTTGACAGGAGCACCTTAATCTCCATAAGTTCCTTTTGGCCCCGTTCGTAGCGGGATGGTAGGACAAAAGATGTTGTGCAAGTTCTTATTGCAAGCACGTACAACTACCTACGGGATACATGCCTAATGTTTGATATTTGCCTAGATGATCATTACTTTTCCGTGTGCCGTGCCCCAAGTTAGAATCTATCTCATCCATGCAGCGCCCAACCATCCATCTCCCTAGCCTACAGTGTTTTAAACCCTGCTTGTCACTAGTCGCTACTTTTGCCATTTACCTTCACTATTTACTTTTGTTGTTTACTTTTACTACCACTATTATCACTATCATATCACTGTTACCACTTATCTTTTGTTGCAAGTAAGTATATTTCAGGTGCGGTTGAATTGACAACTCAACTGTCAAAGCTTATAAATACTCTTTGGCTCCCCGTGTGTCGAATCAATAAATTGGGTTATTCTTACCCGCGAAGACTATTTCGATCCCTTACGGTTGAGGGTTATCAGCGCGCTCGGCGTCGGGGAGGACGGCGGCGTGGCCGAGGTGGCGCCGGAGCGGCGGGCGTCACGGTTTCGGCGGATCTGAGCCTACTGCGGCAGCGCCAAGGGGCGCAAGGCCGGCTACCAGGACGCCGCCGGGAGAGAGACAGAGGGAGCTAGCCATGGCCGCCGTCGCGCCTGGACTCGATCTGGAGCTCAGCCATGGTCAACATAAGTACTAATTTGTCAGCCATGGTCAGCCTGGGTCACTGTCAAACGGGCCCATGTGGTCAGTCTAAGTACTAATTGGTTTAGATTTAAGCCAGTGACTAATTTTTTTTAAAAAAGTTCAAAAAACTGAGAATATTTATTGAGATTGACATGTGGGCCCTACATGTCATAGCGGTCAACATAACAGTCAATCTAACGGTGTTGGCTATTTTGCCACATCAACGCTTACGAGTGGGCCCAACCTGTCAGAAGGGGGTTTAGACGAGCCGAATCAGCCACTTTTCAGACATGGTAGTTTTTAGCCAAAGATTAGTCAAAAATGATACTTTCGGCACAAATTTGTAAAGTGATAGCTTGTAGACACGGTTGCGCGAAATGTGGTAGTTGTTGGTTAAATACTGGTCTGCTCGTGTCGCCCTTGTCTATTGCTAGTTGTATAGTAAAAGCAATTACAGCTCAAAAACTGCGTGAACACAATTTGTTTAGAGCACTAGTTTGAGATAAGGTGTAGATTAGGGTCTTGGGATGGCGGATCTTTCAACAATGATGATGCCCCGCAAACCAACCTGTGGTTGGATGGTTAGAGGGACAGTGGTATCCCCAGCCCACCAGGGTCCAAGTCCTGGTGCTTGCATTATTCCTGGGTTTATTTCAGAATTTTCGGCGATGCGCTTTCAGTGGGAGGAGACGTTTCCGTCGACGACTAGGTGCCTACGGTGACTTCATAAATCTCAAGATGATATGACGCCTCAGTCTTTTAAAGGTGCTCATAGGGATAGGGTGTGTGTGTGCGTTCATAGGGGTAAATGTATGCGTTGTTTTTTCTTTTCTTTTTTGCGGAATACACATGAGTATGTGTATTGTCGATTGATAGGGAGGAGAGGGTAGAAGAATACCCGTCCTCAGAGTTACACGTTACAACCATGCAAAAAAAAACTTACACGTTACAACCCGTGTACGGGCAAGGCCAGAGGCCGAAAAGGAAAAAAAAGGCTACGTTCCCCGCACACCCGGCTACCCGCCTGTCCACTCTAGCTAACCAAACGCTCATGTCGCTACGAAAGAGCCTTGCAAGAACCCATTCCTTCCCCGTGTTCACGATGAGCCGTAGAATGTCCTGCATCGACGGAGAGGCGTTATCGAACACAACCGCGTTTCGGTGCTTCCACATCTTCCAAAGGACCAACATTGCGAGGGTGTTGAGGTCCTTGCTGTTCCGTTGGCCCGAGGCGAGCGCCGTGCACCACTGTAGCAGTTGATCATCCGGCCCCGGAGACCGGTCCTCATGATCCAAGGCCGAGAGGACGTCGAACCACACGGAATGGGCGAAAGCACACGCGATGAGCACATGATCGATGGACTCCTACTCCTGATTGAACAGGGGGCAAGTCTCCTGATGAGGCAGACCCTGACGCGCCAAACGATCTGAGGTCCACACCCGGTCCTTGAGGATCAGCCAGCTGAAGAATTTACAGCGCGATGGAGCCCTGGAGTGCCAAGTGAAGGTAGCTCCAGGATCATGCTCGCGGCCTATATATGAACCTGATGGCGTATGCCGATCGCACCGAGAACAAGCTGGAAGTCTCCCAAGCCCAGCGGACCCTGTCCGGAGTACCCGGGCACAGTTGCACCTCCAAAACCCTCATCCACAATGCAAGAAACTGCCGAGATCCCTTGCCCGGGCACCTCCTGCTGCCTTCGCCACCGATCGCGAGGCCTTTAGTCGGGGTCGGATCCTCGCCTACACCAAAGGTGCGACCTCCAGCACCATCGAGCCATCGGTCCTCCCAAAAGAGGCAGCCAGCGGTACCATCTCCTAAGACCTCTTCCAATGCATGGGTGCTTAGAGGAGGTGCTAAGTGCATTAAAAAATCTTAGCAACTAGTCTTTCCAATGCAAAGGTGCTTAGCTTTTGGAGCTAAGCTTCCCCATGCAATTGTTTAATAATTAAACTCTCTCATGTATTGGTTGGTAGTCATTTTACATAGATCCGCGTGCTTAGCACCGTTTCTTCCTGGGGTCACTATAATGCTCTCTCTCCTCTTTAATTGCTTCGCCACATCATTTTTTTGCCCACGTGGCGTCCTTAGCACCTGTACACCTTGGAGCACTGCGAAGGGCCTGTTTGATTCTCGATAGGATTGAGAGGAAACTTGTGATTTCATTGATCATTGACTTGAGGTATTTATACAGGGTTGACATCTGTTCGGAGGTCGGTTACAAGAAGAGGCGCCTGTAGGAGGTGCCGGTTGAGGAGAAGAGGCGCCTGTACGAGGCGTCTGTCGAGGAATAGGCGCCTGTTCCTGTTGAACAGTCGTCGGTATAGTTTGGGCATATTCTAACGAATCTAATCCTAACACTCCCCCTTGCACAAAGCTGCTTCTTGTGTGTCTTGTGTTCCTTGTATAGTCTTGAGAATCCTCTTGTCTTGATCACAATTTGATAACTCCTCCAAAAACCCCGTGGGAAAAATATGAGGAGAATAGTGTTTGATATGTTGTTAAAACTCCTTTAAAACCCAGTGGGAAAATAAGAAGAAAATGATACAATATATAATGGTTATTGTCTCTTTGATAACTTATATGAGAAAAACCTCAAAAGAAAAAAACTCATTGCTAAGTCTAGAGGACAATTAATATGTCTTGTATACATTCGTTAAAAAACTCTGATGGGGAAAATAGAAGGTATGACATATATTCTTGTGTTGATATTACCTCATTAAAAACCTTGATGAGAACCATGTGAGTAAACTCATATAGGAAAAAAGAGTGCAATATAATGTTTGAATAGGTTATAATTCAAAGAGATACTCCCCCTGATCCTTGCAAATCACGAAGTCGACGCATACCAATTCCATGAACATATTTTTCAAATGTTGAAGTTGGTAGAGACTTTGTGAATAAGTCAGCAAGATTATCGCATGATTTGACTTGCAAGATGTTTATGTCCCCACTCTGTTGTAACTCATGAGGATAAAACAATTTAGGT
This sequence comes from Secale cereale, assembly GCA_902687465.1. Taxonomy (NCBI): domain Eukaryota; kingdom Viridiplantae; phylum Streptophyta; class Magnoliopsida; order Poales; family Poaceae; genus Secale; species Secale cereale. The sequence goes on along the minus strand of LR738709.1, from coordinate 723,993,935 downwards.
GCAATATGTTTCGTTATATTGCTCTTTATATAACCTGTTTGCATTTGAGCAACACAAGCAGTATTATCTTCGTAGATAATGGTTGGAGATTCAATTGAACCTTTACCACATGATTGTTGTATGTGGTTTATCATTCTGCGAAGCCACACGCATTCTCGTGATGCTTCATATAATGCGATTATCTCAGAATGATTGGTGGATGTAGCCACTAGAGTCTGTTTGGAAGACTTCCATGAGATGGCTGTCCCACCATGTAGGAACACAAAACCGGTTTGTGACCTGGCATTATGGGGGTCTGATAAGTAGCCAGCGTCGGTATATCCAATCATATCAATGTCTATATTTTTCTGAAATTGAAAGAATAGACCAAGATCCTTTGTGCCTTGGAGATATCGAAAGATATTCTTGACTCCTGTCCAATGGCGTTTAGTGGGAGCTGCGCTATGTCTAGCTTGTAAATTCACTGCAAATGCAATATCAGGCCTGGTGCAATTTGCAAGATACATAAGCGCTCCAATAGCACTGAGATATGGTACTTCTAATCCCAATATCTCTTCTCCATCATCCCTTGGTCTAAATTGATCTTTCTCTACGTCTAGAGATCGAAGAACCATAGGAGTTTTTGATGGATAGGATTTGTCCATATTGAATTTCTCCAATATTTTCTGGATATAGGCGGTTTGATGAACCAAAATACCCGAGGGAAGGTGCTCGAGTTGCAATCCCACGCAAAATTTGGTTTTACCCAAATCCTTCATCTCAAATTCCGTCTTTAGGTGATTGCGTGCTTCATCAATATCTTGTGTATTGCCTATGATGTTTAAGTCATCGACATATACTGAAATAATGCAAAATCCAGTTGCGGATTTTTTGATGAAAACACATGGACAATCATCATTATTGGAGTAACCCTTTTTCAAAAGGAACTCACTAAGTCGGTTGTACCACATGCGTCCCGACTGTTTTAGCCATATAAGGACTTATTTAGTTTTACACAATATGCGTTGCGTTTTGCGTTTGGATTCGGGACTGAGACTCCATCAGGAACTTTCATGTATATGTCCGAATCAAGTGAGCCGTAAAGGTAAGCGGTCACTACATTCATCAACTGCATAGATAGACGATTTTGTACTGCCATTGAAATAAGATATCGAAAAGTGATACCACTCATTACTGGAGAATATGTTTCATTGAAATCAATGCATGGTCTCTGCGTGAAACCTTGGGCTACAAGCCTTGCTTTATATCTCACCACCTCATTTTTCTGGTTCCGTTTTCGGACGAAAACCCATTTGAATCCCACAGGAAAAACTTTGGGAGGTGTAGGTATTGCTTCTGTGAATACCTTCCGTTTATTGAGCGAGGCCAATTCTACTTGGATTGCGTTCTTCCATTTAGGCCAGTCGGAGCGTTTCTCGCACTCTGCCATGGTCTTTGGATCATGATCGTTTAGAAGGTTGTTTGCAATTGTAGTTGAGAAATATATGTCGACAATTGTAGACTTACGATTGTAAGATTCTCCAGAATCTACATAGTTTGTGGAAATTTCTTTTACCCTTGTTGACTGTTCGTGATTTCCCAATACGATTGAGTCAGGGTTTCCCGATGTCCCAGTCATTGAGTGCACAACTGAGCTGGGTTGTGGAGGTTGACCTTCCACTGGTGTTCATTACCCGTTTGGTGATTATCAACGCTGGGTTGATTTACATTTACTGGTTCAGAGGGTTTCTTCCTATGTTTCCTTTGTTGCTTGCGAGAAGCTGAATCCTGTTCAATGGTCGTGCTTCTCCCCCTCTTCTTTTGAACAAGGGGTTGAGTGGTTTTTGTTGGTACCTCCACTCTTTCAGGGGCATTTTTGGCAGGATTATAAGATTTTGTAACACCTTTATAGTCAGTAAATGAATCAGGCAGATTATTTGCAATATGTTGCAAATCAATTATTTTCCGAACTTGAAGTTCAGTTTCTTGAGTACGTGGATCAGAGGAGGAAATGCCTTGGGCATTCCAATCGGTTTCCGGGCATTCTTTTTGGTACTTTATGTCTCCCCCTAATGCCGGGAAATGGTCCTCATTAAAGATGCAATCAGCGTGACGGGCTGTGAATAGATCCCCCGTGAGGGGTTCAAGGTACTTGATTATCGACGGTGATTTGTACCCCACATAGATCCCCAATTTCCTATGTGGACCCATGGATGTACGCTGCGGTGGTGAGATCGGCACATAAGTGGCGCATTCGAATTTACGCAGATGGGAAATATTGGGAAGATTTCCATGTACTAATTGCAGAGGGGAAGTGCTGTGATATGCAGTTGGTCGCAATTGAATTAAGTCGGCAGCGTGTAAAAATGCGTGACCCCAACATGAAGTTGGTAAATTGTAATTCATAAGCAAGGGTCGTGCAATGAGCTTAATTCTCTTAATTAGAGATTCCGCCAATCCATTTTGTGTGTGGACATATGGGACCGAGTGTTGAATTTCAATTCCTAGGGCCATGCAATAATCATTGAAGGCGTGTGAGGAAAACTCAGCAGCGTTGTCCATTCGAATTGATTTAATTCGATTCTCGGGATAATGAGCTTGTAATTTAATAACTTGCCTCATTATCTTGGCAAATGCATGGTTTCGTGTGGATAGTAGACACACATGAGACCATCGTGTAGATGCGTCTATTAGAACCATGAAATACCTAAAAGGTCCAGATAATGGTTGGATAGGACCACAAATATCGCCTTGAATTCGTTCAAGGAACTGAAGTGGTTCTGCTTGAATTTTAAGATATGAGGGTCTTAAAATGAGTTTCCCAATGGCACATGCGGTGCACATAAAATCCGAAGATTGTGGGAATTTAGCTTCATTTAAATCATGACCATAGGAATTGCGGATAATTTTCCTCATCATCCCAATACCGGGATGACCAAGGCGATCATGCCAAGTTTGGAATGCATTGACATTCTGAAAAATTACCTTATACGCAACGTGTGCTACGGGTTTTATGTATGTGTAGTACAATCCTGATGATAAAGAGGGAATTTTCTCAAATATTTGTTTGCCATATCCATTGTCTTTGGTAAAGAGGAGATATTCCTCTTTGTTGTCTTCATGGGTTTCAATGTGAAATCCATTTTTGCGGATATCTCTATAACCAATGAGGGTATGAGTTGAATCGGGATACAATAAAGCATCCTCAATTATAATTTGTGTACCCATAGGGAGGGTAAATATGGCACGTCCTGTGCCAACAATTACCGCATCGCGTCCAGCGATTGTTAGAATATCTCCAAGTAACTTTGTGAGAGTTTGAAAATATTTTATTTCCCTAAGTATAGAGTTTGCGGTACCACTGTCCACAAGGCACATTTCCTCCTCCATTTGGATTGACTCCCGTATAAATCTATATATTGAAATGTAGAATTTTCAGCAATGAAAAACATTATCGGATATATATAGAATACATACAACTTTATTAATATCAAAGTACTGATACAATATATATTGTGCTTTACAATATAGGGTGATTACAACGACAATAATATGTTTTTATTACAACAATCTTATGGATGTAAGCAAATATATTATCTAATGGAGTTGATGGACTAGTCGAAGTCTCTGAACACGTCGTTGGCGTATTCGATCATCATATTCTCCGTGTCCGTGGAGTCCTACGGTAGATGGAATTCCTTGGTGTTACTTGGTGCTCCTTGAACATCTTGCGAACAACCAGCTTCCATCTTGTTATCAGGTTGAAGATTGAAGTGAGCTTCATATCTTGCTCCTTGGGCGGGTCTGTTACGTCCCATGGATTGCAGGTAGAGGTTTACCAGATGTTTTGGGGTGCGGCATTTTTTGGTGATATGCTTGTAGCATCCACACTTCTGGCAAAGATTAGTTTTATCAAACTTGTTCTTTGCTATGCACTTTCCCTTGTCAGAATTGTGTGGCATGTTCTGCTTGTTGCGGTTTTGATTGTGTTTACCCTTAAAGTTCTTGTTATGACCTTTGAAAGAGCCATTGAACTTAGTGTTTTTCTGAAAATTTGCATGGACTTCAGGTACAGGGGCAGCCCCAACTGGGCGTTGATGACTATTCTTTAAAAGAAGTTCATCATGTTTCTCAGCCTGGAGGAGTACATGTATAAGTTCAGAATAAACTGTGTAATTCCTTGCACGATATTGTTGCTGTAGGATCCTATCAGCTGGGAGCATAGTTGACAGAGTTTTTTCTATCTTGTCTCCTTCTGAAGGCTCCTTCTCGCAAAAACGCAACTTCGAACAAATCTTGTGAACCTCATGATTATAGGCTCCAACGGATTTGAAATCTTGGAGTCTTAAATGAGTCCACTCATGATTAGCTTCAGGCAGTATAACTGCCTTTTGTTGTTCATATCTAGTTTTAAGTGATTGCCAAATATTGCTTGGAGATTCCTCCATCAAATATTCAGACTTTAAATCTGGATGAATATGGTTCCTTATAATGTATAAAGCACCATATTTTTGTTGCTCAGTTAATTGCGCAACTCCAGCCTTGTCAGGAGGTAGGAGTGCTCCTGCAACTCCACGGGATGAAAGACTAACTTTAACATCCATAGCCCATGTAGGATAGTTATGCCCGTCGAGCGCAAGCTCTTCAAATTCTTTGACGGTCATTTTGTTCTACATGAATAAGTATGAGAGATCTGTTAATTTACTTGTATGTAAATTAAAATCATCATGGTTATGTTGTAATAAAGTTGCAAAATTGTGAGTTCAAGTGAAGACTTGATATTACACCTTATGATCCCATATATAAATTTGGGATAGTCACTTCACAATTTTTATCAATTCAATTCGAATTAAGTCAATTTTATGCCTCAAGGATTATCAAATTTGACATACCTGAGCTATCTAAATTGGTCATACAATAATCTGTCGGGAAGAATACCCTCGGGGCATCAGCTCGACATGCTCAAGACCGATGACCCAACCTCTATGTACATTGGTAATCCAGCTCTTTGTGGACATCCAATTGCATGGCAATGTCCTGGTCCACCTAGAGATCAACCAACCAACAAAGATCCAGCAAGGTTGCCTGAAGATAGCTTGTCTCAAATAGATTTTCTTCTTGGATCAATTATTGGCTTTGTGGCGGGCGCTTGGATGGTGTTTTTTGGACTTCTCTTCATAAAGAGATGGAGGTATGCTTATTTTGGGCTACTCGACAAGCTATATGACATGTTGTATGTCATTTCTCATGTTGCTTGGCAAAAATGGTACGGACCACGGGTGTGAATTAAACATGAACTACCGAAGAAACCCCTACAAGATTTAAGGGCCTGAAGAACTTGTTTATGTATTGTATTGTCAAACACTTTACCATTCAGAACTTACTGTTGTATTGTACTGTATCTTTGTACCGTCATTGGTAGATGTGCATGCCATACGGTTTCGCCTGATAAAATAAATGTTTCCTGCTATGGCATACCCATTAATTGTGTAATACTCCCTCCGTTCCTAAATATTTGTCTTTCTAGACATTTTAAATGGTTACAGCATACGGATGTATGTAGACATATTTTAGAGTGTGGATTCAATCATTTTGCTTTGTATGTAGTCATTTGTTGAAATATCTAGAAAGACAAATATTTAGGAATGGAGGGAGTAGTATTTGGAACTATTTGGATTTCTTATGTCACGCAATGTGCAAGGTACCCTTGCCTGTTTAGATGGTTATTTTGGATTATAAGATGTATGGATTGATTTTTGCTGAAGCATGTTTTTATTACTTTCAGCAAAATGGATTTCCTTGTATGAGAAACTTCTTGTTAGGTACTCCCTCCGTCCCAAAATGTAAGACCATTTTTCACAATTATACTATCAAAAATGATCTTACATTTTGGGACTAAGGGAGTAGAATTTAGTGAAAACAAAATTATGTATGAATGTTTTCTAAATGTCACATTGTATTGGTGATCATCAATGTTGTCACCTATCGATGAGAGGCAAAACGGTTATCAACTATTTCAGAGGCACGGAAGTAATGAAGAAAACACTTCGACACACTCTATGATCCCAGCGTATTGGACGTTTCAGTTTGGAAGTATGCAAATTTGTGTATTTGATTTATTTTTTTGGCTGACCAATACACATTACAACCAACAAAGGGGGCAAAGAGGTCATCTACTTGTCAGTGAACAACATAACTATTTATTACCCAGCTTATTCACCTTGATTTTATTATTATAGATTCTGGTTACTCAAAATTACAATAAACACTGCACAAAAAGTAAACAGTTGCAAAAGCGTAGCGAACAAAAAATGGGAAGTCCCACTTTGTGCCAGGATATGTTCGAGGTGCTCCGAAAAACTACATTATTGATCTGCGCGGATCATCTACTACAAAAGTATAAACCGAAACCGACATACCATGAAAGGATTGATGTCACAAAATAATATACATCAAACACCCTCAGACAAAGTTTATGGTGAAGGAGACGTAAGGGTGAGACTCTGTCTCGCCTCCCAGGCCAGCAGCCATGGCCACGTCGTCTTCGGATCTCCAGTAGCTGCTGCAATTCGAAGGTTTGGTTAGCGAAAGACATGAGCAGGCGGCGAGTAACAGCGCCAATGGGCTGCAGCCCAGGCATGGAATTTACCTGTTGGCATTGCCCCTCCAAGATGTTCCTTACTTTCTTCTTAAGTGAATTGCAAAAAACCACCACATTGAAGCATAGGTTTGCAGAAAATACTGTTTTACGAATTTAGGCCAGAAACCACTGATTTTTGGACTAATCTTTTGCAGAAAACACTGACCAGTCTCCTAAGTTGTCGAGCTTTGTTGACCCTCTCGTGTCAGATGAGGAGGATGAGGATGCTGATGCCAATCATGAAGGCAAGCTTCTCTCTCATTTGGTTAAAGACACGACTGAAGTAGACCTTGACGATACTGTACGCGACATTACGCTTTGTGAGCTCGCGTCGGTGCGTAAGAAAAAGTCTAACACAGGAAAGAAAAGAGGGCGCTCTTCTAAGAAGGCAAAGGTCTCTAAACAAAAAATTGGTTCAGCATGAGAGACATGTTTTCGAAAAGCAAAGGTCTAGGTGACTTGGCTAAACACAAACACATTGCCGATTGTGTAAACGATTATGCGTTGGACTTCGTGGCTATCACCGAGGCGGGCAAACGTGACTTTCCAACACGTGATCTGGACCACTTTTCATGTGGTTTGGATTACGAATGGCACGTCTTACCGCCGACCGGGAGGTCCGGTGGAATATTGCTAGGTATTAACTCTACGTACTTGCAACTATTGCCCACGTCGAAGGGGGGGTATCATATCAAATTCCATCTTCGTAACAAGTCTGACAATTTCCTTTGGAGCCTGGTAGCTGTATATGGCGCTGCTCAAGAGGAGTTTAAGTCTGCATTTCTAAAAGAACTTGTTAATACCTGTCGAGACAATCCCCATCCCATGTTAATCGGGGGGATTTTAATATCCTTCGATATCAGCAGGAAAATAACAATGACCGGTTTGAGACAAGGTGGCCTTTCCTCTTTAATGTTGTTATTGATAGTCTGGATCTGAGGGGGATCATGATGTCTGGTCGTCAGTATACCTGGGCCAATAATCGATCGGTGCCGGTTGCATCTCTGAGCTGCTGCGATCTTCCCCATCCCGGCTTGCGGCATGCACCGCAGGTCGGGACAGTAGGCCTCCGAAACCGCACCTTTTGAGTCCTGTACGGGAGAAGGGTGATAAGGTTTTTGGGGAGCGCTCCGCGCGACTACTGGCTGTGTCATCACGGACGATCCGGTCTCCGACGACGACTTCTTCCTCGACGTCGACAACCTCTTCGACGACATGGCCAGCGTGGACAACTCACCCAAGACCGGGGCTTCGGCTGCTGCTTCATATGTCTCCATGATCTCTCCAGTCTATCTTGTTCCTTTCACTGCCCCGTATGTGTTCATGCGTTTTCTGGTAGAAACACTGTCACTGTTCTTCGTTCTAGGGCTTGCTCTAAATTTGTTAGGTCCTACTTCATATATGCAACTAGTTCTATATATGAAGATGCTATCTACCTTCACTTTGACAGATCACATGACTTGCTCTATTACTGTTACATTAGTCATGCTTTATCTATTATTTCTGTTAATAAAATCACTTGGTAAATTGCTCATATTTCCAACAAAAACTACCATTTTTTGACTAATCTTTGACTAAAAACTACCATGTCTGAAAAATGGCTAATTCGACTAGTTTAAACTCGATTATGACAGGGTTGTCCCACAGGACTAAAAAAGTCAGCACCGTCAAGTTTGACCGTCAACTCGTATGAGGCCCACATGTCATTTCTATCTCCTTCCTCTAAGATTCCCATGAAGGAAGAACAGGGATAGTCCGCATCGCCGGCGGCGAATGACGGCAAGAGGGACGGCGGAGATCAACCTCTTCTCCCCCATCGCTCGCCGCTTAGCCTCTCCCACTCCCCCCTGCTCCCTTCCCTCCCCAACAAATCCCTCTCGCGCGCGCCGCAGCCGCCGGCACGCACGCACGCGAGCATCACGGCGGCGGCGGTAGTAGCGGAGCCGCCCGCGTTCGCCATCGGGGCCACGCCGGCCACGGAGATGGGCCCGGAGTTGGCGCCGCCGGAGCCGAGCCGCGGCGCGCTCGGCGTCGGGGAGGACGGCGGCGTGGCCGAGGCGGCGCCGGAGCGGTGGGCGTCGCGGTTTCGGCGGATCTGAGCCTACTGCGGCAGCGCCAAGGGGCGCAAGGCCGGCTACCAGGACGCCGCCGGGAGAGAGAGAGAGAGGGAGCTAGCCATGGCAGCCGTCGCGCCTGGACTCGATCTGGAGCTCAGCCATGGTCAACATAAGTACTAATTTGTCAACCATGGTCAGCCTGGGTCACTGTCAAACGGGCCCATGTGGTCAGTCTAAGTACTAATTGGTTTAGATTTAAGCCAGTGACTAATTTTTTTAAAAAAAAGTTCAAAAAACTGAGAATATTTATTGAGATTGACATGTGGGCCCTACATGTCATAGCGGTCAACATAACAGTCAATCTAACGGTGTTGGCTATTGTGCCACATCAACGCTTACGAGTGGGCCCAACCGGTCAGAAGGGGGTTTAGACGAGCCGAATCAGCCACTTTGCAGACATGGTAGTTTTTAGCCAAAGATTAGTCAAAAAATGGTAGTTTTCGGCACAAATTTGTAAAGTGGTAGCTTGTAGACACGTTTGCGCGAAATGTGGTAGTTTTTGGTTAAATACTCGTCTGCTCGTGTCGCCCTTGTCTATTGCTAGTTGTATAGTAAAAGCAATTACAGCTCAAAAACCGCGTGAACACATTTTTTTTAGAGCAATAGTTTGAGATAAGGTGTAGATTAGGGTCTTGGGATGGCGGATCTTTCAACAACGATGATGCCCCGCAAACCAATCTGTGGTTGGATGGTTAGAGGGACAGTGGTATCCCCAGCCCACCAGGGTTCAAGTCCTGGTGCTTGCATTATTTCTGGGTTTATTTCAGAATTTTCGGCGATGCGCTTTCAGTGGGAGGAGACGTTCCCGTCGACGACTGGGTGCCTACGGTGACTTCATAAATCTCAAGATGATATGCCGCCTCAGTCTCTTGAAGGTGCTCATAGGGAAATATAGGATGTGTGTGTGTGCGTTCATAGGGGTGAGTGTATGCGTTGTTTTTTTTGGAGGGGAATACACATGAGTATGTGTATTGTCGATTGATAGGGAGGAGAGGGTAGAAGAATACCCGTCCTCAGAGTTACACGTTACAACCATGCAAAAAAAAAACTTACACGTTACAGCCCGTGTACGGGCAAGGCCAGAGGCAGAAAAAGAAAAAAAGAAAAAGGCTACGTTCCCCGCACACCCGGCTACCCGCGTGTCCACTCTAGCTAACCAAACGCTCATGTCGCTACGAAAGAGCCTTGCAAGAACCCATTTCTTCCCAGTGTTCACGATGAGCCGTAGAACGTCCTGCATCGACGGAGAGGCGTTATCAAACACAACCGCGTTCCGGTGCTTCCACATCTTCCAAAGGACCAACATTGCGAGGGTGTTGAGGTCCTTGCTGTTCCGTTGGCCCGAGCCGAGCGCCGTGCACCACTGTAGCAGTTGATCATCCGGCCCCGGAGACCGGTCCTCATGATCCAAGGCCGAGAGGACGTCGAACCACACGGAATGGGCGAAAGCACACGCGGTGAGCACATGATCGATGGACTCCTACTCCTGATTGAACAGGGGGCAAGTCTCCTGATGAGGCAGACCCTGACGCGCCAAACGATCTGAGGTCCACACCCGGTCCTTGAGGATCAGCCAGCTGAAGAATTTACAGCGCGATGGAGCCCTGGAGTGCCAAGTGAAGGTAGCTCCAGGATCATGCTCGCGGCCTATATATGAACCTGATGGCGTATGCCGATCGCACCGAGAACAAGCTGGAAGTCTCCCAAGCCCAGCGGACCCTGTCCGGAGTACCCGGGCGCAGTTGCACCTCCAAAACCCTCATCCACAATGCAAGAAACTGCCGAGATCCCTTGCCCGGGCACCTCCTGCTGCCTTCGCCACCGATCGCGAGGCCTTTAGTCGGGGTCGGATCCTCGCGTACACCAAAGGTGCGACCTCCAGCACCATCGAGCCATCGGTCCTCCCAAAAGAGGCAGCCAGCGGTACCATCTCCTAAGACCTCTTCCAATGCATGGGTGCTTAGAGGAGGTGCTAAGTGCATTAAAAAATCTTAGCAACTAGTCTTTCCAATGCAAAGGTGCTTAGCTTTTGGAGCTAAGCTTCCCCATGCAATTGTTTAATAATTAAACTCTCTCATGTATTGGTTGGTAGTCATTTTACATAGATCCGCGTGCTTAGCACCGTTTCTTCCTGGGGTCACTATAATGCTCTCTCTCCTCTTTAATTGCTTTGCCACATCATTTTTTTGCCCACGTGGCGTCCTTAGCACCTGTACACCTTGGAGCACTGCGAAGGGCCTGTTTGATTCTCGATAGGATTGAGAGGAAACTTGTGATTTCATTGATCATTGACTTGAGGTATTTATACAGGGTTGACATCTGTTCGGAGGTCGGTTACAAGAAGAGGCGCCTGTAGGAGGTGCCGGTTGAGGAGAAGAGGCGCCTGTACGAGGCGTCTGTCGAGGAATAGGCGCCTGTTCCTGTTGAACAGTCGTCGGTATAGTTTGGGCATATTCTAACGAATCTAATCCTAACACTCCCCCTTGCACAAAGTTGCTTCTTGTGTGTCTTGTGTTCCTTGTATAGTCTTGAGAATCCTCTTGTCTTGATCACAATTTGATAACTCCTCCAAAAACCCCGTGGGAAAAATATGAGGAGAATAGTGTTTGATATGTTGTTAAAACTCCTTTAAAACCCAGTGGGAAAATAAGAAGAAAATGATACAATATATAATGGTTATTGTCTCTTTGATAACTTATATGAGAAAAACCTCAAAAGAAAAAAAACTCATTGCTAAGTCTAGAGGACAATTAATATGTCTTGTATACATTCGTTAAAAAACTCTGATGGGGAAAATAGAAGGTATGACATATATTCTTGTGTTGATATTACCTCATTAAAAACCTTGATGAGAACCATGTGAGTAAACTCATATAGGAAAAAAGAGTGCAATATAATGTTTGAATAGGTTATAATTCAAAGAGATACTCCCCCTGATCCTTGCAAATCACGAAGTCGACGCATACCAATTCCATGAACATATTTTTCAAATGTTGAAGTTGGTAGAGACTTTGTGAATAAGTCAGCAAGATTATCGCATGATTTGACTTGCAAGATGTTTATGTCCCCACTCTGTTGTAACTCATGAGGATAAAACAATTTAGGTGCAATATGTTTCGTTATATTGCTCTTTATATAACCTGTTTGCATTTGAGCAACACAAGCAGTATTATCTTCGTAGATAATGGTTGGAGATTCAATTGAACCTTTACCACATGATTGTTGTATGTGGTTTATCATTCTGCGAAGCCACACGCATTCTCGTGATGCTTCATATAATGTGATTGTCTCAGAATGATTGGTGGATGTAGCCACTAGAGTCTGTTTGGAAGACTTCCATGAGATGGCTGTCCCACCATGTAGGAACACAAAACCGGTTTGTGACCTGGCATTATGGGGGTCTGATAAGTAGCCAGCGTCGGTATATCCAATCATATCAATGTCTATATTTTTCTGAAATTGAAAGAATAGACCAAGATCCTTTGTGCCTTGGAGATATCGAAAGATATTCTTGACTCCTGTCCAATGGCGTTTAGTGGGAGCTGCGCTATGTCTAGCTTGTAAATTCACTGCAAATGCAATATCAGGCCTGGTGCAATTTGCAAGATACATAAGCGCTCCAATAGCACTGAGATATGGTACTTCTAATCCCAATATCTCTTCTCCATCATCCCTTGGTCTAAATTGATCTTTCTCTACGTCTAGAGATCGAAGAACCATAGGAGTTTTTGATGGATAGGATTTGTCCATATTGAATTTCTCCAATATTTTCTGGATATAGGCGGTTTGATGAACCAAAATACCCGAGGGAAGGTGCTCGAGTTGCAATCCCACGCAAAATTTGGTTTTACCCAAATCCTTCATCTCAAATTCCGTCTTTAGGTGATTGCGTGCTTCATCAATATCTTGTGTATTGCCTATGATGTTTAAGTCATCGACATATACTGAAATAATGCAAAATCCAGTTGCGGATTTTTTGATGAAAACACATGGACAATCATCATTATTGGAGTAACCCTTTTTCAAAAGGAACTCACTAAGTCGGTTGTACCACATGCGTCCCGACTGTTTTAAGCCATATAAGGACTTATTTAGTTTTACACAATATGCGTTGCGTTTTGCGTTTGGATTCGGGACTGAGACTCCATCAGGAACTTTCATGTATATGTCCGAATCAAGTGAGCCGTAAAGGTAAGCGGTCACTACATTCATCAACTGCATAGATAGACGATTTTGTACTGCCATTGAAATAAGATATCGAAAAGTGATACCACTCATTACTGGAGAATATGTTTCATTGAAATCAATGCATGGTCTCTGCGTGAAACCTTGGGCTACAAGCCTTGCTTTATATCTCACCACCTCATTTTTCTGGTTCTGTTTTCGGACGAAAACCCATTTGAATCCCACAGGAAAAACTTTGGGAGGTGTAGGTATTGCTTCTGTGAATACCTTCCGTTTATTGAGCGAGGCCAATTCTACTTGGATTGCGTTCTTCCATTTAGGCCAGTCGGAGCGTTTCTCGCACTCTGCCATGGTCTTTGGATCATGATCGTTTAGAAGGTTGTTTGCAATTGTAGTTGAGAAATATATGTCGACAATTGTAGACTTACGATTGTAAGATTCTCCAGAATCTACATAGTTTGTGGAAATTTCTTTTACCCTTGTTGACTGTTCGTGATTTCCCAATACGATTGAGTCAGGGTTTCCCGATGTCCCAGTCATTGAGTGCACAACTGAGCTGGGTTGTGGAGGTTGACCTTCCACTGGGTGTTCATTACCCGTTTGGTGATTATCAACGCTGGGTTGATTTACATTTACTGGTTCAGAGGGTTTCTTCCTATGTTTCCTTTGTTGCTTGCGAGAAGCTGAATCCTGTTCAATGGTCGTGCTTCTCCCCCTCTTCTTTTGAACAAGGGGTTGAGTGGTTTTTGTTGGTACCTCCACTCTTTCAAGGGCATTTTTGGCAGGATTATAAGATTTTGTAACACCTTTATAGTCAGTAAATGAATCAGGCAGATTATTTGCAATATGTTGCAAATCAATTATTTTCCGAACTTGAAGTTCAGTTTCTTGAGTATGTGGATCAGAGGAGGAAATGCCTTGGGCATTCCAATCGGTTTCCGGGCATTCTTTTTGGTACTTTATGTCTCCCCCTAATGCCGGGAAATGGTCCTCATTAAAGATGCAATCAGCGTGACGGGCTGTGAATAGATCCCCCGTGAGGGGTTCAAGGTACTTGATTATCGACGGTGATTTGTACCCCACATAGATCCCCAATTTCCTATGTGGGCCCATGGATGTACGCTGCGGTGGTGAGATCGGCACATAAGTGGCGCATTCGAATTTACGCAGATGGGAAATATTGGGAAGATTTCCATGTACTAATTGCAGAGGGGAAGTGCTGTGATATGCAGTTGGTCGCAATTGAATTAAGTCGGCAGCGTGTAAAAATGCGTGACCCCAACATGAAGTTGGTAAATTGTAATTCATAAGCAAGGGTCGTGCAATGAGCTTAATTCTCTTAATTAGAGATTCCGCCAATCCATTTTGTGTGTGGACATATGGGACCGAGTGTTGAATTTCAATTCCTAGGGCCATGCAATAATCATTGAAGGCGTGTGAGGAAAACTCAGCAGCGTTGTCCATTCGAATTGATTTAATTCGATTCTCGGGATAATGAGCTTGTAATTTAATAACTTGCCTCATTATCTTGGCAAATGCATGGTTTCGTGTGGATAGTAGACACACATGAGACCATCGTGTAGATGCGTCTATTAGAACCATGAAATACCTAAAAGGTCCAGATAATGGTTGGATAGGACCACAAATATCGCCTTGAATTCGTTCAAGGAACTGAAGTGGTTCTGCTTGAATTTTAAGATATGAGGGTCTTAAAATGAGTTTCCCAATGGCACATGCGGTGCACATAAAATCCGAAGATTGTGGGAATTTAGCTTCATTTAAATCATGACCATTGGAATTGCGGATAATTTTCCTCATCATCCCAATACCGGGATGACCAAGGCGATCATGCCAAGTTTGGAATGCATTGACATTCTGAAAAATTACCTTATACGCAACGTGTGCTACGGGTTTTATGTATGTGTAGTACAATCCTGATGATAAAGAGGGAATTTTCTCAAATATTTGTTTGCCATATCCATTTTCTTTGGTAAAGAGGAGATATTCCTCTTTGTTGTCTTCATGGGTTTCAATGTGAAATCCATTTTTGCGGATATCTCTATAACCAATGAGGGTATGAGTTGAATCGGGATACAATAAAGCATCCTCAATTATAATTTGTGTACCCATAGGGAGGGTAAATATGGCACGTCCTGTGCCAACAATTACCGCATCGCGTCCAGCGATTGTTAGAATATCTCCAAGTAACTTTGTGAGAGTTTGAAAATATTTTATTTCCCTAAGTATAGAGTTTGCGGTACCACTGTCCACAAGGCACATTTCCTCCTCCATTTGGATTGACTCCCGTATAAATCTATATATTGAAATGTAGAATTTTCAGCAATGAAAAACATTATCGGATATATATAGAATACATACAACTTTATTAATATCAAAGTACTGATACAATATATATTGTGCTTTACAATATAGGGTGATTACAACGACAATAATATGTTTTTATTACAACAATCTTATGGATGTAAGCAAATATATTATCTAATGGAGTTGATGGACTAGTCGAAGTCTCTGAACACGTCGTTGGCGTATTCGATCATCATATTCTCCGTGTCCGTGGAGTCCTACGGTAGATGGAATTCCTTGGTGTTACTTGGTGCTCCTTGAACATCTTGCGAACAACCAGCTTCCATCTTGTTATCAGGTTGAAGATTGAAGTGAGCTTCATATCTTGCTCCTTGGGCGGGTCTGTTACGTCCCATGGATTGCAGGTAGAGGTTTACCAGATGTTTTGGGGTGCGGCATTTTTTGGTGATATGCTTGTAGCATCCACACTTCTGGCAAAGATTAGTTTTATCAAACTTGTTCTTTGCTATGCACTTTCCCTTGTCAGAATTGTGTGGCATGTTCTGCTTGTTGCGGTTTTGATTGTGTTTACCCTTAAAGTTCTTGTTATGACCTTTGAAAGAGCCATTGAACTTAGTGTTTTTCTGAAAATTTGCATGGACTTCAGGTACAGGGGCAGCCCCAACTGGGCGTTGATGACTATTCTTTAAAAGAAGTTCATCATGTTTCTCAGCCTGGAGGAGTACATGTATAAGTTCAGAATAAACTGTGTAATTCCTTGCACGATATTGTTGCTGTAGGATCCTATCAGCTGGGAGCATAGTTGACAGAGTTTTTTCTATCTTGTCTCCTTCTGAAGGCTCCTTCTCGCAAAAACGCAACTTCGAACAAATCTTGTGAACCTCATGATTATAGGCTCCAACGGATTTGAAATCTTGGAGTCTTAAATGAGTCCACTCATGATTAGCTTCAGGCAGTATAACTGCCTTTTGTTGTTCATATCTAGTTTTAAGTGATTGCCAAATATTGCTTGGAGATTCCTCCATCAAATATTCAGACTTTAAATCTGGATGAATATGGTTCCTTATAATGTATAAAGCACCATATTTTTGTTGCTCAGTTAATTGCGCAACTCCAGCCTTGTCAGGAGGTAGGAGTGCTCCTGCAACTCCACGGGATGAAAGACTAACTTTAACATCCATAGCCCATGTAGGATAGTTATGCCCGTCGAGAGCAAGCTCTTCAAATTCTTTGACGGTCATTTTGTTCTACATGAATAAGTATGAGAGATCTGTTAATTTACTTGTATGTAAATTAAAATCATCATGGTTATGTTGTAATAAAGTTGCAAAATTGTGAGTTCAAGTGAAGACTTGATATTACACCTTATGATCCCATATATAAATTTGGGATAGTCACTTCACAATTTTTATCAATTCAATTCGAATTAAGTCAATTTTATGCCTCAAGGATTATCAAATTTGACATACCTGAGCTATCTAAATTGGTCATACAATAATCTGTCGGGAAGAATACCCTCGGGGCATCAGCTCGACATGCTCAAGACCGATGACCCAACCTCTATGTACATTGGTAATCCAGCTCTTTGTGGACATCCAATTGCATGGCAATGTCCTGGTCCACCTAGAGATCAACCAACCAACAAAGATCCAGCAAGGTTGCCTGAAGATAGCTTGTCTCAAATAGATTTTCTTCTTGGATCAATTATTGGCTTTGTGGCGGGCGCTTGGATGGTGTTTTTTGGACTTCTCTTCATAAAGAGATGGAGGTATGCTTATTTTGGGCTACTCGACAAGCTATATGACATGTTGTATGTCATTTCTCATGTTGCTTGGCAAAAATGGTACGGACCACGGGTGTGAATTAAACATGAACTACCGAAGAAACCCCTACAAGATTTAAGGGCCTGAAGAACTTGTTTATGTATTGTATTGTCAAACACTTTACCATTCAGAACTTACTGTTGTATTGTACTGTATCTTTGTATCATTGGTAGATGTGCATGCCATACGGTTTCGCCTGATAAAATAAATGTTTCCTGCTATGGCATACCCATTAATTGTGTAATACTCCCTCCGTTCCTAAATATTTGTCTTTCTAGACATTTTAAATGGTTACAGCATACGGATGTATGTAGACATATTTTAGAGTGTGGATTCAATCATTTTGCTTTGTATGTAGTCATTTGTTGAAATATCTAGAAAGACAAATATTTAGGAATGGAGGGAGTAGTATTTGGAACTATTTGGATTTCTTATGTCACGCAATGTGCAAGGTACCCTTGCCTGTTTAGATGGTTATTTTGGATTATAAGATGTATGGATTGATTTTTGCTGAAGCATGTTTTTATTACTTTCAGCAAAATGGATTTCCTTGTATGAGAAACTTCTTGTTAGGTACTCCCTCCGTCCCAAAATGTAAGACCATTTTTCACAATTATACTATCAAAAATGATCTTACATTTTGGGACTAAGGGAGTAGAATTTAGTGAAAACAAAATTATGTATGAATGTTTTCTAAATGTCACATTGTATTGGTGATCATCAATGTTGTCACCTATCGATGAGAGGCAAAACGGTTATCAACTATTTCAGAGGCACGGAAGTAATGAAGAAAACACTTCGACACACTCTATGATCCCAGCGTATTGGACGTTTCAGTTTGGAAGTATGCAAATTTGTGTATTTGATTTATTTTTTTGGCTGACCAATACACATTACAACCAACAAAGGGGGCAAAGAGGTCATCTACTTGTCAGTGAACAACATAACTATTTATTACCCAGCTTATTCACCTTGATTTTATTATTATAGATTCTGGTTACTCAAAATTACAATAAACACTGCACAAAAAGTAAACAGTTGCAAAAGCGTAGCGAACAAAAAATGGGAAGTCCCACTTTGTGCCAGGATATGTTCGAGGTGCTCCGAAAAACTACATTATTGATCTGCGCGGATCATCTACTACAAAAGTATAAACCGAAACCGACATACCATGAAAGGATTGATGTCACAAAATAATATACATCAAACACCCTCAGACAAAGTTTATGGTGAAGGAGACGTAAGGGTGAGACTCTGTCTCGCCTCCCAGGCCAGCAGCCATGGCCACGTCGTCTTCGGATCTCCAGTAGCTGCTGCAATTCGAAGGTTTGGTTAGCGAAAGACATGAGCAGGCGGCGAGTAACAGCGCCAATGGGCTGCAGCCCAGGCATGGAATTTACCTGTTGTCATTGCCCCTCCAAGATGTTCCTTACTTTCTTCTTAAGTGAATTGCAAAAAACCACCACATTGAAGCATAGGTTTGCAGAAAATACTGTTTTACGAATTTAGGCCAGAAACCACTGATTTTTGGACTAATCTTTTGCAGAAAACACTGACCAGTCTCCTAAGTTGTCGAGCTTTGTTGACCCTCTCGTGTCAGATGAGGAGGATGAGGATGCTGATGCCAATCATGAAGGCAAGCTTCTCTCTCATTTGGTTAAAGACACGACTGAAGTAGACCTTGACGATACTGTACGCGACATTACGCTTTGTGAGCTCGCGTCGGTGCGTAAGAAAAAGTCTAACACAGGAAAGAAAAGAGGGCGCTCTTCTAAGAAGGCAAAGGTCTCTAAACAAAAAATTGGTTCAGCATGAGAGACATGTTTTCGAAAAGCAAAGGTCTAGGTGACTTGGCTAAACACAAACACATTGCCGATTGTGTAAACGATTATGCGTTGGACTTCGTGGCTATCACCGAGGCGGGCAAACGTGACTTTCCAACACGTGATCTGGACCACTTTTCATGTGGTTTGGATTACGAATGGCACGTCTTACCGCCGACCGGGAGGTCCGGTGGAATATTGCTAGGTATTAACTCTACGTACTTGCAACTATTGCCCACGTCGAAGGGGGGGTATCATATCAAATTCCATCTTCGTAACAAGTCTGACAATTTCCTTTGGAGCCTGGTAGCTGTATATGGCGCTGCTCAAGAGGAGTTTAAGTCTGCATTTCTAAAAGAACTTGTTAATACCTGTCGAGACAATCCCCATCCCATGTTAATCGGGGGGATTTTAATATCCTTCGATATCAGCAGGAAAATAACAATGACCGGTTTGAGACAAGGTGGCCTTTCCTCTTTAATGTTGTTATTGATAGTCTGGATCTGAGGGGGATCATGATGTCTGGTCGTCAGTATACCTGGGCCAATAATCGATCGGTGCCGGTTGCATCTCTGAGCTGCTGCGATCTTCCCCATCCCGGCTTGCGGCATGCACCGCAGGTCGGGACAGTAGGCCTCCGAAACCGCACCTTTTGAGTCCTGTACGGGAGAAGGGTGATAAGGTTTTTGGGGAGCGCTCCGCGCGACTACTGGCTGTGTCATCACGGACGATCCGGTCTCCGACGACGACTTCTTCCTCGACGTCGACAACCTCTTCGACGACATGGCCAGCGTGGACAACTCACCCAAGACCGGGGCTTCGGCTGCTGCTTCATATGTCTCCATGATCTCTCCAGTCTATCTTGTTCCTTTCACTGCCCCGTATGTGTTCATGCGTTTTCTGGTAGAAACACTGTCACTGTTCTTCGTTCTAGGGCTTGCTCTAAATTTGTTAGGTCCTACTTCATATATGCAACTAGTTCTATATATGAAGATGCTATCTACCTTCACTTTGACAGATCACATGACTTGCTCTATTACTGTTACATTAGTCATGCTTTATCTATTATTTCTGTTAATAAAATCACTTGGTAAATTGCTCATATTTCCAACAAAAACTACCATTTTTTGACTAATCTTTGACTAAAAACTACCATGTCTGAAAAATGGCTAATTCGACTAGTTTAAACTCGATTATGACAGGGTTGTCCCACAGGACTAAAAAAGTCAGCACCGTCAAGTTTGACCGTCAACTCGTATGAGGCCCACATGTCATTTCTATCTCCTTCCTCTAAGATTCCCATGGAGGAAGAACAGGGATAGTCCGCATCGCCGGCGGCGAATGACGGCAAGAGGGACGGCGGAGATCAACCTCTTCTCCCCCATCGCTCGCCGCTTAGCCTCTCCCACTCCCCCCTGCTCCCTTCCCTCCCCAACAAATCCCTCTCGCGCGCGCCGCAGCCGCCGGCACGCACGCACGCGAGCATCACGGCGGCGGCGGTAGTAGCGGAGCCGCCCGCGTTCGCCATCGGGGCCACGCCGGCCACGGAGATGGGCCCGGAGTTGGCGCCGCCGGAGCCGAGCCGCGGCGCGCTCGGCGTCGGGGAGGACGGCGGCGTGGCCGAGGCGGCGCCGGAGCGGTGGGCGTCGCGGTTTCGGCGGATCTGAGCCTACTGCGGCAGCGCCAAGGGGCGCAAGGCCGGCTACCAGGACGCCGCCGGGAGAGAGAGAGAGGGAGCTAGCCATGGCAGCCGTCGCGCCTGGACTCGATCTGGAGCTCAGCCATGGTCAACATAAGTACTAATTTGTCAGCCATGGTCAGCCTGGGTCACTGTCAAACGGGCCCATGTGGTCAGTCTAAGTACTAATTGGTTTAGATTTAAGCCAGTGACTAATTTTTTAAAAAAAAAGTTCAAAAAACTGAGAATATTTATTGAGATTGACATGTGGGCCCTACATGTCATAGCGGTCAACATAACAGTCAATCTAACGGTGTTGGCTATTGTGCCACATCAACGCTTACGAGTGGGCCCAACCGGTCAGAAGGGGGTTTAGACGAGCCGAATCAGCCACTTTTCAGACATGGTAGTTTTTAGCCAAAGATTAGTCAAAAAATGGTAGTTTTCGGCACAAATTTGTAAAGTGGTAGCTTGTAGACACGGTTGCGCGAAATGTGGTAGTTTTTGGTTAAATACTCGTCTGCTCGTGTCGCCCTTGTCTATTGCTAGTTGTATAGTAAAAGCAATTACAGCTCAAAAACCGCGTGAACACATTTTTTTTAGAGCACTAGTTTGAGATAAGGTGTAGATTAGGGTCTTGGGATGGCGGATCTTTCAACAACGATGATGCCCCGCAAACCAATCTGTGGTTGGATGGTTAGAGGGACAGTGGTATCCCCAGCCCACCAGGGTTCAAGTCCTGGTGCTTGCATTATTTCTGGGTTTATTTCAGAATTTTCGGCGATGCGCTTTCAGTGGGAGGAGACGTTCCCGTCGACGACTGGGTGCCTACGGTGACTTCATAAATCTCAAGATGATATGCCGCCTCAGTCTCTTGAAGGTGCTCATAGGGAAATATAGGATGTGTGTGTGTGCGTTCATAGGGGTGAGTGTATGCGTTGTTTTTTTTGGAGGGGAATACACATGAGTATGTGTATTGTCGATTGATAGGGAGGAGAGGGTAGAAGAATACCCGTCCTCAGAGTTACACGTTACAACCATGCAAAAAAAAAAACTTACACGTTACAGCCCGTGTACGGGCAAGGCCAGAGGCAGAAAAAGAAAAAAAGAAAAAGGCTACGTTCCCCGCACACCCGGCTACCCGCGTGTCCACTCTAGCTAACCAAACGCTCATGTCGCTACGAAAGAGCCTTGCAAGAACCCATTTCTTCCCAGTGTTCACGATGAGCCGTAGAACGTCCTGCATCGACGGAGAGGCGTTATCAAACACAACCGCGTTCCGGTGCTTCCACATCTTCCAAAGGACCAACATTGCGAGGGTGTTGAGGTCCTTGCTGTTCCGTTGGCCCGAGGCGAGCGCCGTGCACCACTGTAGCAGTTGATCATCCGGCCCCGGAGACCGGTCCTCATGATCCAAGGCCGAGAGGACGTCGAACCACACGGAATGGGCGAAAGCACACGCGGTGAGCACATGATCGATGGACTCCTACTCCTGATTGAACAGGGGGCAAGTCTCCTGATGAGGCAGACCCTGACGCGCCAAACGATCTGAGGTCCACACCCGGTCCTTGAGGATCAGCCAGCTGAAGAATTTACAGCGCGAAGGAGCCCTGGAGTGCCAAGTGAAGGTAGCTCCAGGATCATGCTCGCGGCCTATATATGAACCTGATGGCGTATGCCGATCGCACTGAGAACAAGCTGGAAGTCTCCCAAGCCAGGCGGACCCTGTCCGGAGTCCCCGGGCGCAGTTGCACCTCCAAAACCCTCATCCACAATGCAAGAAACTGCCGAGATCCCTTGCCCGGGCACCTCCTGCTGCTTTCGCCACCGATCGCGAGGCCTTTAGTCGGGGTCGGATCCTCGCGTACACCAAAGGTGCGACCTCCGGCACCATCGAGCCATCGATCCTCCCAAAAGAGGCAGCCAGCGGTACCATCTCCTAAGACCTCTTCCAATGCATGGGTGCTTAGAGGAGGTGCTAAGTGCATTAAAAAATTTAGCAACTAGTCTTTCCAATGCAAAGGTGCTTAGCTTTTGGAGCTAAGCTTCCACATCCAATTGTTTAATAATTAAACTCTCTCATGTATTGGTTGGTAGTCATTTTACATAGATCCACGTGCTTAGCACCGTTTCTTCCTGGGGTCACTATAATGCTCTCTCTCCTCTTTAATTGGTTTGCCACATCACTTTTTTGCCTACGTGGCGTCCTTAGCACCTGTACACCTTGGAGCACTGGGAAGGGCCTGTTTGATTCTCGATAGGATTGAGAGGAAACTTGTGATTTCATTGATCATTGACTTGAGGTATTTATACAGGGTTGACATCCGTTCGAAGGTCGGTTACAAGAAAAGGCGCCTGTAGGAGGTGCCGGTTGAGGAGAAGAGGCGCCTGTACGAGGCGTCTGTCGAGGAATAGGCGCCTATTCCTATTGAACAGTCGTCGGTATAGTTTGGGCATATTCTAACGAATCTAATCCTAACAGGGCCTAAGTCCACAAATGCGGCCGCCCGGTATATCTAAAGCGAGGCCACAGTCGAGTCGATCTTGAACTCTGCCCAGTGTCGTGATTTGTCCGTCGTCTGCAGCCGAAGCCAACGCACTCGCATAGCCGTGTTGAGCCAGCGTAGGACTTCGGCTGGCAGATGGTATCCCATGCCCGGCCCTCGCATCCTCTTCCCCTGCCCGTAAGAAGCCCCAATAAATCCTATTGATATTTGCTATTACTCAACCAAACGAAGCCTCCCAGACTTGGCAAGTGATCTAGCACGCCATACCATCCACCATGTCCTGGAATTGAGTAGCCGACGGCTTCCTGAGGGTGAGGGGCAGCCCCAGGTTCTTGACTGGGAAGGATTCCAGTCTGAAACCAAGCCCATCTCTGATTTGGGCCTCAAGGCTGTAATCACATCACAAGGGGATGGCGGGGTTGATCTGCAGACCCGACGCCATGCCAAAATCATGCAGGATGGCCGCACACATCTCGAAGTCACCCTACATCGGCTTGAGGAAAACCATCACGTCATCAGCAAAGAACGACAGACGGTGCTTGAGACCGTGAGAGCAAGGTCAATAAAATATAGCTAGCTGATGGCTATAAGAAACCACCATGTCATCTATAGCCAGCATCTATATGCACTCATACAATAGTGTGCGCTATAAGGTTGGCTATTGCATTAGTACTTTTTTTCATCTTCTCTCTATCTCTTTCTTCACATTTATTGCATTTATCTAGGAAACCGTCCTGGGCCTGGCGCTTTGGGGGGAGGAGTGGATGCTACCGCAGACCTTGAAGGAAACTACTGGGCCTTAGAGCATCTCCAGCCGCGCCCTTTCCTAGCGTCGGCGCCGAAAAATCGGCCCAGTCACGCCCCACGATCCTGTTTTTCGTCAACAATTTGGCGCGAAAGAGTGGCGGGACCGACGCGTCAGCGAGACGAAGGCTGGTCGTCCTCATCGCCTCGGTTTTCCCGCGGGGAATCAATGCCAAGGCTGCCGCCGGTCAGCCTGCCATTGATTTACGGGCGGCGCATTGCGGCGACGCCGTCCCGCCTTCCTCCACGCGTTCGCACGCGGCCGCCCTGGGCCGCTATAAAAGGCGCCCCTGGCCGCGTCGGTGAGGAACACGCAGTCCTCCCACTCCTCGCCGCCGCACTTCCCCCCATCTCCCCCTCCTCGCTGCCGCACTTCCCACCCGACAACCATGAGCGCGAGGTACCCCGGCGACGCGGCGGCGGCCAATGGTTTCGGTCATCGCTCGCTGCATGAGTGGGAGGCACACCTCCTCCACGAGGCCAACTACCCCGCGCCGCCCGACGTACGCGCTCCGTCGCGGTGGAGGCTCAGCGCCGGCGGCGTCCCTGTCCCCCATCTGCCCGTCCACGAGACGCCCGCCTACTTCCACGCCGAGATCGAGCGTGCGCGGGCGTCCCTGGCGGCCGCGGAGCAGGCGCTCCCGGAGTACGCCGTCGGCAACCACGCGGCGTGGGCGGCGTTGGAACGCCGGCAGGAGGAGCGGCTCGCCTCCACCAACAACGCGCCGGCGCCTCGGGGCCGCAACAACAGCGAGGGCCGCCGCCTGTGGTGGGGCGTCCCGGGCCACACGCTCAGCCGCGTGCTCGCGCACCTCGAGGGCGGCAACGACCCGCCGTTCGAGTGCCCGAGCGCTCGGAGCGGCGGCGCGTGGCTGCCGAGGAGGATGATGGGTTGGTCATCCTCCTCTTCCTCCTCCTCCTCCCGATCCTCCTCTCACTCCTCCGGCGCGCCGGCCTTGGTCAGCGTCAAGCCAGAGCCGGCCGAGACGCCGCTCGGTAGACGCACCCGCGGCGCCGGCCTCGTCATCAACGACGGCGGCCGTGGCTCCTCCTCATCAGCCCCTCCTCGCCTCGTCAAGCCGAAGAGGGAGCCAGGGCTTGCCGCCGTGAAGCCGGAGCCTGTTCTCGCCGAGGAGGTCGACGAAGAAGAGGCCGCCTTGAAGTGGGCGCGCGAGGACTATGCGCGCATTGAGCTGGAGCGCCAGCGCCGCGCCCTGAAGGAGATCGCCGAACGCCGCCGTCGTGAAGCAGCTCGCCGGGGTGAGGGGTCGAGAAGCGGCGCCGGACGTGTCAAGGGGGAGAAGCAGGAGGACGACGCCGGCGACGACTACGCCCTGCTCAGTGCCTTCTTCGACCCGTAGTTTAGGGGGTTTTTTTCGCCCCTTTTTCGTGTAAAAATGCCTAAATTTATCAGAAATATGCCGTGTTTGTTCAAATTTGATCGTGTTTACTGAATTCTGGTCGTGTTTGCTGCATTATGGCCGAACTGTGAGGGCGGCGGCTGGAAACGTGCTTGCCCCCACGTCTAAAACAGCACCGGCTCGCCTCCAAGCGACGGTTTTCGGCGCGTCTTGGGGACGCAACGGCTGGAGATGCTCTTAGCTCGCTGGAGCGGACGATCGCGAGGCTACGCTCTAGGCTCACGTTCCTGCGTGAAGTGGACGCCAACACCAAATTGTTCCATGCTCACGCGAGCCACAGACGGCACGCGGAAGAGCTCGATCTCCGTGCTCCAGGTTGTTTTTTCTGCTTATGTTCTCCAGAGAGTGTCCACGCGTTGTACTCTGTTTCTCTGTTGAATGAGTGCGTGGTACTTTTTTTTTTTTTACCACAAACGTCAAAACAAACAATGACTGCGTGGTACTTTTTCAAAAAGGAAAAAAGATAGTGGTATTAAGTAATCAGGAAAAAAGTTGCAATTCTGAGAGGCAGGAGACCTTCGTCGACTGCCGGTCTCACTCACGCCTGAATCCCGATTCCTTTGGTGTGTGTATTATATTCCTACAGGATTGCTTTCAACTTCCATGGAGTATGATTCAAATTCTCCTTTTCTATAAATAAAAATAAAAATGATTCAAATTCTTGCCCCGGTCAAAAAGCAAAGGTCTAACTTTGTTCTTTTCTTTTTGAAAAGGTGGCACACGCGTTCATAACAGAGAGAAATGCATCCAGCAAACACACATGACACACCAGCACAAGACTCCATTAGCCCAGATCAACGCCATGGCTGCAGCCAACAAGTTGCTCCTCCTAACCATCATCATCCTAGCTGTAGCCTCCTCCGTCCACAGCGCGACGACCGAAAGATCCAACAACGGGAGCTGCGTCCCGGCCGAGAGGGCCGCGCTGCTCTCCTTCAAGGCCGGCATCACTGGCGACCCGGACGATCGCCTCGTCTCATGGCATCAAGGCGCGCACGACGATTATCCAAGTGTTCCAATATATGATTATCTATCTTACCCTGAAGACTACTCGCTTCGAGGACAGGTATCTTCTTCGCTGCTTGCTCTCCGGCGTCTTAAGCATCTACTCCCTCCGTTCCAAAATAGATGACCCAACTATGTACTAAAGTAGATCTGAGTGGGAATATTGTCCTAGGAGATGCAAAACCTATGCCAGAATTCCTGGGCTCTCTTCAGGGTTTGACGTATCTCAACCTCTCAAACATGGGTTTTCATGGTAGAGTGCCACCTCAGCTTGGCAACCTCTCCAAACTGGTGCAACTCGATATACATGGCTACATCAACAGTGGTCGTCTCTACTCAGATGATATATCTTGGTTAACGCGTCTCCAATCGCTACAACATCTTGACATGGGCTCCATCCACCTCACTCAAGTCCTTGACTGGGTTCATGCGGTCAGCGCACTTCCCAATTTGGTTGCACTCATTCTCGATGCCTGTTGGCTTAAGGACAATAATGTTCCATCGTCAGTTTTACACCACAACTTTACGCTTCTTGAGGAGCTTGACCTCTCTTATAACCTTTTCAATGGTCCGGCGGCATCCTATTGGTTCTGGGATG
This sequence comes from Secale cereale, assembly GCA_902687465.1. Classification (NCBI taxonomy): domain Eukaryota; kingdom Viridiplantae; phylum Streptophyta; class Magnoliopsida; order Poales; family Poaceae; genus Secale; species Secale cereale. The sequence goes on along the minus strand of LR738709.1, from coordinate 723,967,030 downwards.
TAACCAGCCTCAAGAGCCTTAACCTAGAGCATGGTCAACTATCAGGCCCGTTTCCTCACGAGTTGGGAAACTTGACCTTGTTAGAGACATTTAACATTGGAAATAACAACATCCAGGGGATGATACCAGCAACAACGCAAGCTATGTGTAATCTCAACTTCAACATCATCAGTGCGGACATTACAGAGGTGATAGATAGGATACCAAACTGTTCTTGGAGTACATTGCAAGAGCTGAGTTTGGAGTCTGCCGACATCAGTGGCGCAACATTACAATTTGTGTCAAACCTAACTAGCTTAAACATGCTTGATGTCAGTGACAACCAATTGAGCGGTTCAGTGCCTGCGGAGATTGGTGCGCTCACAAATTTGATTGATTTATACCTTGGATACAACAACTTGAGTGGTGTGATATCACAAGATCATTTTGTTGGTTTGATGAATTTAAAGTCCCTTGACTTATCTGATAATATTTTGGAACTCAATATTGACTCGCATTGGGTGCCTCCGTTCAACTTGCATCGGGCATCATTTTCATCTTGTCATCTGGGACCCCAATTTCCAAAATGGCTTCAACTGCAAGGGAGCATCAATGACCTTGATATTTCAAACACAGGTTTAGTTGGTAGGATCCCAGATTGGTTTTGGACTACCTTTTCTGAAACTAGATATTTGGACATCTCCTTGAACCAGCTTAGCGGTGAGTTGCCACTCAATCTGGAGTTCATGTCAGTGATTACTCTATCAATGCAATCAAATCTACTGACTGGTTTGATACCCAAGTTACCAAAAACAATTGAGGTATTGGACATATCCCAAAACTCTTTAAATGGGTTTGTGCCAAATTTCCAAGCTCCACATTTGGAGGTTGCAATTTTGTTTTCCAATTCTATAACCGGGACTATTCCGACGTCAATTTGTCGATTGCGAAAATTGCGGGTCTTAGATCTTTCGAACAATCTGTTTTCAGTGGAACTTCCTAATTGTGGCCGAAAAGAGCTCAAGCAACGTTACCCATCTAGCAACAACTCTTCAAGAGTCAAGTCAATGAGTCCTTACAGTTTGAAAATCACTACTCTTCTGCTAAGCAACAATAGCTTTTCAAGTGGATTTCCTTTGTTCCTACAACAATGTCCAAGTCTTATTTACCTCGATCTTACTCAAAATAGATTCACTGGAGAGTTACCTGGATGGATTAGTAAAGCCATGCCTGGCTTGGTTATGTTTCGGTTAAGATCAAACAATTTTTATGGTCACATTCCAATTGGAATAATGGAACTCCAAGCTATTCGTATCTTGGATCTATCCAATAATAACTTTTCTGGGACCATACCACAGTATCTAAATTTTTTGAAAGTTTTGACTGGCACTGTAATTGCTAATAATACAGTATTTGATAATCCTTTCAAAGAAGGATACGAAGACAAATACTCATTCGTGGATATGGAACTGCATTATAATGATAGCATCTCGATGGCGATAAAAGGCCAAGTGCTTGAGTATGGGGTTAATATTGTATATTTGATGAGCATTGATTTATCTTGCAACAGTTTGACTGGAGAAATCCCAGAGGAACTAAGCTCCCTTGCTGCTCTCATAAGTTTGAATTTATCATCGAACTTGTTGAGTGGAAATATCCCATATAAGATTGGCAACCTTCGATCACTGGAGTCTCTTGACCTGTCAAAGAACAAACTTGGTGGTGAAATTCCTCAAGGTTTATCAAATTTGACATACCTGAGCTATCTAAACTTGTCATACAACAATCTATCAGGAAGGATACCCTCAGGGCATCAACTAGACACCCTCAACACAGATGACCCAGCTTCTATGTACATTGGTAATCCTGCTCTTTGTGGACATCCAGTTCCAATGCAATGTCCTGGTCCGCCAACCAACGGAGATCCAACAAGGTTGCCTGAAGATGGCTTGTCTCAAATGGATTTTCTTCTTGGATCAATTATTGGTTTTGTGGCGGGCTCTTGGATGGTGTTTTGTGGACTTCTCTTCAAGAAAAGATGGAGGTATGCTTATTTCGGGCTACTCGACAAGCTATATGACAGGTTGTATGTCATCTCTGTTGTTACTTGGCAAAAATGGTTCGGACCACGGGTGTGAATTAAGCAAGAACTACCAAAGATACCGCTACAAGAACTACCAAACTTATTGCTATATTGTATTGTCAAACACGTCGCCATTTAGAACTTATTGATGTATTGTATTGTATCTTTGCACCGTCGGTGGTGTTGTGCGTGCCACACGGTTTTGTCTCATAAAATAGATGTATTCTGCTATGTCATACCCATTAATGGTGTAATATTATTCAGAACTACTTGGATTTCTTATGCCACGAATGCGTAAGGTCCCATTGCTTGCTTAGATGGTTATTTTGGATCATAAGTTGTATGGACTGATTTTGCCGAAGTACGTTAGTATTACCTTTCGGCGAAATGTATTTCCATGCATGAGCAACTTCTTGTTAGATACACCTTTCGGCGAAATGTATTTCCATGCATGAGCAACTTCTTGTTAGATACTCCCTCTGTACAGAAATATAAGAGTGTTTAGATCACTACGGAGGGAGTAGAATTTAGTGAAAACAAAACTTTGTATGAATGTTTTCTAAATGTCACTTTGTATTGGTGATCATCAATGTTGTCGCCTATTGATGAGAGGCAAAACAGTTATCAACTATTTCAGAGGCAAGGAAGTAATGAAGAAAACACTTTCTTCAATACAATCTCTGGTCCCAGCATATTGAACATTTCAATTTGGAAGTACGCAAATTTGTGTAATTGATTTTTTTGGCTGACCAATACACATTACAACCAACAAGGGGGCAAAGAGGTTATCTACATGTCAAACAAATTCACACCAATGAACAACATAACTGTTTATATTACCCAGCTTATTCACCTTGATTTTATTATTATAGATTCTGGTTACTCAAAATTACAATAATGTACCCAGTAATACAACACTGCACAAAAAGTAAACAGTTGTAACAGCATAGCAGAACAAAAAGAGAGAAGTCCCACTTTGTGCCAGGATACGTTCGAGGTTCTCCGAAACACTACATTATTGATCGGCGCGGATCATCTACTACAGAAGTATAAACCGAAACCGACATACCATGAAAGAATTGGTGTCACAAAATAATATACATCAAACACCCTCAGACAAAGTTTATGGTGAAGGAGACGTAAGGGTGGGACTCTGCCTCGCCTCCCAGGCCAGCGGCCATGCCCACGTCGTCTTCGGATCTCCAGTAGCTGCTGTAATTCAAAGGTTTGGTTAGCCAATGACATGAGCAGGCGGCGAGTAACAACGCCAATGGGCTGCAGCCTAAGCATGGAATTTACCTGTTGGCATTGCCGCATAGCCCTTCCAAGATGTTCCTGACTTTCTTCTCGCTCTTTGTAGATGGTGCTAGGACAACAGACTGATGCAGACACAACGGATCAGACAGGACAGTATTAGACTGACAATCATAGAACAGTAAGGTAAATCGACATGAACAGCGCAGTTGTCTGTTGTAAAAACTAGTTACAGATCAGATGTGAAAGTACAAAGGTGGCTGTCAAATAACAGACAGGGAAATTACCAGGAACCGTGCAGGCAGACCATATCTCAGAATACTCTCTGCGAAGACACGAACAGCAGAGAAATGCATCCAGGAGCTAAATACCTAGAAACATCATACAGGAACCGTGAGAACTGATTCTATTGATAAAGAAGCAAATAAGCCTAACAAACCATGATTGCTTAGCAACCAACAAAATAAAACCCAATATTCTAAGCATTTTTCTGAAATAACCATCAACCATCATGTGATATACAGCATTATATCTACTATAGCTATAGACTCGTCAGTTAACTTCTGCCATGATGACCATTAGGAGTAGCACTGCCATACAGAGACAAATAACAGCACAGTGGCTTTTCATCAATAGAGAAGGGCATTGCTATTACGACGATTTTATGAGAATGGGCACATGTGGAAGTTCTGCAGAGCTTAATCGAATGAGTAGCAGACATTATTTATAGCTTTGAACTAACAATCACGGATCATCGGAAAACAAAGAGGATGCATCCCAATCTGCTTAATGAGTTGACGACCATATGATGCCGCCCTAAACAAGGATGCACTGGTGAGAGAATAACAGCATTAACAACAATAAGCCCCAGATTCCAGTATGACATGAAGTCACAACTCAACTATTGTTCTTACAGTTTTAACAAGAGAAAACTACCAGAGAGTGACAAGTATGTGAGGTTCGCACTATCATAATAGAAATTCAGATTCAGCATGATCTGATCACACCATGGTCTGATCTTCAGACTACCACTGAAGAAGATCAAATAACCAATTAACCATTGAACAAATTCAAAACCTTACTGTTCAGGCTTGCGATTGAACTAGAAAAAATAATCAGAAGTTTGTGTAGGATAACATAGTAAATAGATGAGGAAACTACAACAGAATCCAACCGCAAGCTGGAGAACATCTGTGCAATCAAATGAAATATTTGAACTACTTATTTGTAAAGTATCTTTTGCATACGTACAGGAACTAAGGGCATGTGGTTTGTTCAACGTACGTTTCATAGACAATATGAGGACGTAATATACTGCAAAAGACATACCTCGCTGTAGCTTGCATAGCACCATTGCAATAGAGAGGTCCTCATAACTTCCTGGTCTTGCAGCAGTTTTTCTAGCTCTTGCTTCCGACTCTCCTGTGCTTCAGGACTATACTCAAAGTCACGGATCTGAAATCAAGTGCGAAATAGAAGTTAGTGGACGACAAAATAGTTACTAGAATGGTAGGTACCAACTGACAAGATAAATTTTTGCCTAGCTATTAGGAGCTATACCAAAGGCTACATGGAGTACTGCCACTGTGCCAAATTAAGGTTAAATGCAAGCAATGGTTTAAAAGAAAGGATCAGGGCAACAAAGTTACCTGGAAACCCTTCTCACGAGCATGGACCTTAAAGTTGTCAACAACCTTGGCAAATAATGTTACAGTGTAGAGAGCATACTCATTGTCCTCGTAAAGCTTTTTTGACGATCTCGGAACCTATATAAACAATAATTAGCTCAAAGGAAAGAATCAACTGAGTACACTCACAAATTAGGACAACTGAAAGCTCCTCATGAGGGCAAAGTAAATAGTATCCGGGTAAACAAGTTGCGAGTCAAATGTATCTGGAATTTGAAAGATTTCTATGATGGCAAGCTCTCATGATAGCATTAACAGCAGATTTGGTGAACCAAATAAACACTCTTGGTTTTAACTGAACAGACACAAATAAAACAGACAATTGCTGAAATGATGCATGGCAAGAAAATAGTTCAAACGATGGTTTATCAGAGACATTATCAGTATTCAAGGGATTCTGAACTTACCACAAACGTATCAAGTGACTCGTAGCTTGATAACCAGTCTTTTTGGGAATACTTTGGCACAATAGAAAGGAGTGTAACTAGATGTTCCGAAGTGACCATATCCTCTGGCTTTATGAGGTTGGAAAGGTCACGAACTGCTAAACTGCCATAGAAGAAGAAGTAATCACTCAGAGTAGGACTCAAGGCAAGCAACAACGTAGCATAACACTAGTACCAAGCATGTCCCTCCCTCTAGAGCTAGTCACAAAGAGCATGGTGAGCCGATTTACCTTCCAGTTTGCTTCCTGTTGATTGCGCCAAGCTGGCTCTTAACATTACCGTATTCAGCAACTCTAACCTGGAAAAGTGCATATTCAGTCCTTCTGTAAATGTAACATCCAACCAAAACACTTATTTTCATCTATGAGTACAAAATAAAATGAAGGTCTGTATAAAACCAAGACAGCACTTGTGATGAGGGGTGGAGACTAATGACAGGAAAGATCGATGTAGTATTTCAGTTACTTCAATTTATTAATTTTACTACTGACAAAATGTGGCACCAATTTCCTGATCGTTTGCATCATGAACGTTATGTGGCAATTCAGTGCCAGAAAAGGGGACATAAGACTAAATAAATAATCATGAAACTAGCTGCACAAATAGGTAGCTAGCCGGAACCAAACAGACCAAGACAAAGCAGGAAGTAAGCTAGTACATCCAAAATATACCAATTCAGCGCTGAGGACCGAATGCAAGTGTTAAGCAACAGTGTCCAAAATACATTACCAAGCTAGCCTAGCTAATGTAGTGTTAAGTTGCTGCCAATGTTCTAAAATCTCAATGGCATCCACAGTATTTTGGTCAATACGAAAAGGAACTAGACTAATGAAGAGAGAGAGAGAGAGAAGAAGAGTCAGTTACCTTCATGTCGTCCTCGATCTTGGCGACCTGGGACTGGATGCTGGCGACGGTCTCCTTGAGCGGGGCGTTGACGGGGTACTTGCCCTCGTCCCACACGAACCTGCGTCCGGTAGAGTCGAAGAATGTAAGCAGTTGGCAGATGAGGAATGTAAGCAGCGGCACTGGCCACAGGCAGAGACGGACCTGGTGAGGTAGCTGTCGACTGGGACACCGTCGACGGTGAGGGTGCCGGGCTCGACCCCTCCGGCGCGCTCCAGGTCCTCGATCTGCCGGCGGATCTTGTGGGAGACGCCCTCGATGAAGATGTTGGACTGCAGGCAGAGGCCAGATCAGGCTGGGGGGTAAGAGAAGAGGGGCGGTGGGGCAAGATCGGGATGGAAAGCGGGTACCTTGACGAGGTCGTCGCTGAGGGCGAGCAGGGAGTCGAGCGTGCCGGGGCGGAGATCCGGGACGGTGAACTGCGCGCGGAGGAGGAGCCAGTCAGCGAAAGGCGATTGAAGGGCGGCGGAGGAGGAGGAGGAGGGAGGGGCTTACGCGGTAGAGCGGGGTGTCGAAGGAGTGGCGGGAGATGGCCTCCTGGAGGCGCGCCCAGAGGGCGGTCTTGCCGGCGGCGACGTTGTCGTCGGCGACGGGGAGCGCGGCGATCCAGTACCGCGTCGCCATGGTCGGTCGTCGCCGGCGAGGGGGAGCGGGAGGGGGGTCGTCGGCGCAGGGGAAGGTCGGCTGGATTTCGATCTCCTCTGCTCTGCTCTTGTGTGGTGGTGGATCGGGGACGGAAGAGGCAACGGCGACGTGGCCACGTGTGCCCGTCACCTCGACGTGGACGGGGCCCACCTGTCTGTCACCACCAGCTCCCCTCTCCTGACTCTTGTCCAAAATTCACAAATTCATCCCAAAAAGAGTGAAGGGTGAATGAACGAACGAAAACAACAAAGTTTATTTTGAAATATTCAACATTGATAATAGCAGAAAGCAACGGAAAACAACGAGATGGTGAAGGTCCTAGGACTAGACGATCTGAAGATTAAAGAAAAAAAAAAGAAAAATAGCAGCCCTAAAAGCTGCAACACAACACTCCATACAATACATACTAGGCAGCGCAGCTTCGACTCCGACGATGAAACGCGAAGGAAAAAACTAGGCAAGGTTGGCGTCACAAAGGATCACTGAACGAACCACATGTCACGCGTCATCGTATACCACATGGCAAGGCTTCGGCTTCACCGCAACAGACAGTCGAGACACTCCCGCGGACACGCTGGAGAAGAAGAGCCGACTACCACGACCAAGGCCACGCCTCTGAGAATGCTCACCGCCATCATCGTTGACACATAAGCCCCCGTCGTCCGGCCATAGGAAGCACCAAAGGGATCCAAGTCTTCAAGGCAGCGCCCTAAAGCGGGGAACAACATTGAAGACGACGCCACCGCCTGACCCTGCAGCGGGATCTAGGTTTTCACTTGAAGGACTTGGTCCTGGAGATCTTGCTGTGAGATTCCCGACGGCGCCTCCAAGAAGGAAAGCGACGCCCACAGACGTCATCGCCGCCAGCCGACCAGGCTTTCACCTAGAGCAGCCACCCCCACGCAGCAGACTGAGGTTAACCAGCTAGCCTCCTTGACGACGGGCCTGCAGAGACCAGATCAGGTCCTGCACCCTGCATCCAACCGCAGCCGGAGCCTCCCCACTCCAACAAGCGGCAACCATGCACCATCAGCAGTCGGCAGTGCCACTCCCGGGCCGCCAGCCACGGAGGACCTGGCAGATCCAGCCCCCCGCACTTGGCTGCCCCCTCGCGCCCATGCCCATCGCAGCCCTCGGGCCTGGCCGTTGGCTCCTCCTCACAGCCGCCTCCACCTCGCCCCAGATTCGTGTCGCCCGAGTCACCGCGTAGCATCCATATGCCAGATCCGAACTCCCAGCGTGCCAATAAAGATAAGAATCTGCTTACAAGTTTGAATTCCTATAGAACATAATGTTTTCCCAGTGGACACTTACAAAGGGACGTGTTCGTAGTTAAGAATCCGCATGCGTAATTTTTATATGTATTTTTGTCTAACAAGTGCACGCCCACTTGTCACTCGGAGCTTTCGTTCTCAAGTATATCTCTCTTAAGTGAATCGTAATACGTCTTTTTTTGCGAGAGAAATTTCTAATCTATTCATCAATCATGGCAGTACAGAGAACCAAGAGGTAACAAAAATTACAACCAGGTTTATGAACCACCTAGCGAAGACTACAAGCACTGGAGCGAGCCGAAGGCGCGCCGCCATCATCGCCCCTCCATCATCGGAGTCGGGCAAACCTTGTTGTAGTAGACAACCGGGAAATCATCGTGCTAAGGCCCCAAAGGACCAGCACACCAGAGCGGCAACCATCATCGATGAAGAGAGTTGTAGATCGGAAAGATCAAACCTAGAACCACACGAACGAAGACGAACAAAAACTATATCCAAATAGATCCACCGAAGACCAGCACCGACCGAATCCCATAAGATCCGACGGAGACACACCTTCACACATCCTCCGGCGACGCTATTCGCGCCATCGGGACGGGAATAGGACATGCGAGACATTATTGCTACCGAGGGCTATCGCCGCCGCCACACAGGCCCAACCAAAACGTTCAACCTAGCAAAAACGAGAACGTGGTCCCTCCCGCCGGCAGGGGCCGAGATCCTCTGCACCTCCACAGGCCAAATGCCATCGAAGGCGGGGCAGATCCGCGGCGGCGCCGACGGGAAAAGGAAGGAGAGTTTTCTTGGATAGGAGGAAAGACTTTGTGTTCGTAATACGTCTTCACCACAGTTTTCTTATTCAGGTCTTCATGAGTAGATTGGGAAGGTCTTGACGGTTGCTTTTGTAGTAACTTATCCTTCATCGTGTGGATGATATTATTGATAAAGCGTGCGAGGTTGACCGTGCGGGAGAGGCGGTGTCTAGGGTTACAAGGTCGGTATCTAGGCGTGGAGGCGGCAACAGACGTCTCGGAGTACATGTCAAGTCTTCGACAGGCGTACTCTTGATCTTTCCTCTTGCGTATACATTCCGGAGTCCATCTTGATAAGAATGAGGGCCCACTGGCCCAGCCCGAGGAATATGGGCCGACTAGGTTAGTACCCACTAGTCTAGGACACCGTCAGTAGCCCCTGAACTGGTCTTCGATGCTGAGGACGACGCCCTTGAACTTCGGTTTCGGAGTCTTCGGCTCTGCAGGCAAGTTCCTTACATGATCCCTTCAGAATAGCCTCAGTCAGTCCTCGGGAAGATTGATAGTCCCGCCAGGGGGCCCAGCTCCACCGGACGTGGCCTCTGTATTCTGATCTTGGGTACTGTGTCTTACGGGGAAGCGAGCCAATTTATGGCGAAACGTCGAAGTGCCGGCCTCTCCCCCTTTTTATCTACGAGTTGGACGTGCGGATTTACCACAAACCCCAACTCCTCTTTCCAAGCAAATCGCGCAAACGCTCCCCTTCCTCCTAAGTCCAACCTCGAGGGATCCCCATGGAGAGCGACGCAGGTTCTTCGAGGCGCCCTCACGGCCTTCCCGCCTCTCATTTCGAAGAGATTTCGCAGTATTTTCTTACGATGACCTGGTCGAGAGAGTACGCAGTCGGGTGATGTGACCGAACACGAGGGCGCGTTGACAGACGCGACCTCTCAGGAGCCGTCGCTTCAATGCAGACGCAGCTTGCCGAGGAACAGCTCCGACCGCTGCGCCGCATTGAAGTGGCTGCCTCTCCGTTCGCATGGCCTGGCCGTGGCTTTATAAGCCATGCTCCGGCGCCGTCCACATCGCACTCACCGCATCGATCCGCCCCGTGCGATCACTACAAAGGCGCCCGTTTGCATTCGCCACTACCTCGGAGGCGGCAGCAGCTCGTCATCATGAAGCCCCCTAACGGCGCAGGAGTACGCCGATAGGTAGCGCGCCGGCAGGACAGTCAGATAGATTTGGGGGCGCCGTTTGTAAACAAGTCCGGAGCATCTCCGGGGAGCGAGGTGGTACTAACAAGTTCGGTGCAGCCGTGTGCAGCGGCGTAGGAGTTGTTTTGGGCTGAAACATACAGGCCCGTGAAACACGTTTCTTTGTTTTCCGCGGACGGGCGCACACCCTCCCTCTCTGCTGGGCCGGCCTGTTTAGCTTTTTTTTTTTTGTTAAAACTGCAAAAAATAACGTACGCACAATAGGAAAATTCGAACCCACGATCTCATTCTCGCACTTAAACTGTAATAACCACCTCAGACATCACGTCTATCTCCTTCTTTTTTCTGCTTTCTTTTCTGTCCGCCAAACGTAACTTCTATTCACGATTTTTCTTTCCTTTTTTTTGCATCTGCGTGAACATTTTTCTATTCAAAAAATTTTATGCAAGTTCGTGAACATTTTTTGCAAAACCCGTGGACATTTTTCAAATACGTGAACTTTTTTTAAATCCACAAATTATTTTCAATTTTTTATGTTTTTCCCAAAATTGATGAACTTTTCCCAAAATCAATGGTTTTTTTTTTCAAAATTAGTGAACTTTTTTTTCAAAATCAATAAAAAATCAAATACGTGATTTTTTTTAAATGATGAATTTTTTCAAACTCATTAACTTTTCAAAATTGATGAACTTTTTTCAAAATCAAGGAAATTTATTTCAAATTTTTGAACTTATTTCAAAATTTGATGAACTTTCTTCCAAAATCAACATACTTTTTGACTCCTCCCCCGCCAATATAAGTATTCGAACTCTTCATGGAACCAACAATAACCTGGCTTCAGAATCTCGAGACCAAGCAACATAGCTTGTCCACCATCAGGAACGAGAGCTATTTAACCTTCTTCTAGAGATATATTATATAACCAGAATTAATTATTTGAAAAGAAATTCACAAACAAAAAAAACCATGAATTTTTAAAAAAGTTCAAAAGTAGAAAGGGTTCGTGAAAAATGGGAAAAGTTCATCCATTTGAAAAAAGTTCATCGATTTTGAAAAAGTTCATCAAATTTTGAAAAAAGTTCACAAATTTGATCAACTGAAAATGGCCCTCACGAGGATCATGAGACATACTTGTTGCACGGCATAGTCAATGCCGGGACGGGTGAGTGTGAGGTATTGTAGTGCACCAGCAAGGCTACGATACAACGAGAGAAGGAGGGAAGGCGCGCTACAATTAAGGGCATCTCCAACGCCGACCCGCAAATCTCAAACGAATTTTAACGAGAATGACAAACCGGTGTATTTTGGAATATTCAGAATACAGTGACCTGTTTGGCAAGCGATTATATGCAGCAATGTAAATTAGCTAGCTAGCTATATTGAGCAGTTGGAATGCGCCCGGTGCTAGCTACGTAGCCACATGACTGAACGGCCATGCATAACAGCCAGCCACATGCACTGAACTGCCATGCACGCTTTCTCCAGCGGCTGAATCCCACCCCTTCTAAATGTTGGGGAACGTAGCATGGGAAACAAAAAATTTCCTACGCTCACCAAGATCAATCTAGGAGATGCACATCTACGAGAGGAGAGTTGGATCCACATACCCTTGTAGATCGCTAAGCGGAAGCGTTGCTAGAACGCGGTTGATGGAGTCGTACTCGCGGCGATTCAAATCGCGGAAGATCCGATCTAGCGCCGAACGGACGGCGCCTCCGCGTTCAACACACGTGCAGCCCGGTGACGTCTCCCACGCCTTGATCCAGCAAGGAGAGAGGGAGAGGTTGGGGAAGACTCCATCCAACAGCAGCACAACGGCGTGGTGGTGATGGAGGAGCGCGGGACTCCAGCAGGGCTTCGCCAAGCGCTGCGGGAGACGAGGAGGGAGAGAGGTAGGGCTGCGCCAATCGACCGAGGTCAAAACTTGTTCTGGGCAGCCCTAAACTTCACATATATATAGGGGGGAGGTAGGGGCTGCGCCCCCATCTAGGGTTTCCTCCCTAGGGGTGGCGGCAGCCCCCCAGAACCCATCTAGGGTGCGGCCAAGGGGGGGAGAGAGAGGGGGCGCCCTAGGGTGGGCCTTAAGGCCCATCTGGACCTAGGGTTTGCCCCCCTCCCCTCTCCATGCGCCTAGGGACTTGGTGGGGAGCGCACCAGCCCCCTTGGGGCTGGTCCCCTCCCACACTTAGCCCACGCAGCCTTCTGGATCTGGTGGCCCCACCTGGTGGACCCCCGGGACCCTCCCGGTGGTCCCGGTACATTACCGATATCGCCCGAAACTTTTCCGGTGACCAAAACAGGACTTCCCATATATGAATCTTTACCTCCGGACCATTCCGGAACTCCTCGTGACGTCCGGGATCTCATCCGGGACTCCGAACAACATTCGGTAACCGCGTACATACTTTCTCTATAACCCTAGCGTCATCGAACCTTAAGTGTGTAGACCCTACGGGCTCGGGAACCATGTAGTCATGACCGAGACAACTCTCCGGCCAATAACCAACAGCGGGATCTGGATACCCATGTTGGCTCCCACATGTTCCACGATGATCTCATCGGATGAACCACGATGTCAAGGATTCAATCAATCCCGTATACGTTTCCCTTTGTCTATCGGTATAGCACTTGCCCGAGATTCGATCGTCGGTATACCGATACCTTGCTCAATCTCGTTACCGGCAAGTCTCTTTACTCGTTCCATAACACATCATCCCGTGATCAACTCCTTGATCACATATTGTGCACATTATGATGATGTCCTACTGAGTGGGCCCAGAGATACCTCTCCGTCATACGGAGTGACAAATCCCAGTCTCGATTCGTGCCAACCCAACAGACACTTTCGGAGATACCTGTAGTGCACCTTTATAGCCACCCAGTTACGTTGTGACGTTTGGTACACCCAAAGCATTCCTACGGTATCCGGGAGTTGCACAATCTCATGGTCTAAGGAAAAGATACTTGACATATAGAAAAGCTTTAGCATACGAACTACACGATCTGTGCTAGGCTTAGGATTGGGTCTTGTCCATCACATCATTCTCCTAATGATGTGATCCCGTTATCAACGACATCCAATGTCCATGGTTAGGAAACCGTAACCATCTATTGATCAACGAGCTAGTCATCTAGAGGCTTACTAGGGACATGGTGTTAGTCTATGTATCCACACATGTATCTGAGTTTCCTTTCAATACAATTCTAGCATGAATAATAAACGATTATCGTGAACAAGGAAATATAATAATAACCAATTTATTATTGCCTCTAGGGCATATTTCCAACAGACTCCCACTTGCACTAGAGTCAATAATCTAGTTCACATCGCCATGTGATTAACACTCACAGGTCACATCGCCATGTGACCAACATCCAAAGAGTTTACTAGAGTCAGTAATCTAGTTCACATCAATATGTGATTAACACTCAATGAGTTCCGTGTTTGATCATGTTATGCTTGTGAGAGAGGTTTGTAGTCAACGGATCTGCAACATTCAGATCCCTATGTACTTCGCAAAACTTTATGTCATATCGTAGATGCTGCTACCACGTTCCACTTGGAGCTATTCCAAATTGTTGCTCCATTATACGTATCCGGTATCTCCACTTAGAGTTATCCGGATAGGTGTTAAGCTTGCATCGACGTAACTCTTTACGTCGAACTCTTTATCACCTCCATAACCGAGAAACATATCCTTACTCCTCTAAGGATAATTTTGACCACTATCTAGTAATCCACTCCTGGATCACCTTTGTACCCTCTTGCCAGACATGTGGCAAGGCACACATCAGGTGCGGTACTTAGCATGGCATACCGTACAGAGCCTATGACAAAAGCATAGGGGACGACCTTCGTCCTTCCTCTTCCTTCTGCCGTGGTCAAGTTTTGAGTCTTACTAAACTTCACACCTTACAACTCAGGTAAGAACTCCTTCTTTGACTGATCTATTTTGAACTCCTTCAAAATCATGTCAAAGGTGTGTGTTCTTTTGAAAGTATCATCAGGCGTCTTGATCTATCTGTATAGGTCTTGATGCCCAATATGTAAGCAGCTTTATCCAGGTCTTCCTTTGAAAAACTCATTTCAAACAACCCTTCAGAAATTCTACATCATTTCGGATCAACAATATGTCATTCACATATACTTATCAGAAATGTTGTAGTGCTCCCACTCACTTTATTGCAAATACAAGTTTCCAACAAACTTTGTATACCCAAAAACTTTGATCACTCCATCAAAGTGTATATTCCGACTCCGAGATGCTTGCTCTAGTCCATGGAAGGATCGCTGGAGCTAGCATATCTTTTAGCATCCTTAGGATCGACAAAACCTTTCTGATTGTATCACATACAATCTTTCCTTACGAAAACTGGTAAGGAAACTTGTTTTGTCATCCATCTGCCAGATTTCATAAATGCAGCTAATGCTAACATGATTCCGACGGACTTAAGCATCGCTACGGGTGAGAAAATCTCATCGTAGTCAACTCCTTGAACTTGTGGAAAACTCTTCGCCACAAGTCGAGCTTCATAGACGGTGACATTACCGTCAACGTCCGTCTTAGTCTTAAAGATCCATTTGTCTCAATGGCTTGCCGATCATAGGGCAAGTCCACCAAAGTCCATACTTTGTTTTGATACATGGATCCTATCTCGGATTTATCGGCTTCTAACCATTTGTCGGAATATGGGCCCACCATCGCTTCTCCATAGTTCGTAGGTTCATCGTTGTCCAACAACATGACCTCTAAGACAGGATCACCGTACCACTCAGGAGTAGTACACATCCTTGTCGACCCACGAGGTTCGATAGCAACTTGATCTGGAGCTTCATGATCACTATCATTAGTATCCTCTTCAACTGTCGTAGGTTCCACAGAAACATCTTTCTGTGTTGCACTACTCTCCGGTTGAAGTGAGGGTTCGACAACCTCATCAAGTTCTATCTTCCTCCCACTCAATTCTTTCGAGAGAAACTCCTTCTCGAGAA
Source organism: Secale cereale (assembly GCA_902687465.1). NCBI lineage: Eukaryota > Viridiplantae > Streptophyta > Magnoliopsida > Poales > Poaceae > Secale > Secale cereale. The sequence goes on along the minus strand of LR738709.1, from coordinate 723,951,796 downwards.
AGGACCCATTCTTAGCGATAAACATTTTTGTCCTTGGATCTGAGATAGAAGGTATACCCAACCGTTACCAGTGGGTATTCCATGAAGATGTATTTGTCCGCTTTGGGTTCGAGCTTTTCCTGGCTGAAGCCATAAGCATCGCAGCCCCAAACATTTAAGAAAACGATAACTTTGGTTTCTTGCCAAACCACACGACGTCGTCTCAATGGACTTAGACGGTGCCCTATATAAAGTGAATGCAGCTGTCTCTAATGCATAACCTCAAAATAATAGCGGTAGATCGGTAAGACACACCATAGATCGCACCATATCTCATAAGGTTCGATTACGATGTCTGGACACACCATTACGCTGTGGTGTTCCAGGGGACTTCAACTGCGAAACAATTCCACAATGTCTTAAGTGATTGCCAAACTCATAATTCAGATAATATCCCCTTGATCAGATCGTAGGAACATGATCTTCTTGTTATGATGATTCTTAATCTTCACTCTGAAATTTTTGAACCTTTCAAACGTTTCAGACTTTTGCTTCATTAAGTAAATATACCATATCTACTCAAATCGTCAGTGAAGATGAGAAAATAACGATATCCACCACACGCCTTAATTCTCATCGGATCACATACATCAGCATGTATGATTTCCAATAAGTCACTTACCCGTTTCATTGTACCTGAAAACGAGATCTCAGTCATCCTGCCCATGAGGCATGGCTCGCATGTGTCAAGCGATTCAAAATCAGGTGACTCCAAACGTCCATCAGCATGGAGTTTATTCATGCATTTTATGCCAAAATGACCTAAGCGGCAGTGCCACAAGAAAGTGGTACTATCATTATTAACTCTACATCTTTTGGCATTATCATTATGTGTATTACCATGATCGAGATTCAACGAACCATTGGGTGCATGACCATAAAGGTATTATTCATGTAAACAGAATAACCATTATTCTCTAACTTAAATGAATAACCGTATTGCGATGAACATGATCTAATCATTTTCATGCTCAACGTAGACACCTGATAACATTTATCTAGGTTCAACACTAATCTCGAAAATAGAGGAAGTGTGCGATGGTGATCTCATCAACCTTGGAAACACTTCCAACACACATCGTCACCTCGCCCTTAGCTAGTCTCCGTTCAGTCCGTAGCTTTTGCTTCAAGTCACTAATAATAGCAACTGAACCGGTATCCAATACCCTGGTGCTACAAGGAGTACTACTAAGGTACACATCAATAACACGTATATCAAATATACTTTGTTGAAGTTGCCAGCTATCATATCTACCATGTATTTGGGGTGGTTCCGCTACCATGTGACCGTTCCCCTTACAATAGAAGCACTTAGTCTCGAGGTTTGGGTTCAACCATGGGTTCCTTCATCAGAGCGACAACATGTTTGCCATTCATGAAGTTTCCCTTCTAGCCCTTACCCCTTTTGAAACCAGTGGTCTTGCTAAACCATCAACACTTGATGCTCCTTCTTGATTTCTACTTTTGCGGTACTAAGAACCGCTAATAGCTCCGGGATCATCTCCATCCTTTGCATGTCATAGTTCATCACGAAGTTCTAGTAGCTTGGTGATAGTGTCCAGAGAATTCTGTCAACCACTATCTCACCTGGAAGATTAACTCCCACTTGGTTCAAGTGATTTTAGCACCCAGACATTCTGAGCACATGCTCACTAGTTGAGCTATTCTCCTCCATCTTTTTGGCAAAGGAACTTGTCAGAGGTCTCATACCTCTCAACACGGGCATAAGCCTGAAATCCCAATTTCAGCTCTTAGAACATCTCATATGTTCTATGGCGTTCAAAACGTCATTGGAATCCCGATTCTAAGCCGTAAAGTATGGTGCACTAAACTATCAAGTAGTCATCAGGACGTGTCTCTCAGGTGTTCAGAACATCCACAGACAACGTTGTAGGGGTTTGCACATTGAGCGGTGCATCAAAGACGTAAGCTTTTCTGTGCAGCAGTGAGGACACTCCTCGGACTACGGACCCAGTCCGCATCCTTGCTTACAATATCTTTCAACTTAGTCTTTCTCTAGGATCGTATGAAACAGGGAGCTACAACGCAAGCTTTTGATCTACAACATAAATTGCAAAGGCAACTTAGACTATTGTTCATGATAAGTGAGTTTAACTAATCAAATTACTTATAACTCCCACTCAAATTGACATCCCTCTGGTCATCCGAGCGTGACATGATCCAAATCTACCAACCCAAGTCCGATCATCACGTGAGATGAGGTGGTGTCAATGGTGAACATCTTCATGTTGATCATATCTACTATATGACTCATGCTCGACCTTTCGGTCTTCCGTGTTCCGAGGCCATGTCTGTACATGCTAGACTCGTCAAGTCTAACCCGAGTGTTCTGCATGTGCAAAACTGGCTTGCACCCGTTGTATGCGAACGTAGAGTCTATCACACCCGATCATCACGTGGTGCTTCGAAACGATGAACCTTCGCAACGGCGCACACTCGGGGGGAACACAATTTTATCTTGAAATTTTAGTGAGGGATCATCTTATAATACTACCGTCGTCCTAAGCAAAATAAGATGCATAAAAGGATTAACATCACATGCAAATCATAAGTGACATGATATGGCCATCAACTCGTGCTTTTGATCTCCATCTACAAAGCACCGGCATGATCTCCATCGTCACCGGCGTAACACCATGATCCCCATCATCATGATCTCCATCATCGTGTCGCCATCGAGGTTGTCGCGCGCCCACCATGCTCTTACTACTATTGCTACCGTTTAGCGATAAAGTAAAGCATTACATAGCGCTTAATGATTGACACGCAGGTCATACAAAAATTAAAGACAACCCTATGGCTCCTGCCGGTTGCCGTATACATCGACATGCAAGTCGATATTAACTATTACAACATGATCATCTCATACATCAAATATATCTCATCATGTCATTGGCCATATCATATCACAAACATACCCTGCAAAAACAAGTTAGACGTCCTCTAATTTGTTGTTGCATGTTTTACGTGGCTGCTATGGGTATCTAGCAAGAACGCTTCTTACCTACGCAAAGCCACAACGGTGATATTTAAGTTGCTATTTAACCTTCTACAAGGACCGCCTTCGTCGAATCCGATTCAACTAAGATAGGAGAGACAGACACCCGCCAGCCATCTTATGCAACAAAAGTCGCATGTCTGTCGATGGAACCGGTCTCATGTACGTGGACATGTAAAGTTGGTCCGGGCCGCTTCATCCCATAATACCGCTGAATCAAGAAAGACCAAGGAGGGAAGCAATCTAAACATCAACGCCCACAAACCCCTTTGTGTTCTACTCGTGAAAGCATCTACGCAAGAACCTAGCTCATGATGCCACTGTTGGGGAACGTTGCATGGGAAACAAAAATTTTCCTACGTTCACCAAGATCAATCTAGGAGATGCATCTACGAGAGGAGAGTTGGATCCACATACCCTTGTAGATCGCTAAGCGGAAGCGTTCAAGAACGCGGTTGATGGAGTCGTACTCGCCGCGATTCAGATCGCCGAAGATCCTAGCACCGAACGGACGGTGCCTCCGCGTTCTTCACACGTGCAGCCCGGTGACGTCTCCCACGCCTTGATCCAGCAAGGAGAGAGGGAGAGGTTGGGGAAGACTCCATCCAACAGCAGCACAACGGCGTGGTGGTGATGGAGGAGCGCGGGACTCCAGCAGGGCTTCGCCAAGCGCTGCGGGAGACGAGGAGGGAGAGAGGTAGGGCTGCGCCAATCGACCGAGGTCAAAACTTGTTCTGGGCAGCCCTAAACTTCACATATATATAGGGGGGAGGTAGGGGCTGCGCCCCCATCTAGGGTTTCCTCCCTAGGGGTGGCGGCAGCCCCCCAGAACCCATCTAGGGTGCGGCCAAGGGGGGGAGAGAGAGGGGGCGCCCTAGGGTGGGCCTTAAGGCCCATCTGGACCTAGGGTTTGCCCCCCTCCCCTCTCCATGCGCCTAGGGACTTGGTGGGGGGCGCACCAGCCCCCTTGGGGCTGGTCCCCTCCCACACTTAGCCCACGCAGCCTTCTGGATCTGGTGGCCCCACCTGGTGGACCCCCGGGACCCTCCCGGTGGTCCTGGTACATTACCGATATCGCCCGAAACTTTTCCGGTGACCAAAACAGGACTTCCCATATATGAATCTTTACCTCCGGACCATTCCGGAACTCCTCGTGACGTCCGGGATCTCATCCGGGACTCCGAACAACATTCGGTAACCGCGTACATACTTTCTCTATAACCCTAGCGTCATCGAACCTTAAGTGTGTAGACCCTACGGGCTCGGGAACCATGTAGTCATGACCGAGACAACTCTCCGGCCAATAACCAACAGCGGGATCTGGATACCCATGTTGGCTCCCACATGTTCCACGATGATCTCATCGGATGAACCACGATGTCAAGGATTCAATCAATCCCGTATACGTTTCCCTTTGTCTATCGGTATAGCACTTGCCCGAGATTCGATCGTCGGTATACCGATACCTTGCTCAATCTCGTTACCGGCAAGTCTCTTTACTCGTTCCATAACACATCATCCCGTGATCAACTCCTTGATCACATATTGTGCACATTATGATGATGTCCTACTGAGTGGGCCCAGAGATACCTCTCCGTCATACGGAGTGACAAATCCCAGTCTCGATTCGTGCCAACCCAACAGACACTTTCGGAGATACCTGTAGTGCACCTTTATAGCCACCCAGTTACGTTGTGACGTTTGGTACACCCAAAGCATTCCTACGGTATCCGGGAGTTGCACAATCTCATGGTCTAAGGAAAAGATACTTGACATATAGAAAAGCTTTAGCATACGAACTACACGATCTGTGCTAGGCTTAGGATTGGGTCTTGTCCATCACATCATTCTCCTAATGATGTGATCCCGTTATCAACGACATCCAATGTCCATGGTTAGGAAACCGTAACCATCTATTGATCAACGAGCTAGTCGTCTAGAGGCTTACTAGGGACATGGTGTTAGTCTATGTATCCACACATGTATCTGAGTTTCCTTTCAATACAATTCTAGCATGAATAATAAACGATTATCGTGAACAAGGAAATATAATAATAACCAATTTATTATTGCCTCTAGGGCATATTTCCAACACTAAATCGGGGGTGGGCGGTGTGGACTGTATTTTCGTCCTCAAGCTCTCGTCCCCGAGCCCGCTTCGCATTCTGTTCACACCAGATCGAGAGCTCGATCGACCACACACACAAAGAGAGGGAGGTGCCGATTTGAGACAGAGAGAGAGAGAGACCAGCTGAGAGAGAGAGAGAGACCAGCTGAGAGAAAGAGAGAGAGCGAGAGAGCGCGAGCATGGGGGCGACCTTCGGCTCCCCTGGGGCGATAGTTGGCTACTGCCTCCTCGGCGTGGGCATGAGTCTTGGGATCTACGCGCTGCTAATAAGTTACTTATTCAATACTTTGTGTTCGAATTTATTCAAATTTAATTAAAAATTCCGGTTAAAATTTGCATGGTTAAAATTCCGGTTAAAATTTGCATGGTTAGCCGTGTCAAAAGTCCACCATATGGGGGGCAATGCCCCCCCCACCCCGCTTGATTCCAGGTAGAGCTGCATGCGCGGCGCTAGAAATCCTACAACCGCCACTGCACAACCATATACTCAAGGTCAAGTCGTCGTTCATAGATTGTATATCACCGCCGATGGAAACCACGCCAAAATGAACCGCTTTGGTGGCCAAGAGGTCATCCACTGGATGTCGTCGTTGCAGGGCTCCGCGGCGACGGACGGCCTGCGGCTACCCGTGTCACCGGCTGCGGCTACTGCGTCGGCGGCTGGCCCTGCCTCGCCGGTTGCGGCTACCGTGCCGCCGGCGCCCCCTGCGTCGCCGGCTGCGGCTACCGCGCCGCAGGCTCCCCCTGCCTCGCCGGCAGCTACTTCTAAGCATTGGTGAGTTCCATCTTAATCTTAATCCTTGAATGAAATGATTTAATGCATCTTAAAATATGATCATAAATATGAACATGTGATGATAAGTAGTAGTACTGAGACTTATAAAACGAAAAAAAAAATGAGATGAGCCCTGTAAACCGGACAGGAGGGGGTATAAGACAAAGGGTATGCTATGATGATAACTTCCTTCCATTAGTCGAGGGAGTGTCATATCAGTAGTTAACATGATAGAGTTCATACATGGGGTAAACAATGTGCATGAGCCCATGCCTGAATCAGTAATTTATGACAATACTATGATCTCGAATCCAAACACGACCATCCTGATTAACTCGATTACTGGAGAGAATGGAGGTGGAGTTACCCTATAGTCTGGACTGGGGACATTAGCCCCCCCCCCCAACCATGTTTGTATTTATTCAATGGATAGTGAGTATTAGACTCCATAATTACGAACTAATTACGCCGAGTGACTAGATGGTGTGAAGCGGTGCTTACTGTGTCGGGTTGAAACCACGCAGTCGGCAACTGAGCTTCTGCAACCTCTCGTAGCGGGATCTGCCCTCCTCCGATGCATGGGGCTGGAGGTGGCTCTCTGTGGCGGAGGAGGAGGAGGACAAAGCGGCCAGAGACGCGGAAGCAGCGTTGAAGCTGCGGATGAGGGGGATCCCGGCGCAGACGTTGTGGGCTTGAGCCCATGCATCACCTCCTATTTGGCCACCTTGTGTCCGACCGAAGCTGACCCTCGGTGGCCGACCGAAGCCAACAGCCTTGGGAAACGTGGAGGAGGCCCACCTCCTAGCCTTCGTATGATGTGAAGAGGACAACCTCGGCGTCGAGGCCCATGAGGAGGGGAGGAGGCCGCCGCCGCCCGCCCGCCTGCGACAACCTCGGGGAGGAAGTTGCGGATGAGGAGATCGAGATGGGGAGGAGTTGTCCGAGCCGGCCGCATTCGCCCACGTCACGCGGCATACGACACGGCGCACGAGGCCAGGCCGAGGCCGACGTAGACCGTGATAGCCGCCGGTGATGAGAAGTTTGCACCCATGCCAGCCGTGTGGTGCCGTAGGGATGTCAACCGGGTCCCATTTAATCCCGTTTAAACTCACTATATAATCAAACAGTTTAAAATTTTGTTTTTTTCCTGGAAAAATGAACTATAAAGCTAGGTAAAGCAAATTAAACGGAACTTGCGGACACCATTTATTAACCATTTACATCCCTAGACGGTGTGTAGGGTATTTTTCTTCATGAAACTATCTATCTATTCATCTGCTTTCTTCATGAAACTATCTATCTATTCATCTGCAATTATGGCAGTACAACGAACATCAGAAATAATGTCATCATGTGACTTGGATTTGGTGGCATTAATCATGAATTTGCCTAATATTCCAACATCATCCTGAGTAGAGTATGGTGAGCGTGTGCTTTTGTGGTGGTGTGTAGTAACAATCTCCATTTCCATCACACCACATGCCGAAAAAATGTCTTTTGTGTAAAAAAGCAAGTCAAGAACAATTCATTGTGGAATGGAATTGCGATCGGTACGGTCATGGGTACGTACGTACACCGGCGACAATCGCTTTGCTAACCCTTACTACCCTTTTGGACTATTTATTTACCCAACTAGCGAACGTTCGCTAGCAGTGCTGTGGCTGCGAGCATGTTGTGAAATACACAGTTGTTTGCACACATTCAACCTCATCGCCATTCAATAGTCAAAGAGATTAGATATCTCTTATCTCTCCGTGAAAGTTGTATTACTCATGTAAGTCGATATCAAAATCAGGTTAGTGATAGTCTAGCAAATTTCGCTCGTAACGAGGGAAGAAGCATGACATGGATTGGCTCAGGACCCCCGAGAGCGTTGCCACTGATTGTAACTCTATGATGATTTGAGTAATACAATATTTCCAACCGCCATTCTTTCTTCACCTTCACATGTTGTTGAGGAATGATCAACACAATCAAATGACACTCCATCTCATCCACCGCATGCAGCTTCTTTCTTGTATCAAGCCCTCTTCTTCCTTCCTTCCTTCACCTGTTGTTGAGGAACACCGCGCCGCAAGCTATGATGACGATCACCCCCTGCATCCCCATCGCCATTTCGTCAATTAGATTAGCACAAGTCAAACCAACGCCAAACAGATAAAGAGAGAAGAGGTCAAACACTCGCCTGGTTGACCAGCCACCCATTTAGCGCCGGGAACACGTCGGATCGCCGCCGCTTAGAGCCCAACGCGTCGTCGTTGCTCGTACCCTGCACGCGAGTTCATGACATCAGTCAGTCAGCATGAAGCAGGCACCAACAGTTTAGCACCACCAACTAATTATCTGAGTTTTTCGCACTTGTTCCCTTGCGCTCTGCTCTGCATTCTTCATCGAATTCAGGTGCTCGAGCCCGGCGAGGTCTTTCAGCTGCCTGCTCGCGGTGGTGATGCAGATGTGGGGGTGGCCGGCCCAGGCCATGTCAGATGTCGTGCCCGAATGCATTGGAGCAATGGAGCGACGACGATGATGATTTTGCTTGTCCGCACTCTCCCCAATGCTGCTCGTCTTGGCTGCTCTGTCGCGCCTGCTGGAACTCCGTCTTCTGCTCTCTTGAGCATTCAACAAATCGGCATGTCTAGACGCGCTTGGTTTCTTGTTGACGATGATCGTCCTAGTGTGCCTTCCTGACCGCGACTCGGAACCTATATCACCAGAGGTAACGGTCACTTTGCCAGATGACTTGTCTGAAGGATTGGTGGAAGCCAACAGCATCCCTTCCAACGACCCTACCGACTTGATCCTTGGCACCGAAGGCGGTCCCTGGAAGCCATGATAGAATCAGTGTTTCATTTCCCATAATGTGGGATCCGGAAATTATGCAACAAAGAGACCAATATTTTCACTGTATAATAAAGGTTGGTTCAGGTGCACAAGAACCTGCGGAGAGCTGCTCTCGAAGGCGCTGATCATCTTCTTCACCGCGCTGCTCGGCCTGCTCTCCTGTTCACCCTGCCCTCTCTTAGAGCCAATGTCACTTTTCGGCGGTAGACCCTTTGTGTCAATGGGGCCTTCAGACGTCGAAGTTTGCAACGGCGGGGTCTTAATTGGAGCCACCATGTTCGTATCTATGCTTATTTTGGAAACGACATCTTTCCCTTTCAGATCATCAGTCGACATGCTCTTCCGGAGCGTGAGTCGGTCTTCTTTGCTTGGGATGTCGGAGATCTCTTCTGCCTGCTCTGTAGCTGGTGTGCTGTCTGGTAGAATTCGGAAAGGAAAGAAAAGCCCCACATGTTGGTCATGCCAACTGAATATTTCAAGCCCGTTCGGAATTCCGCTAGCTCCGCAAAATCCCCGGAGCTGCAGAGCCAGGAAACTGCAGCTCCACGATTTTCAACAGTAACTCCCCCCGCTCCGGAAGTGGAGTCGTGGAGCGGAGGTCCTCCGAACAGGGCCTTCGTCATTAAATGATTTCACAAACCAGCATTCTGAATACAGAGACGGAAATTTAAGAAATACTAATTCATGAATTTGTCTGTTCTGAACCTTTTGTTTAGGGGGTCAAACTGACACAAACACACACCCTTATGCTTATTACAGTCTGTTCCATGGAACTCCAAATGTGTGCTTGCAGTGCAACAGAAACTGTAATGAATATTATTACCTTGGAAAGAAAGTTCATCGCCATTCCCAAGCAACTCTTGCTGCTTTCTTTTCATCGCAGAGTTCCTCTGAATAAATGAAATAGTATAAACATGAGTGGTATACTACCTTAACTTAAGATGAACCTTTCAAGCAACATGTTTTCCGAGTTTTCATGGAAACAGCATGAACCAGAAAATTGGCATGTTACCATTTCTTGGATGCGCTTGCGATCTTCATCACTGAGCAAGAACTGCAACTGGAGAATAATTTGCCCTCCACTATCAAGGCTAAATACAACATCCATACTCCCCAGCTCGACAACCGACCGTGTCTTTAATTCTGTTGTGATTTACATGAAACCATAGTGCACATCATCAGCTGATACGTGTGCTGATGATAAATATAAGATAAACTTATCATAACAAACTGACAGAAGAAACCTGTTTTGGATACCAATTCCTTATCTGCATCGTACAGCGACAACACCATGCTATCACGAAGTGATGTAACTGGACTGCACATATATAATATTTTTGGCGTGAGACAGCTTCAATGTTTTCCTTGGGGGGCACAATAAGCGCAGCCTCGATGCACATGTTGTGGAAATGGAGAGGTGAACAGAGAATAAAAATCAGTGAAGGCGGTACGGAAATGGGCTTACAAAGAGAAGCCATCTTGTCCTATATATCCGCTGTACTCTTTTTTCCCCAGGTTAACTGCATCAAAAAAAAAAAACGATGTTTGCATACGAACGATGACATTAGCCAACAGAAAACGAAGAAACAGGAAAAGCACAGTGGAATCAGAAGACAGCAGCCAACCTTGCAAGAAGAGCGGAGCGGCGACCGGTGGCTGAATGTCTGCACAGAAAAAGATAGAGCAGTATGATCTCTTCTTCTTTTTGACGAGACGCAGCAGCGACGCTGCTTTTCATTCATTAAGAGGAGAGGATCATCTTTTGTTCGTATCTTTTTACAGGAAGAAGAATAAATATTTGCAGATGATAAGAGGGCAGGATAAACTTGCCTGAGACTCGGATGCTGCCCGGCATGGTTTGGTGGTGCGTAGAAGCCCTCCAATTCTGATCTTAGAGAGTGGGGAAGGAGGAGGAGCAGCAGCAGCAGCTAAACTAGTGGATGTTGTTCAAGGCAGCCTGGATGTGTGGCTGTCTGTAACAACCACGACTAGCAAGGCCTCCCTGGAGGGACCACTGGAAGAGCTAATTTTTGTCCCCTGCTGTTGCTATCACACTCATACATACACTGACAATTACACCGGGCTGCAAGGTTTTAACTGAATGAATGAAATTTTAAGCCCCAGGAGCAGCAGTTTCAGTAACCCTATTTATCTTTTACTAACAGTTGCTGAAGATTTTATTATCTTCCGGATTGTTTTTCTTCTGCTTTCTATTAAGACTTTTGGCAGCTTATCAGAAACGGCAGACATTATGATTTTTCTTTGATCAATTCTATGAGAAGGGGGGGGCTTTGCATTATTCAGACCTGTTGAATGGATCACAGAAGTCTTGGCAGCTCAAAGGCTTATCACTATGCTTGTGGATTCTCATCAGTCTGGGACTCTGGGTTTGTCAAGAATAGATGCATAGCTGACAGGTTCAGCTGTGCGCAATGGACTTGGTGCAGGCGTGCAGATAAAGAAAGAAGAAGCCAGTGATGCAGGGAGATGTGTCAAGCTTATCACAGGCACCAGATATTTGGGATGTTATTTCCTGAAAAAACAAAGAAAAGAACTAGCAGAGTTAACTGACGAAACTGAAACTACTGAAGATTCCGACGGAACTGAATCGCGACCTACCCTCGCCTCCTTAAGCTTGTTGCGCTTTGGTCACGACTCTAGCACCCATGCGCTCCCACAGCTCCTGGAACTTCATCTTTGTCGGGATGTCAGCAAGCTGATTCTCGGTACTGGCGTGTTCCACTGCAACGGACGAGCTTGTTCTCGGCACACTCTCGAATGTAAGTGGTAACGCGTGTCAATACGCTTGCTGCGCTCATGATGAACAGGGTTCCTGCTTAGCTGAATTGCAGACTGATTATCAACCTAGAGGTTTACATCATCAGATCAGCTAACAATCTCCCAAACCACACACCCTGGCATGCTGCACTCATCGCCGCGGCAATACATTGAGCCTTGCAAGAGGATTCTCTGTTCCTGAGAAGCCCAAGAAATCAAACTTTATCCTAGGTGAAAACACACACCCGGGGTACTCTTTCTATCATCAGGGTCTCCTGCCAAATCAGTGTCGCTGTACCCATGCAGCTTCAGATATGATAAGTGGCCAGCAGACCATTGATCGAAGTAAGTGCTCCCAGTCCCAGACATGTTGTTCTTTGTGGTTGCTGGTCCATAAGTTCAGTCCCATCAATAATTGTTTCCCTTCTTCTTTTTTTCAAATGGAAGAACCTCGAGTTACAATCACCCTCCTTCAACCAGAGAAATCTGTCCAGAGCAGCCAAACCTAAACTCATCATCTTCAGTTTGCCTCTGAATGTGTGCCCCTCCACCGTCACCGTCAGAGTCCCTAGCCATAGCCAGATTGATCTGGTAGATGAGCAGAGCTCATGGACTTCCAACTTTTTGGCCGTGAAGGTTGCAGATTTATGAATGGATCCTTGGGAAACATCAGTCAGTGAAACAATAATACACACCACCTATCCTAATCCTATTGGGATAATATATGTGGCCATGTGTCCAGTATGAGTGAGTAATCTCCTCTTTTCTTCTGGAGGAGCACAGCTACAGTAAAATCTGGAGGAGCAAGCATCATACTGCTTGTTTTATTACATCCAGCCTTTGCGACGTGTGCACACACATTGGCCAATCTATGGTACCACACTACACGATCGATAGCCAGCAGATTCAGATAACTGACAATTAATCTTCTGCACTGATGTAGTGTCATAGATAGAGCGATCTAAAGCTTTGCTTTGTAGCTTCCTCACTGCCTCCATGCAGTCCAGCTCCAGCAGTCCACCTGGTGTGCAAGAATTACAGCTTCCCTTTGCTGCACTGCAACAAGTTGAGGTTCATAAATGCTATTGTCCATGAAAACGATGAGCCAACATGGAGATCCCATCACCTGGCCCTGGATTTGGGGGAGCATACATGCTGCCTGGAACAACTCGTCTCTGCTGCTGATGATTATGCGGAGGCTGCAGATGCGCCTTAGACAGCTTTTGTTGGTGCCATGAACCCTCAACCTCTTATCCATGCACAGGAAGCCACCTCTTACCCATGCCTTGGCTAGACGATGATGGCAATTCCCAGCAAAACTGTCCTTGGGGGAACTGAGCGGACATGCTTACTGTCCAACGAACTATGGAAGCAGATTCACACAGAAATGAGAACTGGCTAACTTATGAGGACGATTGCAAAACTGACAGCTTGGCTGGCTCTGGCCGTCGGATGCGCGACGGAGGGCTGCAGTTTCCAGCAACAGCTCGAGGAAACGGTGAGTTTCTGTCAGATGCCTCGAACGGCTGAAAACGAGTAGGAGTAGGCGGGAATAGTAAAACTGTCATGTTTCTTGAGTTACCATATGCTGCTGACCACGCTGAAAGAAAGAAAGAAAGTATCCCATCAGCACTCTGGATTGTATTAATTTTCCAACTGCCAAGTTAAATACTAGTTCGTTTGGCGAAGCTTGGAACAACAGAGTCACTTTATTAACCATCTAATGTCAAAGCTGCATGAAACAGACCCTGTTTTATAAGTTGACAGCCGTGCAGTCCACGAAATCGTAGGAGTGTTTCAAAAAATATATCAATAAAAGGAGTGTTTCAAATAGGTGTGCGAAAATGATATGAGCAGATTTTCGTAAATAAAAAATGTGCTTCCATTTACTTAAACAAGGGAATATTTTCTAAGCAGGCAACTACTAACTCGAAAAGTAGCAATAAACATAACCTTCACATAACAGAGAACTATGTTACCTTCAAAAACTGTAGAATATTACTGTCATCAGCAGCAGCAGCAGCTTCGATCCCACATAAGAGCTGGGTCCGACACCTGCCAAGAGAGGAGGAAAGGTAAAAAAACAACATCAGTCAGTGAAATAACATTACATCAAGGCTTCTTTGGTACGTACTAAGAAAGATTAGAACCACCTATCTTATTGGGATAACATGTGACCATGTTCCAATCCGAGTCACTGCTCATCAAGCTTCAAAAGAATATTATGGCTTTTAGGGATATATGCCCATGTTACTATATGATATGACTACCCCTGCAGCTTCAAAATAATATTATGGCTTAAGGTAAAACTGAAGCAGAGCAGCCTCTGCTTTTGCATATTGCGGCAATTAAAAGAGTGGTTCATGATTATACATTATATCCCAGAATGCATAATGTAAAACAACACATCATGAGCTTGGTGGTAAGTGCTGCAGCACAACAGCCTCAGCTTTTTGCATGTCGAGGTAATTACAAATTTCAGAAATATACATCCACACGGTTTCGTGAATTTCACATTATACCTCTGAATGTACAATGCAGTTAGAAGACAGAATCTGTGATAGCGAGTCAACAGGGAATGTAGCACCAGTTAGGGAAGCGTGTACCTATACAGTAACTTTGGATGTCAGAAAGAAAGGTTGCTCCAAGTAACGACCAGCCGGTATCGAGGTTCCATCAGCCTGACCCTGGATATGGGGGAGCATACGTCCTGCCCGTAACAACTGGTCTCTGCTTCTGCTAATGATGCAGAAGCCGCATATGCGGCCTAGACAGCTGTTGCTGGCGGCACGAACTGCCGACCTCTTGGTCGTGCACAGGCAGCAACCCACCTGAAATTTCCTTGGCTAGATAATGATGGCAGTGGTGTTTCGTTCCCCGGGAACCTGCCCTCAGGGGAGCTAGGTGGTTTGGGTGTCGACGTAGCTGCGGCTGGATCATGCAGTGTAGGTGTAGATGAAATTCCAGGACTGCCTGCCTCTGTACTATGAGATATAGTAGGTGTAGCTGGTATCACCTGAGTGTGCTGCACTTGGTCAACTTGTGCGTCCATCCTAGAGGTTGCATCATCATTCTCTGGATGCTGTTCTGTGCTCGATTGATCTGCCGGGGCTGCGCAGTCGCCGCCAGGAACTTAATGTAGAATCGGGTGCTGTGAAGCAGAAGACGGTGCGACTGTGAGGAACCTTCATCAAGCCATGGTTACCGATATCTGCCAGCTGATTTGGCGGTTGTGGCAGGCATGTCAGGACCCCTGAACTCTGAAGATGTCAAGTGTCGTTTTGTTCAGTTATCTGACGGACTGTTCAGTTGCCGCAGCATTCCTCAGCCGTCCATCCGCCATCCAACTGTCTCCATCAACACTATGCTGTCATCCGCCATCCCAGAATAGACTGCACGTCCTTATTTAAATTCCCATTACAGCTTGTACCCTTCTTTATGCTTTACTGCTTTAGTGGTGATGTTGCATCAGATTTTGGTCAGGAACTTGTTTCTTGGAAGCCATAGAAACAGCACTGGTTGGAGAGGCGCCGGCTGCGGGAGCCTGAGGTGTCAACCATGTTTCCTGGCCCTAAACTCTTCATAAGCATAGCTCTGTTGACTAGCTTGATTCCTCTATTGTTGGTTTTGTCTACGCTGCTATTGACCCTGGTGTTTCTCCTGCTTTGGTTCAGTAGATTTGGCAGGTCGATTGGCAAGTGCAGAGCTATCTGGTGGGCTTTGTGCAGACTGCTGCTTCTGATGAAGTGGTGGCGAAGAAGGGGGTGAAGTGACCGAAGATGCTTGGTTCTGCTGCTGAATTTGCGGTCCGTTATGCACACCGGGTACCACGCCTGCTACAAGAAGATTGTTGAAATTTTGAGACACCGAACGGTGTTGAAATTGTCTGTCCTTACCCAGGTGCATAGGCATTGTAACATATGGCTGCTGCTGTGGGCTTGGATGGCTGGTTCCTTCGGGTTTGCTGAAGAGGTGAAGAAGCTGCAGCCTTCGGGTTTGCTGCCCTGTGAAACCTGCAAGTGGTGCTCTGGCTTCACCATATGCTGCTGACCAGGCTAAAAGAAAGAAAGCATCCCATCAGCACTCTGCGGATCACATTATTCCAGCTCGAGGTTGACGAAATTGAGTTACTTTACCACAACTTTCAAGTTTAATGGTTTAAGCTTTAGTGAAGATTGGACAACAGTCACTTTATTAACAATATAATGTCAAAGCTGCCTGACTACTAAATAGACCCTGTTTTAGCATTCGACAGTCATGCACTCCAAAAACACTTATATGCCACTAAGACATACAGGTGTTTCGAAAAGGTGTACGAAGATGACATATGAGCAGATTTTTCATAAAAAGAATTCCATTTACTTAACCAGGGTAATATTTCCTAAGCAGGCAGCTACTAACTCCAAAAGTAGGAATTACTGCCAGTTTTCAGGTATACCAGTTTCTTCTCCTTGTGAAGTGTTGACCAATAGATAAAAAGCATGCGCTTTAGGAAAATGTTTATGCATAAAGTAAAAGAATTTACATGTTTCAATAATATAAAAGAGAAAAGAAAACTCACGCGAAACATCTGCATAGGATTGTGTGGCAAACATGGCTCCAGAATTGACACTCGCAGCATTTGGCACTCTTTGCACACTTTTGAGTGGCATGTATCATGTCGATGCCATATTCAGAATTCCTGGGGAGCCAGCTCTTGGGAATCCTGCCCTGGCTGCAGGCATACCTCGATGTACCCCTGTCATCATTCCAACACCAGGAGCACCTGGCATCATACAAGCACCACAATCAACACCAGAAGGACCTGTTCCAGGAACAGCTCCAGGTTGCATTTGATTATGCTGAATCTTCCGTTGCTCATCACCCTGTATAGAGGTCGCTCCCTGTAGCAGAAATTGCATGAAACAAAAAACTAAATGACGTTTCCGTTGATCTTTGTGATGTTTGTACATTAACTGCATTCAAAATGATGTTTATGTACAAACGATGACATTAGCAAATGAAAAGTGCATGAAGATAAAGCAAAATGTGGTAGAATCAAGAAAATGCAAGAGCGCTGACCGGCGATTGAATGTCTGAAGAGTGAAAACAGAAACAAATACTGTTGGCTCTTGCATCCAGTACAACAGTATGATATTTTGTTCAAACTTTTTCACAAGAAAGTAGCAGTACAAATCAATCATAAGAGAGGGATAACTCGCCTGCGCTGCGATTTGGATGCTGCCTGGCATCCATTGGGTGCCTGCTCTGCGGTGCACAGAAGCCCTCCAGTTCTGATCTTAGGGCATGGAGAAGGAGGAGCAGCAGCTAAGCTAGTGGATGCGTGGCTGTCTGTAACCACCAGCATGGAGCTCAAATTTGGCTCATGCTGTTGCCATCACAGACCTGCATTCGCACCCACAATGACACTTACACCGGACTGCGGGGTTTTAACTGAATAAATGAAATTGTTTCAGTAACTCTCTATGTATCTCTCTTCTTTGTACTCAAAGTTTGAGCAATGCTGCACTGGACTTAAATTTTGGTGACATAGGAATACATGGGCTGGGCTGGCAGCACATCACTGTAAGAAGACAGAACATGTAGAAAAATAAAAGGCAAAAAACGTGTGACGTTGAACCAGATAAATCCCACAGTTAACAACTCAATCTTCAGATAACTACTCCAATCAGTTGTGACACATCAACAGATAACTACTCCAATCTTCAGATAACTGAGTAGTAGTTTGTATCCAGAGACAAGAAAAGACTTGTGACACATCAAGCAATCAATCAATCAGTTGACCAGCTAGTTTGAGACAAACCAAATCCTTATCCTGAAGAAGCATAGAGCAACACAAGCAAGAAGACCAGTCTGTCTGCACCCACACAAATAAAACAGCTCGAGATCGGCCTCTCGGCATCGGACGAAGGCGCGGCACTAACTTATATAGAGGATAATACTTATAAAGTACCACACGACGCGATCAACTAACTAAAAATCCAATCAAGCCATTCTCTTAGCAGAGAGAGGAACCATAAGTCAGGCAGTGGCAACTTAATTATTCTACAGCAGTCCAGTGAGTGTGGTGGTGGTTTCAGAGCACCGGGAGGGTGTCGGCGCGGATGATGTGCTTGAGCAGGGCCTTGTCGTCGTCGAGCCTCTTCTTCTCCGCTGCGTTGCGTGGCTTCACCTTGCGCTTCTCCTCCAGCATCCACTTGTAGACCCGGCGCTGCTCGTCCTCAGGGATCGGTGGGAGCACCTTGGCGGGCGTTGCCACCGGCGGCTCAGTTGACTCGGTGGACGCCGTTGCAGTTGCGGAAGCAGAGTCGGCGGTCTTGGCCGGGGAGTCCTTGTAGTAGGTCCTGACGAGCATGTAGGCTGCAGGTTGCCAAGCAGCAGGGGATGTGAGATGGTGAAGAGTGATTTAATAATAATAAACCAAAGAAAGAAGCGAAGCCCATGGCCATGGCCATGGGAGAAATGGATTGCAACAGTGGGAGACCGGCATCTTGGATCTCTGCATGAGAAGGCGGAGTAGCAGCAGTAGGGGAGTGAGATCGAGATGGGGTGCTGACCGCCGACGAAGGCGTTGACGGCGAGGAGGAAGGGGAACATCCGGCGCATGAATCCCTTCTTCGCCTCTGCCGCCGTCGGTGGTGGTGGCGGTGGCGGGGGCGGCGGCGGCGCTGGGGCACCGGGCGGCTTGGGCTTGCCGTGGGCTGCCATGGCGACAAGAATCAATCAGGGCAACACAAGAATGGTGGGTCTGGATTTGGTGGAGGTTCGGGAGAGAGAGATATCGCTTTCGGTCATTTTATATTTTCACCGCTACGCTGAGCATCTCATCTGTCCATGCCATGGTGGCGTGCCTCTCCCCCTGGACTTAACTGAATGGCTTATCTATCTGTACTTGGTAGCCAATAATAGCCCAATAGTAGTACATGGAACAGCCACCGCTCAGCTCATTTCAGCTGGGACGGGTGAGGTACAAGTAGATTACAGCACTGCTGAACGCTGATAGATATAGTAGATCCAATGATGCAACGGTAAACTGTTTCAACTATTCACTGTGCCATTTAATCAACTTGTTGTACGAGTGTTATAAGTTAAACAAGCACAAGGACAACAAATTTATACAGTCACTACTCAGAGACCACCAACCAAGAAGCAGCAGCAGCAGCAGAATGTACAGCCTTCCGGTTATCATCCATCCCATCCCATCCGACGAGACACGGAAAACAAAACTGTCGCACGCAACAAGCACCTCCTCCTCCTTCCTCCTCATCCAGCAGCTACCATCACCATACCACCATCATCAATCTATCTCACTTATCTAGACTGCCTGCAGCCGACCAACCTCAGAAAGGAGGGGTGGCCAAATCATCATCTTATCTACGGTACCACCTAACAACAAAACACCAAAACTCGGTTTGTTCGGGACCACTGTCAGCGGCGGCTTCCATTCCATTCCATTTTCATACATTGGTCCCACACCTGACAAACACACCAAACCTCAAAACATCAGTTTGCGAGATCATAGGCGGCGAAATTTAAACACAAGCTGTTAGGGAAACAAGTGCCTACCTGTACAGTAACTTTGGATTTCAGAGACAAGGGATGCTCCATGCATACGACCAGCCAGTGTCGAGGTTCCGTCAGCCCGACCCTGGATTCGGGGGAGCATACATGCTGCCCGCAGCACCTGAGCCTGGGTTTGGGGGAGCATACATGCTGCCTGGACCAACTGGTCTCTGCTGGAGCTGCTGATTATGCGGGGGAGGCAGGTGTGGCCTAGACAGCTGCTGCTGGTGCCATGAGCCACCCACCTCTTGTCCATGCACAGGCAGCAGTCCACCCGAAATCTGCCTCTGCAGCATGCCTTGACTGGACGATGATCCACCCGAAATCTGCCTCTGCAGCATGCCTTGGCTGGATGACAATCCACCCGAAATCTGCCTCTGCAGCATGCCTTGGCTAGACGACGGCGGCACTGAAGTTCCGTTCCCGGCATAATTGTCCTTGGGGGAGCTGAGCGGCTTAGATGTCGATGCGACTGCAGCTGGGTCATGCGCCGAAAGCCCAGGACTGCCTGCCTCTGAACTGTGAGATGTAGGTGTAGCTGGAATCGCCTGGCTGTGCTGGACTTGGTCCATCTGTGCGTCCATCCTAGAGTCGGGCTTCATTTGGAGGCTCTGCTGCATCATCATTCTCTGGATGTTGTTCTGTGCTGGATTCATCGGCCGCTGCTGCGTGGTCACCGGGTACTTGGAATGGAGTGGGGCCGCTTGTGCAGCGAAGACGGTGTGACTAGGAGGACCCTGCATCAAGCCTTGGTTACCGATATTTGGAGGCTGCTGCACCGAGGGATATAGCTTATGTTGATTCCCAGGCTGAGGTGTAACTGCTGTTGACGCTTTGTTACCGGCGGATGGTCCTTGCCCATGTTGCATCAGATTTCTGTCAGGAACTTGTTTCTTGGAAGCCGTAGGAACAGCACTGGGTGGAGTTGCGTCCGCTGCAGGAGTCTGAGGTGTCACCATGCTGTTTCCTCGTCCCAGACTCTTCATAAGCTTAGCCTGTTGACTAGCTTGGTTCCTCTGTTGTTGATTCTGCCTAGGCTGCTGCTGGCCCTGCTGTTTCTTCTGCTTAGGTTCTGTAGCATTGGCAGGTCGATTGGCAAGTGCAGAGCTATCTGGTGGGCTTTGTACAGACTGCTGCTTCTGATGCAGTGGTTGCGAAGAAGGGGTTGAAGTGACGGGAGATGCATGGTTCTGCTGCTGAACCTGCGGTCCGTTCTGCACACCAGGTACCACGCCTGCTACAGGAAGGCTGCTGTGCTGTTGAGAGACCAAACGGTGTTGATATTGTCTTTCCTTAGCCAGCTGCATAGGCATAGTAGAATATGGCTGCTGCTGTGGGCTTGGATGGCTGGTTCCTTGGGTCTGAGAAAGATGCGGGTTACCCAACATGTTCAGTGGTTGTGACATCTGATGTGGCCTTTGGGTTTGCTGAAGAGGTGAAGAAGCTGCAGCCTTGGAGAATGATGGATTCATGCTGCTGAAATGGGCAGCTTGACTATTTCCCTGTGAAACCTGCATGTGGTGCTCCGGCCTCACCATATGCTGCTGACCAGGCTGAAAGAAAGAAAGAAAGAAAGATAGTATCCCATCAGCACTCTGAATCACTTTGATTTTTCACAACTGACAAGTTTACTAGTTTAAGCTTAATATAGTTTGTTTAGTGAATATTGGACAACAGTCACCTTAACCATCTAATGTCAAAGTTGCATGACTAGTAAATAAACCTTGTTTTAGTAGTTGATAGTCATTCATGCAGTGTAAACAAAGGGCAGTCCTACCACTAAGACATACAAGTGTTTCAAATAGGTGTCCGAAAATGATATGAGCAACTATTTCATAAAAAGGTACTACTTTCATTTACTTAACCAAGGGAATATTTTCTAAGCAGGCAACTAGTAACTCAAACGTAGCAATAAACATGACCTTGACATAACAGAGACTATGCAGGTTTCAGACATGTAGAGACTTGTCACATAATTAATTATGTTGGTTACCATGACAAGCTACTTTGTTCCTCAGAAAACTTCTAAAAATGGCAGGACTGCCCTTTGTTTACATTTTTTAAAAGAAAGCTTGTGCAATAACAAAGAGCAAGCAACACTCGTGAATCTGAACTTAAGACATACACAGCTTGAAGGATGGAAATTTTTTACCACAGATAAAAAGCAAGCGCTTTTAGGCAATTGTTTATGCATGAAAGTAAACAATTTAGATGTTTCAATAATATGAAAGAGAGAAGGAAACTCACACGAAGCATCTGCATAGGATCGCGTGGCCTCATCATAGAATTTCCAGCGGGAGACATGGCATTTGGCACTCCTTGCACACTTTTGAGTGGCATGTTTCCTGTCGATGCCATATTCAGCATTCCTGGGGAACCAGCTCTCGGAAAGCCTGCCCTGACTGCAGGCATACCTCGATTTACCCCTGTCATCATTCCAACACCATGAGCACCAGGCATCATACGAGCACCAGGACTTGTTGCAGGAACAGCTCCAGGTTGCTGAAGATTTCTACCACTGAGCATTTGATTATACTGAATCTTCTGTTGCTCATCACCCTGTATAGAGGCCGGCCTAGGAACACCATATTTCTGAGAATCCCTGTAACAGAAATTGCATGAAACAAGAATAAACATTGTAAATTAAATTTATCGTGCACTCCATATAATATCTGCAATTACTAGGAAGGATACTTGAAACATTTACCTAGAAGGAGCACTCAGTGTTGAAGGTGGCGAAAAGTTGCTGCCCAGAACCATACCAGGAGACCCTGGTAACCTCGAATTTGGATTGGGAGTAGGAGGAGTGGTAGTAGGACCAGCAGAACCATGTTGATTCGACAGTGTCATCCCGTTTGCATGAGAAATCTGGTTTCCGCTGCCAGGTGTGACTGCATCGTGGCTCAGATTTACATCACAAAGATCAAGTGGCCTGTAACAGATAGACAAGACCACAAAGATAAAATGACAGAAATTAAATAGCATATAAGAAAAAATCTTGGCAATTTCCTGGAAGTGAGATCCAAACAAGAGTTCAAAGCAACAATCACATACATCAAAATGCCCCCAGATAAGTTGTTCGGGCATGCTTGCGTAAGTGCAACAACATGAGAACTATGTGCTAGTACGATCGGCTTCAGCTCCCGGCTATTAACCTAAGGCACAAGAAAAGCATGAGATGAGAAACACTGCCAAATAAAATTATATGTAAGAGCAGCAAAACAAAGGCATGTGAGAGTCCACTAAAGTGTCATATTGTAGCTGCCATAATGAACGTAAAACAAAGACAAGCATGATTCTAAAACTAATAGAATGCGACACAATAACTACCCGACTTCACAAAGAACAAGAAATACCAAGATTTACTCAACCTCGGCTATAAATACAACTTAAAAGTTACAAAGATAGTAACATTATACGGCTAAAGTAAGAGGCCTTGAAGATATAAGGCGAACCTGTCTACGCCTGGATAGCACTTTTGGCATTAGGAGCATAATTTTTTCAAAATGTGACTTCAGATTCTCTTCCTCAAATGGTCCTTGAAGTCGCTGGAACAACTGCCTGGCACTACCCTGATGGGCATAAGAAGATCAATGTTAGAGAACTGAAGTCTGTTGTGCTTCCTCAAAAAGAAGAATATTTACCATAGCCCATAGATTGAAAAGGTAAGTATCAAAGAGAGAACATAGAAGGTTTAACAGCATATCTATATATGTGCACCCTGTCAAGCAGTAAATGCTATTAAAAGAAATTATTAACATGCCTGTGGAATGCCGGGTATGGTGAAATGATACTGTTGAGATGAACCAGAGTCTTCTGCACTGTCAGCACCATCACCAGAACTTTTATCCACAAGAACCCTATGGCGCTCTTTGCATTCTTTAGGTTGTCTATGTACAGACTGCATAAATAGGATACAATTGAACTCGTAAATTTTACTGCTGCTTCCATAAAAAAAAGGCAACTCGGAAATTGAATTTAGAATAACAGTGTCTAAAAGTATTATGATAAAATTTAAGACCAAAGAATAATCTTTAGAGTAAATAAAAGATACAGTTACTGCAAGAGTGACAACACAATTGAAGCCCAACTTGCTTTGAATGGTACCAACCAATAAAAATACTCGGAAATCAGGGACTGGAAAGAAATCAAAGTTCATACTACATGTTTGAACAATATGATTAAAAATATACGACATAGAAAAAGGTTTTATCCCAGTCATGAAATTACCTTGAACTGCACAATGTTATTGATTGCATCGCTTACTAATTCCCAATTTTGACCCAAGTCATGGACAAGGACAACAAGAGCCTGCAATATTTAAGATATTTGGGTCATTACCACAAACTGAAGTGGAAAGAGGAAAAGTTACTAATTCAAACAAACAAGAACCTGGTCCTCAAAGTTTGACCATCCACCACCAGAAGACATCTGCCAAAAGCATATGACATTTCAGTAAGCAACATAGAAAATAAACCATGTGCAGAATGTGCTACCCATACACTATGATGCTTAATCACAAACGAGACTTTCAACTATCATCTCGCCCTATAATCCAGTTGCACACCAAAAAGGACAAACAGGGAAATATATAGACCACAAGAATGTCCAACAAACCAAGTATTTCATCTACCAATCAATATATATAATGAAGTTCTCTAATTTATCTCTTATTATTCTACGACACAACTGAAACAACTACAGCTTAATACTTCAGCTTGCTTACCTAACCTGAGCTGGACCTATCCTGACTAGTCAGTAACATCCCTACGAGTAACATGTTTCTCTACTGCTGGTAGCAAAAGGACTGACGAGCATATCAAATGAAACCTTATTCTTGCACGACTCCAGCAGAGTAGGGTATATAAAGAAAAATAAATGGAAGCACAACCAGTCAAACCTCCCTTCCAGACTAAAAGGTTTCATCGACGGTGACCATGTAGTGTATACGCGATCAAAGAGAAAGGAATGTGACTGTAATGTAGAGAGATGATAATACCTTTAGCGCTTTCACTTTCCTCCCACGGTCCTTATTAGTGATGATCTTTATAATTTTATTACCAGGATTCGCCATATTGCTCATCTGTGATGGTACTTGAGAAGGTTCTTGTTTAATATATATCCCTTGCTTCATCGTTTTAAGCTTCTTAGAAGCATGTTGGCCACCATTTGCAACTATTTTAACATAAAAAACATGACATTCAACCACATGTTAGGAGCTATTTAAGTTTTCTCTCAAAATACATGAAGAGCAGATAGTTAATTATTCCATGTATATAAAGAGAGAATGGAAGTACCAATTGTTCCATTTGAATAAAATTGTTGGGTCTCTGGTCTCTTCTTCAGATAATCCTTCTGCACAGGAAGTGTTTTTTAGTGTTGAGTCTAACAAAACTAAACTAAAATTAAAAAAGAATAAACAAATATATCAGCAACTGATATCAACAACTGGGGAAAAAAGGACCTGCTCGTATTGATTAACTTGCGATCTCTGATCGTAGATCCGGCCCTGAAACATCAGAAGAAGAAAAGGATTACTCCTATGAAACATCCCAAGCAGCAATAAATGGGGAGCATGCTTAAGGAATTAACCTTTACAGCAGCAGCACGTGAATTGGCTGTATTTTGAGCAGTCTTGTATCCTGGGTTCTTTTGTTTCTTCTTCTTGTTAGCTTTAGTCCATGCTTCGCTACCATCATGTCTGTCAAAATCACCTGTTGATTCATATTCCATATTTTTCCACGCCGAGGACCCACCATGTAATGGACTTTGATCATCTTGGTAGGAGTTTGTGTCTCCACTTGAAACATCCGTTTTACTTGTGACTTGGGGAGTCCCACCAGCACTAGCAGGAAATGGGCTTACAACTCGTTGTCTGGCGGCTGTGCGGATGCGCTTTGTAGGAATTCCAACAAAAGATGAAGGTCTTTTGCCATTTGAAACGAACTGCCGGTTTCCTGCCTTGCTTTCCAAGCGCGGATCATAAGACACGTCAGTTTCATATGGTCTCGAACCATTAATCCTCTGCTGCATACTCTGTTTCTTCTTGTGACCCTTTTGTGACAAATAAGTAGAAGCCTCGCCTTCATCCTCCTCATAGACATTAGCCTGAGCCCACCCTGAAACAAAATATAGAAGGCTAAAGCATTAGTAAGAGCATGAGATACATACAAATACGATAGGAAAAAATTGAGGTACTGATAAATAATACCTGCAGCAGAATCACATGCAGATGCCTCATAATCATAACGAAGTCCAGCGCTACCAATTTTCTGCAATTATTAACTCTGTTAAATATATTTCCACAAATAAAGTGCTGAAGACAAAAATTAAAGAACTCTGGGGCGCTGGGTAATGTCTAAAAAATAAAAACGGCTACAAAACTCCTCTTGGAATCCAGGCAGTACAGAGCTTCAAAACATGAACTAAATGTAACCAGATAACAAGAAATTCAGAGGGTCTTTTCATACAATGATGGAAACAGAAGACCTCCAAGGCCAGCAATTTGGGTCATGCAAGTGCTTAAATGTCTAGTTTTGCTAATTGCTTAAATATATGTGTCTGTCCATGGTGTGGTTCATACAGTACTCCGGTAAGGTAAAACAAGACGGAACAAACAAATTATGTTATTGCTTACAGATACTGTCAGTCCATGTAGGTGACAAAAAAAAGGAAGAAACTAAAGAGGAAAAAAACAGAGTATATTCATTATGTGTCTTGAGAAGCGTGCATAAAGCTTATATTCACCTTATGATACATGAAAAGAGATTCCATGGACTCCCTGTATGCCAGCATTGCACCAGGTGGTACTGTGTAGAAGAGACTTCCCTACAGAGGAAAAAAAACAGAAAACGATGCTGCTGAGTTAAATGCATACATGTTGCTAGTGGGAGAGACAGGGGTAACTGTGCCTACGGGTATTTATTCGGACACTTAGCATGAGATGTCTTGCAAAAAGAAAGTACTGAAACTTAATCACCAACACTACAGAAAGTTGTGGCAAGTAACCTGTGAAAGTTGATCAGACACTTTCAAGATGCCGAAGTCATTCGGCCTGTCAGGTGTAGGCGGTGCTTCAGTCAACACAGCAGAATCAGAAGCCTGACTGCTATATTCAAGAAATCGAACTGCATAATCCTGAATATGAGATCGAAGAGGATGTGTAGACTGTTCTGCTTCCAAGCTTCCATTGCCCTATACAAATTGACAGATAATGTCAACCTCACAGATCTTAGACACATCAGGATCAGGTGATGCCTGATGTGATCCACATTCCAATAGAGTACTCAAGACATGATTTTATGAGGATGAAACTGTTAACGAATTATATTTTAATCAGTTGCCGGAAAGATCCATCAATATACTGGTACTAAGAAGGAACATGTGCCATGTCATGAAAACATATAAACACAAACCATGACAAAATGTTGCTTGGAGCTAGTTTTACATACCTGTTGTTTCTCAGCTTTGGTTCCAGTAGGCTTTGTCTCTCCTAGCATATTTGAATCATTTTTTTGCATCACTTTAGCTGTTCCAACAGTAGTTAGGACAGCCTCAGCTGAACGCCAAAAACTCATGACACCCTTTGCAAGAATTCTACTGACAGTTTTCTGCTTTCTAAGAATGCTTGCTTGGTCAAACTTGGCCAGACCATCAGAGGCAATCCAATGGCACACTTGAGATGCAGCCGTAATTCTCCATAGGCGTTCCTGTTAATCAGACCATCAGATTGCACTAGGACAACATGACTAACTCTAAAAAAATGAGTAAACTGGATCAGAGGTCCTAAACTAGAACTGAAGTACTACTAAGATCCCTGAATCTGAAAATTAATTCGGCAGGCCACTAAATTTGTAGTACACTAATTGTGTCAATTTAGATCATTAGAACTATTATAAGTTAGCTAAAACTGTTGAACATACGAGTAAAATAGAGGTGCAATACTGATACAGTTCAATCAAATCAAAGATCCATATGGCATTTTGCAGGTACAATGAATTTTTCTTATCTAAAAGTGGTCGCATGTCAACTGGACAAATGTACCAAGCTAACACCAATCTACGCAGACACGGATCGTTTAAGTTGGTCTGTGGAAGATTGATGCAGTAAACTGAAGTCACATAGGGTCTGTTTGGATGCTGCCCAGGCTAGCTCCACCTACGTTGGCATGCCAATATATTGGCAAACGATTTGGCTGCCGCTGTCTCGCCAACAATTTGGCGTGGAGATGAACTGGAGAGACGCAAGAGCCTTAGCAGGTGAAATAGTTGGTGCCCATCCAAACGTGTGTCCGGCGCTCGGGTCAACACCAATTATTTCGCTGGGCTGTTCTAGGCTCCAATCCAAACGAACCCATAATTATCAACCTCATTGCCAAACATTTACTTCTGCATAACCACTGCACTTTAGCTACGTTATTAAAGTGTAAACGACCCAAGTGACACCAGTTTTGCAAGTTCAGCGAGCTTACCTAAGCGGCAATTCAATATAAGTTTGGGGAACCATTGTTACATAAGACAAAAATGTACAAGTACTTCAGAAATGGTAGCAACCAGATTCAGTGTGCCTCCATGCAAGTTTGAGAAAGAAACAGAAAGAGCGGTTAGAAAATACCTGCATGAAATCATTGGCCATCCAAGCCATCTCCTCGAGGACAAAATCCCAGTGACCCTTTCTCCTCCTTTCTAAAGATATATTACACGGAGATCGTTCACAAGCTCTCTTGAGACTCGCCTATTGTACAAAATTATCTTCACTCTTGTAAGAACAAGATTATATTACAGGATTAAAAAGAAGTATACGCTGACAGTACCTCTATAAGACGAGCTTCTCTAAGGATGGAATCTTCGTGTTCCTTGTCTGTCATCTTATTGACGCTCTCTCCATTTTTTCGAATCTCACTCTCCGCAGTTTTTAATGATGGTGTAGAATCAACCAAAGTATTTAGAGCAGAGCCTATAACGATAGGATGGGCGGAGTTAGAATCCCCATGACAACTGTCGATCCTCTCCAAACCTGGACTTCCATTATTGTTCACAATGTGTCCTGGATGTGAGCAGCTTGTATCCTTCTGTACAACCATTGCATCATCAAAAGTTTCCATTTCAACTTTCACACGAGCACGTGTACTAACTTCAGGTGGTACAGGACTAGAATTTCCGATCACAGAAGTAGGCCTGCTAGAACCTTCCGGTTGTCCACCTTCCTTAACAGCCTTGGTAGAAATACCACTGATGTCCGGGTCTTCATGTGATTTTCCATCAATATTCATTGGAACTGGATTATTATCATCTGCTCCATTGTCAATAGTACTGGCAATGTCTTCACAACATGGATCTGTTACATTTTTGTGCAAAGTGGCAGCTTGGACAGCAGAGACAGGAATCATACTGCTGTTATCCAGTTCACCTACATGGACTTGGGCCATATCTTCATCCAGGTGATCATTGCCAACCTTCTCAGCAGCAGCACATGTTTCTGTCTTATCATGTGTACATGCGCTAGGATAAGATGACCTTAGAACGGCTTTTGAAGTAGCATCAGGGGGTTCTATTGATGCACCTTCTTCAGCTATCTTGCCACGTCCATCAGGCTGCTGATTGCGATTCACATAATTGGGCACCATATCTTCATACTCCACCGGCTCGATCTTTACTATGCGGTGGCCTTTGCGGACGGCTTGAATCCCGTTCAACTCAATTGTAACATGTTTGTCTGAAGCTTTATTCGGCCCATTGTCGCACTTTGGTCCTGCCTGGTTTAAATTTGAACCATAGGATACACCAAGATCATCTGCTCGTTTTTCCTTGATCACACCCCTTGCATCTTTTGGTTCAGAAACTGTAGCAGGAATCACAGGAGATGTAACAGAAGTCACGTTAGCACTCTCCCTGCATTGCTTTGACCTGTTGCGTCGAACATATGCCTGACTCTTCACTCCAAGGCGTGACAAAACAGAATCATCAGCTATTTTTACATTGTTGTGGCCCTCAGTAGACTGTCTGAGTTGAGCTACATTAGTTCTTCTGGATCCTCTCTTTACAACTTTCTCCTTCACAACGCCATTGTTATCACCACCAAAAAGCATAAGATTATCTGCTGTGTTGGTTTCACGACACAGTGAACTTCCTGGTTTGCCACTACTCTCAACTGAATCCCCACGAGGTGATGCAGCAAACGTAAAGCTGCCTTTAGCTTCGCTGCAATGCAATTGACAGCACAGAAGAGGTTTCTAAATCAACTTATGGCAATGTGATCAAATGCTACATCGGGATCAAGAAGCAATCATTACCTTATCACATTTTGTTCCGCTGTGAGAGAAGTGGACTGCACACTGATTGATTCTACACGGTCAACCTTGAAATCTAATGGGTTGCCACCCTGTAAAAAAAATAGGAGTAATTAGAGCAAGGGAACAGCAAAATCCAATCTGGAAGATAACCTGCAAACTTACTTTCTCCAGAAATTCCAGCTCCCTCCTCCGTTCTTCACGGACATCATACTCCTGCCTGAAATTCATAATCGCACTGTAAGTCATACACCTGCCATAGTCAATCATCCAGAGAAAAATGCAGGGAAATCTTATATCAGTAGCCCACCTGAGCTCCTCCTGAGCTTTTTCAATGGCCACACTGCGTGGTGAAGACTTGGTACTGACACTAACGCCGTATTCAATCATCCCACCCATAGAACGCGGCTCAGGCTGAGTCTTCAAAGCAACGCAGAAGCCAAAGAAGCCATCGCTCACACACCGCTAGATTCGCCGGCGAAATAACGCAGACAGGGCGTCTGCGACAAGACGGTTATCTTCGCACAAACCGCCACAGGCAATAGCTGCAACAGATGAGAGAAACAGACAGAACGTAAATGTAAATAAACAGAAAAGGCAAAGCATAGAGCAGCAATAACGACAGCGGCTGGGCTTTCGACAACAGGTAGTACATTTTGGGTATGTATCTATATCCAAGGGGGAAAAACAGGACAAGACAGATCAGCATGCAAAGTGTGCCCCGACGGCATCGCAACTAAACAGCGAGTAACGCTTCGGCTCCACGGTAACATTTGGACACGTTCCGGGTATCTATCTATATATATCCAAGGGAAAAACAGCCCAATTTTGCCTGCAAAGCGTGCCATGAAGGCATCGCAATTAAACAGCGTGTAACGCTTGGGCGCTACGGTAGCATTTGGACACGTTCCGGGTATCTATCTATCTATATCCAAGGGAAAAACAGCCCAATTTTGCCTGCAAAGCGTGCCAGGAAGGCATCGCAATTAAACAGCGTGTAACGCTTGGGCGCTACGGTAGCATTTGGACACGTTCCCGGCATCTGTCTATGTCCAAGGAGAAAACAGACAAATCAGCCTGCACAGCATGCCACGACGGCATCGCAATTAAACAGCAGGTAACGCTTGGGCGCTACGGTCACACGTTTCGGGTATCTATCTATATCCAAGGGGAAAACAGCACGGCCCAATTCTGTCTGCAAAGCGTGCCACGACAGGCAGCGTCGCAATTAAACAGCGGGTGATGCTTGGGCGCTACGGCAACATTCGGACAGCCCGGTTCTGCCTGCACGCCATGCCGCAACTGCGCACCGCAATTAAGAAGCGGGTAGCGGTGAGGCGCCTCATCAAACGACATATGTGCACGTGTGTCAGGACATCAATCTACACGTCCAAGGAAGCCATCCTGATTCTACCCGGGTATATGCCGCAATTAAATTAAAACTAGGAGGCGCTGAAGGCGCGAAGCGGGCATTATTTAGGGCACGCCAGCGATGTTCCGGCCGCGCGCCCCCCTGTCAGAGGCTGGGGGAAGACGGCCGCGTCAGGGTGAAATGCTGCCGGGGCCTGATCACGCACCTGGGCGGCGGCCCTGTGCCTGGCGGGCATTTCACGGCGCGGCAGGCGCGGCCGGGGCAGCGGCGCGGGGCCGGGGGGAGGAGGAATGGGGCATGAGACGTACCTCGGGGCCCGTGGCCCGCGGAGCTAGGGTTAGGGTTTGGGGCGGAGGCGCGCGGGGCGGGGCGCGGCGGGGCGCGGGGTCGAAGGGGTCCTCCGGGCGACGGCGGGGGGGC